>JAQJVL010000273.1:577860-909850 GCA_035578905.1 Stictocephala bisonia | reverse complement strand
ACAAAAAGTGCCCTTTATGTAAGTAGATCGACATCAAAGTGCCTTTATGTAAGTAGATCGACATCAAAGTGTCTTTATGTAAGTAGATCGACATCAAAGTGCCTTTATGTAACTATATCGACATCAAAGTGCCTTTATGTAAGTATATCGACATAAAATTGCTTTTATGTAAGTAGATCGACATCAAAGTGCCTTTATGTAAGTATATCGACATAAAATTGCCTTTATGTAAGTAGATCGACATCAAAGAGCATTTACGTGAGTAGATCAAGATCAAAGAGCATTTATGTAAGTAGATCGACATCAAATTTCCTTTATGTAATTAGACCAACATCAAATTGCTTTCATGTAACTAGATCGACATCAAACTGCCTTTAGATAGTATAAGTTATCGGCAAACAAAACCAGTGTAGTCTTTACAATGTACATATTACTTTCAACATATAGGATAGTATTTTATCTTGATATACAATACTCTCGAAAGTGGATTTAGCTATTCAGTATTCCAACCGACTTCCAAGACATCTTCAAAATACAGCCGGAAGTATTCCACCTCAAGCTTTTGCTTAAAATGGGAGGTAAATCGTATTCTGTAGGAGGTTTTCGAAAGTGTCTTATGTAGTAAATAGTTTGACCTAAAACTATTACTGCATGGCTGTTTAATTGCAGTTAATCATTAAAAAGGATACTATATTACATAATTATGATTTGAATGAACTTAAAAAATACTGGAATTTATAAAGATATTCTGATTCAAATCCTTAATATTTAACAAGTTAAAATGAAAAGATACTGTCAAATTTACCAATAATTAACTAAAAATAAAAATCCGTCAGAAACCCTAAGAGTTTTAATAGTTTTTATAACACATACTGAAGTGTTCTACCTCAAGAATTTGAATGGGATAAATCGTATTATGAAATACGTTCTCGAAGAGTGCCTTTATGGGAATAGATCAACCTAAAATTGTCATATAGTGTAAGTTATCTTCAAACCTAACCAAGTTTTATCTTTAGAAAATGTGCATTACTATTTAGATAATATACAGTATTTTATCTTCACTCCCGTAAGTGGATTAGGTATTCAGTATTCAAGCCGTCTTCTAAGAATATACATTCCACCTCAAGGATTTGACTCGGATAAATCGAACTGTATAAAAGGTTCTCCGAATGTGCCTTTATAAATAGTTGGACTTATCTACAAAAGAATTACACTATTGGAGACGACAAGTTTTTATGAATGTATAATATTTTACTATGACGATTTATAATTAATTCAAGAGTTACTTAAATTAGCCTTTTAATGTTTTGGTTGTTTTTGCTGATGGTCAGGGTTTGAGTTAAAAGACGATCGTGAGTAAAATATCGATAAATGCTCAATACATTCCGTAAGGCAATTAGAGACTATTGAGGCTGTTAGTAACACAAACAGAGGGCCTTCTTGAAACGACATAGTTAATGTAGTTCTACATTTTATGGTTCTAAAATTTTATTATAATAAGTAATGCATTATGTTGTCCCTTATTTAACATAAAATATGTATAGAGGTAGAGGCCGATTTTCTCTTTAACCTTATTCTACCTATTTCTCATAGGCTATTGGTCTGTGCGCAGAACTTATCAAGCAGAGTAGCTATAACCAGTACAAGATAAATATTACTGATAAAAACTAACATTCAATGCCAAGATTCGAACCTGCGCTCTCTCTAACTTAGGTACCAAGTCCTTATGACTCAGACCGCTCGATCCCTGACTCCCCCAGTAAATTAAACGAGGATCTCAGAGTACACATAATTTAAAAATTATATTTTAAGACCCTAAATACTAAGATTATATTTCATGGATTCGCATTATGATACTTTTAGTAAATATTTTAAAATAATAAATATTCAATTTAATAAGTTGATTGTGCAAATATAAAATTGTATCTATAAGAGCTAGTGAGTTAATTAATCACCATAATATTTATGCATTTTTTACTTGTATTTTAATATAATTGTGCATTTTGTATTGTAATAAATGTGTGTTGTGTGACGTTTACTTGTACTGCATATGTACCAACCCGTATTATGCTAACTCAAAATCTATTAGAATTAACTAATTAACAAAAGTTTTGAATTAATTAACAACCCCTATTTCTCTTATTTAATTTTAAAATTTTAATCGACAATTTTTGGGGTAGAAAATTCGTAATTGTTGAGAAATGGTTATTTAAATTTAAAGCCCATATACTACAAATAAAGATCCCATATTTTCCATTTATTTATGGGTAAGAATCAATATAACTTTGGTGTATGTAAGGTACTGTGAATTATAGTAAAACTATATACAATATATATTGTAATATACACAGTTTTCACGATTTAAAAATTGTTTACCAGATAATTGTAAACTTACATACATTCCCTTTGTATTATTGTTGGCTGGTTAAGATAAAACAACACCTGCACTCCAAGTAGGCTCGTATACATTGACTAAGAAAACATACACTTCCTCCTGTGCAAACATAACATTAAGTAAACTGCATTTTTACAAGGAAATATCTCGCTAATTTATATGGAATATCATAGACACGTTTCACTAGTACATCAATCTTATGTGATGTTTTGGTACTTGGAAATGTCGAGAAACGTATTTATATGGTATACGAGTTATTTCTCTAAACGGAGTTAAACATTAGGACATTTTCCGTTTCTTCACTACCGCTACTTTTGTATCGTAATTACAGTTAGGTTAGGTGGCTGCTAAAGTTGATCACAAACATGTAAATCCAATGATTGACTTAACGCCGAATGCACTCTCCGTGTGTAAGTTCTTGGAAAGCGATAAAATAAACACAGTGATATTGGATTACTAGCGGACAAGGAATACCACAGTTGACGTAAAAATGATTGGGGAGCAGTTTTTTGAGCAATAGAATATTAGATTTATTAAGCGGTAGTGAATTAACGGAAACAAAAATAAATATTTGTAGTGAATTGACGGAAAAGATCAAAACAATATAATGGTACAGCATGAAACTATTTATTTATTTATATTTTTTTATGATTATTGGTCTCACAGACTCATAGTATTTAAAATAAGTACATATTCAAAAATACTTCTAAAAATAAACACTTATCAGAGATGATACCATAAAGGTTTGAGAATGTTTTAAAGTGCCTAGTGTCTCTCTGTAGTGATAATTCAATATTTACAGGACAAATACTTGCCTATAAACCTAGTGATAAATTAGAAATAAAAAAAAAAATAAAAGAAGTATGACCTGAATATTTTCATCCGTAAAAATTACTTATTTGTATTGTAAGGATCATAAAATATTACCTTACGTTCTAAATTCAATCAAATGATCAAAAAATTACAAATTATAATTTTGGTTAAAAGTTCACCAAAGAAGAAAAGAAATACTTGCGTTTCATAACTAAAACAAGTGAGAAAAAACATACCTGTAGATATTATACTCAGTTTAACCACAGTATGACATACATATTATCTAGCAAAGTGTAACACGCAAAAAACAATGAAATGAAATGAAATGGTTTATTGTCACAGAAAATTACATTAGTTTTAAACAGATCATCTGCTACTAATTGGTGACTCGTCAATTGTTACAAAACTACTAACCTAAAGAATTAAAAAAGAAGAAATAACAAAATAAGAGGTTAAATCACCAACTAATCAATAATTTATACACAATAACATACTTGTTATTGTATATAATGTTTTAGTATATAGTACATAATATAAAATTTCATTTTAATCTGATTTTAATTACATGAATGTTATAGAATACATAAAATATGGCTATGAACTTCGTGTATCGAGCCATTAAAGATGGAAACCTACACCATTAAACATAGAAGGGGTGTGAAACAGGATTACCATACATAAATACCAGCACTCGTGATGAAGTGATGTAATCCAGGTACTTGTTCATAGTTTATGACGATGGGTTAACGAGGATTCAATAGTGTTGCCAGGCACCTTCTTGGAAACTATTAACGTCCAAAGTGGTCTAGGAACTTACTAAACGTAGGCTTTAGTAAATTTAACGTTGAGGTAATCACAACATATTTTATATATAATTATAAGGGAAAAGTAGCTTAATTTTTCTGCTACTGATTTCTCTTGACGGCTAGTGATAAGCTAATAAAAACTGGTTTTCGAATTATTTTGTTACTTATTTTCAAAAAAAGTACTAATAATTGGGATTTATATCTCTATAATTATAGTAAACACAATAAATTAATTTGACGGACTAACTAAATCTTACTGGAGGTTTGAAAGAGTCGTCAGCAATCCAGGGACTGAACTACTGACTTTACCCGTCAAAGTAAACACCCTCAGTTTAATTAGTGCTGGTGTACAGACGATGAGTCGACACTCTGCTGGCTTTAAGTTATTGAATATTAATACAAATTTGTGTAGTTGTCAAAATCTAATATTATTTGCTAATATTTAGAATGTCAGAAAAAATGCAGCATTGGTGTATAGTTTTGAACACCACTGCACACTCATGCTGCAACCTCTTCCACTCGTGTCTTATCAGCTGTCTACCTTGGTAATGCCGGTTGGTTGTCTCACTCGCTGCGCTCGTGACATCTCGACAGATATGTAAATACGTCAGTATTAGTAGGTCAGCTGTACTGTAACCCTAGCTAAATCAATAAGATAAATATTTAGTATTTCTTTCTGTTTATCCCATGCTTTTTTATTTTTTACTTGGCCTTAAACTGTCATTTGAAGAGTGCCATCAGATGTCACGGAACTGAAACGTTGGTCTAAAGTGCTGCCTACGATCCTCTTGGGTATTCGCGCAGCTTGGTGTCTGCTGCAGAAATGATGTATGATCACGCCCTTCGCCTCCAGGAGAGTCTCTAGCTCCATCTCATTCAGCTGGCCATGAAGCCACTTCAACCTTCTTTATGGACCTCAGGCACAATTTCAACAACATCCGTCCTGTACACACCATGTTGGACGCGTGCCTTTTGTGTTCAGGGACCTGGCCAACTACAAACAAGTTTTTGTGCGCATTGACACGTCCAAAGGCAGCCTGCAGCAACCTTACTCTGGATCATACCACGTCATGAGCAGGTCCAGTAAGACAGCTGTAGTCAGCATGACAGGCTCTGACGTCACCGTATCTCTTCATCATGGCTGGACGAAGACACTGTTCAACCAAAACCTTCGGTATGTCCGCAGACTCTCCTTCTGAATCTCCTTTGCAAGATACAACATAAATCATGATAACTACAAGATCTGGAAGAAGAGTCCATTCCATTGGCCTAATTTGTGATGTGGCCAAATCACATGCAGGCGGGTACTCTGGGAATTATTTAGCAATTTATAGTTTAGAAGATCACACGTGTTGGAATAATTCAGTTAACCACTCTTTACTTACTTGATCATGTGTAGTGAAATTATTTAATATTAAATTTTTTTTGAACATGTGTTTGAATGTAATGACCAACATATACTTCACTATCACTGTTTCTTTTCTATTTGTTTTTACTATCATAATTAGTTATTAAATTCTCTTTTTATTACTATTCCAAAACAGATCCCTTTATATTTCAACACCTGAATACCTGCCTTCTCACCCTAACATCTATTTACAATATTTACATGTTACTGCAAGAGGATGTAAATAACAAAGTTGAACTAGGTTTAAGGGCCTCATCTACATTACCTAATTGATATCACAACAAGAGGACCTAAGTGGCATAGTTTGGGTTACCAAGTTATATTGACATCGAGATGCTCAGCGTCTTTAATGAAATTCCTCTCTAGCAGTTTGTTAATGTAATGTTGTTGGAGACATAGGAGATGTTTAACGAGGTAAATATCTAAAGCAATCAACTTCACTCTCCTTGCAACCAGATTTTCAATTACTTAATTTCATAGCTTAAGTTCTTCAAGAATTATACCTGATGTAGCTAAATATTATTAATTTTTTTGTCAATCTAATGGTTCAAATTAGTCGGTATGGTCAAATGCAGCTCAGTATATAGTAGGCTAATTTAAAATTTTGATTTCTTACAAAATACTAAAATGTATTTGGAAAATTATTTTCACCTCGAATGATTACTCCTAATGAGTAAGTTTAATTATTATAATAACCCTCTGAAAGTAGTATAGGGAATAAATAAATATATTTGAACATAGAAAATGGCCTGTAAAAGCTATATAAAACTAGTAAGATTAGACACGTTTAAGAGAACATAATTTTGAAAACAATACCTGTGATTATTCATATAGCACAAATGCAAGCGTAAACTTAAACTCACTACCCTACACACGACTGGACGCTTCCACGTATTTAGGCTATACGAAAAGTACGGTACATTCCTGAAAGTTTCGTGTACAAACCCCAAGACTTGCTATGTTCATGTCAAATCACTCGTGCAATTTAGTTTTTTCTTCACATTGGATGCTTAAACTGTTAAAAAACACCCTCTTGCATGTTGCATTGTTTCAAGCTCCCTCATACGTATGGTGAAATTTAACGAAGGTTATGGGAATTTGATGATTTATCTTATTTTAGCTCCTTAAGAGGAAATAGTTATAAAACTATTTGGCTTTTATACTTATAGTTGACTACTAGTATATAATTGATACTTGTTTACATAAACAATTATAGATGTTCCCATCCAAAATCCTCACACACAAACAGTAACTCTCACGCAATCAAAGGAGAACACTATACCATCCATGTACATATTTATTTCTTAATTTGTCAAGTTTATTTTACAGTACAAGTAAACGTCACACAACACAAATTTATTACAATATAAGCACAAAATGCACAAATATACTACAATACAAGCACAAAATGCACAAATATTATGGTGATCGATTTCGGTGAACCACGCTCACCTTCCTCAGACCAGAGGGATTCACAAAAGAATGATTTGTACAAGTTTATTTTGAAGAAGTTTATTTTGAAGTTAAATTTTTTTGGTAATTTTTATTTTTAGATATTTGCATATCTATCTAAGTCTTCTTTTTGTAATGTTCAAATTATTTTGTTATTTTTTATACATTGGTTATTTATTAAAATGTTTATAGTTATAATATTAAATTGGAAATAATTTATATTAAATATTCTTCTTATTGTAAATAAGTTTTCTTCATTGTACAAATCTCTATTTAGTTATGAGATCTTTTATGTTTCATTATTGATTTTGTATATATATTGTAAAGGGAAAAGGGGGTGAAAATGATCCAAAAAAATCAACAAAAATAACTCAAGGCAATCTTTGTAAACATTTTGAACTGTTTCCATGTAACTAGTGTAATAATCTATTGAGAGAAGATTTAAAAATGAATATAGGTTGTTTATATTGTCTTAGCACGATCAAAACCTTTGCAGCTTAATCTAAAGGTCACTATCAAACCTGAGGAGTTACATAAAATAACCATGCCACGAATTGACAGTAATAATACGCTACCAAAGGGAGATAAAAAAATCATTGAAAAATAAATGAAGATATAAAGAGAAACACACTTACTTAGTAGTTGGCGACTAACTAAACAAATGCAATTTTGTGCCTTCTTGCAATGTGAACGTACCGAGAGTTATAATCGATTTGGGAAGTTTAGAGGCAAGTTTACAAGGCTTTCTAAATCATCTTGCTGTTGGTAGAATTATTGAATTATTGGTAGGACGTTTTCATTAAGGCAAACACAATACATCAAGTGCTTCTACCTTGCGTAGATCCCACTAAAATCCGCCTCATTTTAGTAAAACGCATAGCTTCTAACACCCCAATAAATAATTTATTTTCAAAAAGCTAAAATTTGTAATTAACCATATACGTTAACGATCAGTACACTCTGATATTTAGAGGACTGTAAGGACTTGTAGACTTAAACTGTTATCAATTAATATTCGGTGATTTAAACTATCATAAAATTCGCATTCATTAGTTATATTTGTGCCCTCTTCATATGTATTACATACCATTTGTCCATTATTTCATCTCTTTCATTTTCCAAAGTGTATTCCTTTTTGTGATATACCATTTCTGTTTGTACATATTATTTTTTATTCTTGTTTTCGTGCATTAAGAAATACGAACATTCTGTATTTCCTAATGCTACTTTAATTTAAATTCCTAAGTGTCCATAACTTTGCCCACAATTATAAAAAGAAGTATCGCAAATAAAATGTCAAATTTTGGTGCACCCTAATGTCGTTTGCATGGTTCTGATATTTATCTAAGGATTCAGAATTTTAACATTCATATTATTTCACATTATTCATCGACGCTGATTTTAGAGAAATAGGTGAATATGAAAGGCGAATGAGTGTGATGAGTGTAGATGAATGAGTGTAATCATTGTTACTAACTAAGGCCGGCTGTTACTCAGGAAAAGCCTCTTTATTGAACATCGTTTAGAATATAGAGATGGATGAAGTTCCTTAGGTATATTTAGGCTTAAGACACGTCGTGGGTTACTTCTAAAACTGTTACCTGAGCTGTTTCAGAACCTTTTCCATTAAAATGAGGTTATAATGGAGCATTAAGTGTTTACCAGTTATTGGGGTAGCCTCTCCACTTCATCCTCGTAAGAAGTGGGTTGTGTTGAGTCACTTTTGCATGGGTGTGGGATGAAAATACTAGAAATATAAAAGTGAAAATTTAACTAGCGGACCCATATTACGATAGTAGAAAAGTTACGAGTGCTTTTCAACTGTACTTTACTTTCACTTTTAACCACGTTTTATTAGTATTGATATTTAACCCATGAAAGGTCCACACACGTGGTTGGGAGGAATCAATATGCACGTTACAATTGTGGTAATTTTCTAAACTGTAAAATATAATTATAAATGTTTATTTCTTTAGAGCTTAAAAAGATTTTACGTCTGAACTCTAATGCCCAGTCATACGTAATATTTTTAATTCATGAATAACATTTAAAAAGTACAAATACGTATATCAGTTGAATAAATAAGTATATCAGTATTCGAATTGACTTTTTTCGAATTTAATCTTTTTGTTGCAGTGCATAAAAATATTATCAACAATATTCAACGGATAAAAAATATTTTGATGTCATATATTGTAGATTAATAGCTAAACTAATTTAATTTGTATGTATAAATTAAGGTTCTCAAATAGTAATTTGTACAATTAAATTTTAAATTTCAATATTACATTAGTGTTAAACAACAGGTAAAAATATAATGCTTCATTTTAAGTACTTTATTGCTTGCATATGCATATACGAATCCAAATATTCAACAGTTGACGTAAATAATCAAAACAGATACTCATCTACCAAACCCCATAACCTATAGAATGTTATACTAGAATACAAATAAACATCACACGACACAAATTTATTACAATATAAGTACTAAATGTTCACATTATATGCTGACCATGTCTACGAACAGTACCTCATACCAGAAGGATTTACAAAGGAATCACTTTTTTACGTTCACTTTTATTTATATATCTAATTTAAAAATTGTATTATGTATCATGGAAGAATAGTATTCTATTGTTATCGTATTTCAAGCTGATTCCGTGTAAATATTTGCTAGTTTTTATCCTCCAGACACAAAATCACCCAATGGAAGATGGATGGGGTACTTATATGTTTGGTGAGAACTAATATTGTAGAGACAATTTTGTAATATTCCAATGAATTAAACAGGAATACTCTAGAAGGATACATAGTAAAAAATACGTAGTGCTTCTTTATGATTATACTACAATGTTCAACTAGTATTATTTGAGACACTATTAACTTTGGCCTCGAAGTGTTTTCTAATAATACAAACGCTACTAATTTATAACAAAATAAACGTTAGTGGATTGGGTTACTTTGAACTGCATTCAGTCATAAAGCAAGTATATTTTCTATTTTCATAGAACAAATGTTCAAACCATATTAGGCCTTAGCAATTGTACAATATTATAAGACCAAAAAAGTTTCAACAATACAAACACTTTAACCAGGAATGAGGTGGAAAGCCACTTTTTGACGGTAAGTGGAATACTTTAACAGTTTCACTCTGGATAGGATGTAGATAACGACCGTTCTAAGTTTCCTTCCCCAAGTTGATGTCTGCGATAGTGGGTATCGTTAGAGTGACTTAGACCATGTTAGCATTTACAGTGGTCTTAACGCAATATTAACTAAAACAAAACCAACTAGTTTAAACATTAAAGCTGATCATGCTTATTTATTTATGTTTCATTACAATTATATTTGACAGTTGAGCTTGTAATAAATGTTGAAACGTAATTAATGGTAGATATATCTCAGTAAAGTGTTGTAGTAGAGTATTGTTGTATATTATATTTTATATTTCATCTAAACAATAACATTAACTTAACAATCACCATTAATTTATGATATTTCAATTAATACCAAATACGACTTACATGAATTTATGTTTAACAAGTTTTAGACTTTATAAAGTTCTTTAATAAAATGTTGACACTACCAAATAACATAAAAATATTACTTTAAAATATTTTAAGAAAAAGATTTAAAACATATAGTGTAGTCAGTGTCCGGATATTGTGTAGGGAGAGAACTGAGTATCAGCTTGTCAATTAGCCAAAAACCAAACCAACACTACGTAGTTCTGACTTGACGTAAAGCCATAGTTGCCCTGAATATTGGGTTATTAATAAAATTGTCCTTCTAAACTTAATTTAGAAGGAATCAATTAGTAACAAGACTACAGTGGTCATCTACGCTCCTATTATAATTAATATCAGCTTTAACACGTGTACAAAGTTATGTCGGCGTCTCAAATCTGAAAAATATGTAGAAATTTTACCAAATGGTGTTCGGTGACACTTTAAAAATTGATTTTGGGTATTTTTTTTATTTATATATATTTACGAATTGATACTGGCTGATTATTTAGATTTGTTGTCAATGAACTCACGTTAACTGATTCTTGACATTTTCGTCATTTTAACCTGTCATTTTGACATATTGACGCTGCTCATTATTTGCAGATGAAATAACAATTAATTAGAAGTTAAGGCAGTCTCAGAAACATCTGTTACACCTTAGATAAGAGTCAAGAGGTGTAGTGTTGAACTGTTACCAATCAACGCTCATGTGGCAACCTGGACACCTTACAATTATAAGGCGCATCAATGCTAAGTAAATCTTTAATTTTTTATTTGGTTTAATTACTCAAATAATTCCCTAATTAATTTATGTGCTGAGGTGGACTATATTTAGATAATTTAAGACTTCTTAAACTTCTTAAATAAATGTTTGACACTAGAAAATAACGTAATATTATGATATTAAAACATTTTAAGAACAACTGTTACAATAATAGTTTGGAAAGAATTTTATTTAATACAACATTTATTTAAAACAAAAACCTAAAGGATATATTCCTATTGAGTTTAAAAATCTAAAGCTTTTAAGAAAAATAGTTTACAATGATAAATTCTATTTGTATTTGGAACAAGAAAATTGGATTTTGAATGACAAGCCCAGCTGAACGACTCAAGACACAAATATGGAGCTGACAGCAAATGTTTGATCTGCCATAATCTCATTTTTTTTTTTAGAGGAGTGATAAACGGATTCAGAAATCTAATCATTAAATAATGTCAAATGTAGAAGGTAAATCTAAAAATTTAATTCCGAAAGCGTATCAAAGGAAGCTTTATAAGATTTGTTTTAAAGTTTAGAGCCAAGGACGGTGGGAAAAACATAATAAATGTTAAAAATTACCTGAGGTCCTCTCCACTGGCTCTAAAACATCCACTTATTTTCTCTTACTAAAGTGTTTTTATTTATCATGCAACAGCGTCTAAAATGTTTTATAAAGTCTGTTAAATAAAAACAATACTAAATATTTAGTCTGTTGTATTAATGGTCCTCCCACTGTTTACGATAGTCACGATTCACAGACACGAGCGACGGAGTTACAATAAAAACAATACTAAATATTTAGTCTGTTGTATTAATGGTCCTCCCACTGTTTACATAGTCACGATTCACAGACACGAGCGACGGAGTTACAATAAAAACAATACTAAATATTTAGTCTGTTGTATTAATGGTCCTCCCACTGTTTACATAGTCACGATTCACAGACACGAGCGACGGGGTTACAATAAAAACAATACTAAATATTTAGTCTGTTGTATTAATGGTCCTCCCACTGTTTACATAGACACGATTCACAGACACGAGCGATGAAGTTACAATAAAAACAATACTAAATATTTAGTCTGTTGTACTAATGGTCCTCCCACTATTTACGTAGTCACGATTCACAGACACGAGTACCGGAGTTACAATAAAAACAATACTAAATATTTAGTCTGTTGTATTAATGGTCCTCCCACTGTTTACATAGTCACGATTCACAGACACGAGTGACGGAGTTACAATAAAAACAATACTAAATATTTAGTCTGTTGTATTAATGGTCCTCCCACTGTTTATATAGTCACGATTCATAGACACGAGTGACGGAGTTACAATAAAAACAATACTAAATATTTAGTCTGTTGTATTAATGGTCCTTCCACTGTTTACATAGTCACGATTCACAGACACGAGCGACGGGGTTACAATAAAAACAATACTAAATATTGAGTCTGTTGTATTAATGGTCCTTCCACTGTTTACGTAGTCACGATTCACAGACACGAGCGACGGGGTTACAATAAAAACAATACTAAATATTTAGTCTGTTGTATTAATGGTCCTCCCACTGTTTACATAGTCACGATTCACAGAAACGAGTGACGGAGTTACAATAAAAACAATACTAAATATTTAGTCTGTTGTATTAATGGTCCTTCCACTGTTTACATAGTCACGATTCACAGACACGAGTGACGGAGTTACAATAAAAACAATACTAAATATTTAGTCTGTTGTATTAATGGTCCTTCCACTGTTTACGTAGTCACGATTCACAGACACAAGTGACGGGGTTACAATAAAAACAATACTAAATATTTAGTCTGTTGTATTAATGGTCCTTCCACTGTTTACGTAGTCACGATTCACAGACACGAGCGACGGAGTTACAATAAAAACAATACTAAATATTTAGTCTGTTGTATTAATGGTCCTTCCACTGTTTACATAGTCACGATTCACAGACACGAGCGACGGGGTTACAATAAAAACAATACTAAATATTTAGTCTGTTGTATTAATGGTCGTCCCACTGTTTACATAGTCACGATTCACAGACACGAGTGACGGAGTTACAATAAAAACAATACTAAATATTTAGTCTGTTGTATTAATGGTCCTTCCACTGTTTACATAGTCACGATTCACAGACACGAGTGACGGAGTTACAATAAAAACAATACTAAATATTTAGTCTGTTGTATTAATGGTCCTCCCACTGTTTATATAGTCACGATTCATAGACACGAGTGACGGAGTTACAATAAAAACAATACTAAATATTTAGTCTGTTGTATTAATGGTCCTTTCTCTGTTTACATAGTCACGATTCACAGACACGAGTGACGGAGTTACAATAAAAACAATACTAAATATTTAGTCTGTTGTATTAATGGTCCTCCCACTGTTTATATAGTCACGATTCATAGACACGAGTGACGGAGTTACAATAAAAACAATACTAAATATTTAGTCTGTTGTATTAATGGTCCTTCCACTGTTTACATAGTCACGATTCACAGACACGAGTGACGGAGTTACAATAAAAACAATACTAAATATTTAGTCTGTTGTATTAATGGTCCTCCCACTGTTTATATAGTCACGATTCATAGACACGAGTGACGGAGTTACAATAAAAACAATACTAAATATTTAGTCTGTTGTATTAATGGTCCTTCCACTGTTTACGTAGTCACGATTCACAGACACGAGCGACGGGGTTACAATAAAAACAATACTAAATATTTAGTCTGTTGTATTAATGGTCCTCCCACTGTTTACATAGACACGATTCACAGACACGAGCGATGGAGTTACAATAAAAACAATACTAAATATTTAGTCTGTTGTATTAATGGTCGTCCCACTGTTTACGTAGTCACGATTCACAGACACAAGTGACGGGGTTACAATAAAAACAATACTAAATATTTAGTCTGTTGTATTAATGGTCCTTCCACTGTTTACGTAGTCACGATTCACAGACACGAGCGACGGGGTTACAATAAAAACTATACTAAATATTTAGTATGTTGTATTAATGGTCCTCCCACTGTTTACGTAGTCACGATTCACAGACACGAGCGACAGGGTTACAATAAAAACAATACTAAATATTTAGTATGTTGTATTAATGGTCCTCCCACTGTTTACGTAGTCACGATTCACAGACACGAGCGACGGAGTTACAATAAAAACAATACTAAATATTTAGTATGTTGTATTAATGGTCCTCCCACTGTTTACATAGTCACGATTCACAGACACGAGCGACAGGGTTACAATAAAAACAATACTAAATATTTAGTATGTTGTATTAATGGTCCTCCCACTGTTTACGTAGTCACGATTCACAGACACGAGCGACAGGGTTACAATAAAAACAATACTAAATATTTAGTATGTTGTATTAATGGTCCTCCCACTGTTTACGTAGTCACGATTCACAGACACGAGCGACAGGGTTACAATAAAAACAATACTAAATATTTAGTATGTTGTATTAATGGTCCTCCCACTGTTTACGTAGTCACGATTCACAGACACGAGCGACGGAGTTACAATAAAAACAATACTAAATATTTAGTATGTTGTATTAATGGTCCTCCCACTGTTTACATAGTCACGATTCACAGACACGAGCGACAGGGTTACAATAAAAACAATACTAAATATTTAGTATGTTGTATAATGGTCCTCCCACTGTTTACGTAGTCACGATTCACAGACACGAGCGACAGGGTTACAATAAAAACAATACTAAATATTTAGTATGTTGTATTAATGGTCCTCCCACTGTTTACGTAGTCACGATTCACAGACACGAGCGACAGGAGTTACAATAAAAACAATACTAAATATTTAGTATGTTGTATTAATGGTCCTCCCACTGTTTACGTAGTCACGATTCACAGACACGAGCGACGGAGTTACAATAAAAACAATACTAAATATTTAGTATGTTGTATTAATGGTCCTTCCCACTGTTTACGTAGTCACGATTCACAGACACGAGCGACAGGGTTACAATAAAAAACAATACTAAATATTTAGTATGTTGTATTAATGGTCCTCCCACTGTTTACGTAGTCACGATTCACAGACACGAGCGACAGGGTTACAATAAAAACAATACTAAATATTTAGTATGTTGTATTAATGGTCCTTCCACTGTTTACGTAGTCACGATTCACAGACACGAGCGACGGAGTTACAATAAAAACAATACTAAATATTTAGTATGTTTGTATTAATGGTCCTCCCACTGTTTACGTAGTCACGATTCACAGACACGAGCGACGGAGTTACAATAAAAACAATACTAAATATTTAGTATGTTGTATTAATGGTCCTTCCACTGTTTACGTAGTCACGATTCACAGACACGAGCGACAGGGTTACAATAAAAACAATACTAAATATTTAGTATGTTGTATTAATGGTCCTCCCACTGTTTACGTAGTCACGATTCACAGACACGAGCGACGGAGTTACAATAAAAACAATACTAAATATTTAGTATGTTGTATTAATGGTCCTCCCACTGTTTACAGTAGTCACGATTCACAGACACGAGCGACGGAGTTACAATAAAAACAATACTAAATATTTAGTATGTTGTATTAATGGTCCTTCCACTGTTTACGTAGGATTCACAGACACGAGCGACGGAGTTACAATAAAAACAATACTAAAATATT
Source organism: Stictocephala bisonia (assembly GCA_035578905.1). Classification (NCBI taxonomy): domain Eukaryota; kingdom Metazoa; phylum Arthropoda; class Insecta; order Hemiptera; family Membracidae; genus Stictocephala; species Stictocephala bisonia. The sequence continues at coordinate 893,995 of JAQJVL010000273.1, read as the reverse complement.
TAGTATGTTGTATTAATGGTCCTCCCACTGTTTACGTAGTCACGATTCACAGACACGAGCGACGGAGTTACAATAAAAACAATACTAAATATTTAGTATGTTGTATTAATGGTCCTCCCACTGTTTACATAGTCACGATTCACAGACACGAGCGACGGAGTTACAATAAAAACAATACTAAATATTTAGTCTGTTGTATTAATGGTCCTCCCACTGTTTACGTAGTCACGATTCACAGACACGAGCGACGGAGTTACAATAAAAACAATACTAAATATTTAGTCTGTTGTATTAATGGTCCTCCCACTGTTTACATAGTCACGATTCACAGACACGAGCGACGGAGTTACAATAAAAACAATACTAAATATTTAGTCTGTTGTATTAATGGTCCTCCCACTGTTTACATAGTCACGATTCACAGACACGAGCGACGGAGTTACAATAAAAACAATACTAAATATTTAGTCTGTTGTATTAATGGTCCTCCCACTGTTTACATAGTCACGATTCACAGACACGAGCGACGGAGTTACAATAAAAACAATACTAAATATTTAGTCTGTTGTATTAATGGTCCTCCCACTGTTTACGTAGTCACGATTCACAGACACGAGCGACGGAGTTACAATAAAAACAATACTAAATATTTAGTCTGTTGTATTAATGGTCCTCCCACTGTTTACGTAGTCACGATTCACAGACACGAGCGACGGAGTTACAATAAAAACAATACTAAATATTTAGTCTGTTGTATTAATGGTCCTCCCACTGTTTACGTAGTCACGATTCACAGACACGAGCGACGGAGTTACAATAAAAACAATACTAAATATTTAGTCTGTTGTATTAATGGTCCTCCCACTGTTTACATAGTCACGATTCACAGACACGAGCGACGGGGTTACAATAAAAACAATACTAAATATTTAGTCTGTTGTATTAATGGTCCTCCCACTGTTTACGTAGTCACGATTCACAGACACGAGCGACGGAGTTACAATAAAAACAATACTAAATATTTAGTCTGTTGTATTAATGGTCCTCCCACTGTTTACATAGTCACGATTCACAGACACGAGCGACGGAGTTACAATAAAAACAATACTAAATATTTAGTCTGTTGTATTAATGGTCCTCCCACTGTTTACATAGTCACGATTCACAGACACGAGTGACGGAGTTACAATAAAAACAATACTAAATATTTAGTCTGTTGTATTAATGGTCCTCCACTGTTTACGTAGTCACGATTCACAGACACGAGCGACGGGGTTACAATAAAAACAATACTAAATATTTAGTCTGTTGTATTAATGGTCCTTCCCACTGTTTACGTAGTCACGATTCACAGACACGAGCGACGGAGTTACAATAAAAACAATACTAAATATTTAGTCTGTTGTATTAATGGTCCTCCACTGTTTACATAGTCACGATTCACAGACACGAGCGACGGGGTTACAATAAAAACAATACTAAATATTTAGTCTGTTGTATTAATGGTCGTCCCACTGTTTACATAGTCACGATTCACAGACACGAGTGACGGAGTTACAATAAAAACAATACTAAATATTTAGTCTGTTGTATTAATGGTCCTTCCACTGTTTACATAGTCACGATTCACAGACACGAGCGACGGAGTTACAATAAAAACAATACTAAATATTTAGTCTGTTGTATTAATGGTCCTCCCACTGTTTATATAGTCACGATTCATAGACACGAGTGACGGAGTTACAATAAAAACAATACTAAATATTTAGTCTGTTGTATTAATGGTCCTTCCTCTGTTTACATAGTCACGATTCACAGACACGAGTGACGGAGTTACAATAAAAACAATACTAAATATTTAGTCTGTTGTATTAATGGTCCTCCCACTGTTTATATAGTCACGATTCATAGACACGAGTGACGGAGTTACAATAAAAACAATACTAAATATTTAGTCTGTTGTATTAATGGTCCTTCCACTGTTTACATAGTCACGATTCACAGACACGAGTGACGGAGTTACAATAAAAACAATACTAAATATTTAGTCTGTTGTATTAATGGTCCTCCCACTGTTTATATAGTCACGATTCATAGACACGAGTGACGGAGTTACAATAAAAACAATACTAAATATTTAGTCTGTTGTATTAATGGTCCTTCCACTGTTTACGTAGTCACGATTCACAGACACGAGCGACGGGGTTACAATAAAAACAATACTAAATATTTAGTCTGTTGTATTAATGGTCCTCCCACTGTTTACATAGACACGATTCACAGACACGAGCGATGGAGTTACAATAAAAACAATACTAAATATTTAGTCTGTTGTATTAATGGTCGTCCCACTGTTTACGTAGTCACGATTCACAGACACAAGTGACGGGGTTACAATAAAAACAATACTAAATATTTAGTCTGTTGTATTAATGGTCCTTCCACTGTTTACGTAGTCACGATTCACAGACACGAGCGACGGGGTTACAATAAAAACTATACTAAATATTTAGTATGTTGTATTAATGGTCCTCCCACTGTTTACGTAGTCACGATTCACAGACACGAGCGACAGGGTTACAATAAAAACAATACTAAATATTTAGTATGTTGTATTAATGGTCCTCCCACTGTTTACGTAGTCACGATTCACAGACACGAGCGACGGAGTTACAATAAAAACAATACTAAATATTTAGTATGTTGTATTAATGGTCCTCCCACTGTTTACATAGTCACGATTCACAGACACGAGCGACAGGGTTACAATAAAAACAATACTAAATATTTAGTATGTTGTATTAATGGTCCTCCCACTGTTTACGTAGTCACGATTCACAGACACGAGCGACAGGGTTACAATAAAAACAATACTAAATATTTAGTATGTTGTATTAATGGTCCTCCCACTGTTTACGTAGTCACGATTCACAGACACGAGCGACAGGGTTACAATAAAAACAATACTAAATATTTAGTATGTTGTATTAATGGTCCTCCCACTGTTTACGTAGTCACGATTCACAGACACGAGCGACGGAGTTACAATAAAAACAATACTAAATATTTAGTATGTTGTATTAATGGTCCTCCCACTGTTTACATAGTCACGATTCACAGACACGAGCGACAGGGTTACAATAAAAACAATACTAAATATTTAGTATGTTGTATTAATGGTCCTCCCACTGTTTACGTAGTCACGATTCACAGACACGAGCGACAGGGTTACAATAAAAACAATACTAAATATTTAGTATGTTGTATTAATGGTCCTCCCACTGTTTACGTAGTCACGATTCACAGACACGAGCGACGGAGTTACAATAAAAACAATACTAAATATTTAGTATGTTGTATTAATGGTCCTCCCACTGTTTACGTAGTCACGATTCACAGACACGAGCGACGGAGTTACAATAAAAACAATACTAAATATTTAGTATGTTGTATTAATGGTCCTTCCACTGTTTACGTAGTCACGATTCACAGACACGAGCGACAGGGTTACAATAAAAACAATACTAAATATTTAGTATGTTGTATTAATGGTCCTCCCACTGTTTACGTAGTCACGATTCACAGACACGAGCGACGGAGTTACAATAAAAACAATACTAAATATTTAGTATGTTGTATTAATGGTCCTCCCACTGTTTACGTAGTCACGATTCACAGACACGAGCGACAGGGTTACAATAAAAACAATACTAAATATTTAGTATGTTGTATTAATGGTCCTTCCACTGTTTACGTAGTCACGATTCACAGACACGAGCGACGGAGTTACAATAAAAACAATACTAAATATTTAGTATGTTGTATTAATGGTCCTCCCACTGTTTACGTAGTCACGATTCACAGACACGAGCGACGGAGTTACAATAAAAACAATACTAAATATTTAGTATGTTGTATTAATGGTCCTCCCACTGTTTACGTAGTCACGATTCACAGACACGAGCGACGGAGTTACAATAAAAACAATACTAAATATTTAGTATGTTGTATTAATGGTCCTTCCACTGTTTACGTAGTCACGATTCACAGACACGAGCGACAGGGTTACAATAAAAACAATACTAAATATTTAGTATGTTGTATTAATGGTCCTCCCACTGTTTACATAGTCACGATTCACAGACACGAGTGACGGGGTTACAATAAAAACAATACTAAATATTTAGTATGTTGTATTAATGGTCCTCCCACTGTTTACGTAGTCACGATTCATAGACACGAGTGACGGAGTTACAATAAAAACAATACTAAATATTTAGTATGTTGTATTAATGGTCCTCCCACTGTTTACGTAGTCACGATTCACAGACACGAGCGACGGAGTTACAATAAAAACAATACTAAATATTTAGTATGTTGTATTAATGGTCCTCCCACTGTTTACATAGTCACGATTCACAGACACGAGCGACGGAGTTACAATAAAAACAATACTAAATATTTAGTATGTTGTATTAATGGTCCTTCCACTGTTTACGTAGTCACGATTCACAGACACGAGCGACAGGGTTACAATAAAAACAATACTAAATATTTAGTATGTTGTATTAATGGTCCTCCCACTGTTTACGTAGTCACGATTCACAGACACGAGCGACGGAGTTACAATAAAAACAATACTAAATATTTAGTCTGTTGTATTAATGGTCCTCCCACTGTTTACATAGTCACGATTCACAGACACGAGCGACGGGGTTACAATAAAAACAATACTAAATATTTAGTCTGTTGTATTAATGGTCCTCCCACTGTTTACGTAGTCACGATTCACAGACACGAGCGACGGAGTTACAATAAAAACAATACTAAATATTTAGTCTGTTGTATTAATGGTCCTCCCACTGTTTACATAGTCACGATTCACAGACACGAGCGACGGAGTTACAATAAAAACAATACTAAATATTTAGTCTGTTGTATTAATGGTCCTCCCACTGTTTACGTAGTCACGATTCACAGGCACGAGCGACGGGGTTACAATAAAAACAATACTAAATATTTAGTCTGTTGTATTAATGGTCCTCCCACTGTTTACGTAGTCACGATTCACAGGCACGAGCGACGGAGTTACAATAAAAACAATACTAAATATTTAGTCTGTTGTATTAATGGTCCTCCCACTGTTTACATAGTCACGATTCACAGACACGAGCGACGGGGTTACAATAAAAACAATACTAAATATTTAGTCTGTTGTATTAATGGTCCTCCCACTGTTTACGTAGTCACGATTCACAGGCACGAGCGACGGGGTTACAATAAAAACAATACTAAATATTTAGTCTGTTGTATTAATGGTCCTCCCATTGTTCACGTAGTTACGATTCACAGACACGAGCGACGGAGTTACAATAAAAACAATACTAAATATTTAGTCTGTTGTATTAATGGTCCTCCCACTGTTTACATAGTCACGATTCACAGACACGAGCGACGGGGTTACAATAAAAACAATACTAAATATTTAGTCTGTTGTATTAATGGTCCTCCCACTGTTTACATAGTCACGATTCACAGACACGAGCGACGGAGTTACAATAAAAACAATACTAAATATTTAGTCTGTTGTATTAATGGTCCTCCCACTGTTTACATAGTCACGATTCACAGACACGAGCGACGGGGTTACAATAAAAACAATACTAAATATTTAGTCTGTTGTATTAATGGTCCTCCCACTGTTTACGTAGTCACGATTCACAGGCACGAGCGACGGGGTTACAATAAAAACAATACTAAATATTTAGTCTGTTGTATTAATGGTCCTCCCATTGTTCACATAGTTACGATTCACAGACACGAGCGACGGAGTTACAATAAAAACAATACTAAATATTTAGTCTGTTGTATTAATGGTCCTCCCACTGTTTACATAGTCACGATTCACAGACACGAGCGATGGGGTTACAATAAAAACAATACTAAATATTTAGTCTGTTGTATTAATGGTCCTCCCACTGTTTACATAGTCACGATTCACAGACACGAGCGACGGAGTTACAATAAAAACAATACTAAATATTTAGTCTGTTGTATTAATGGTCCTCCCACTGTTTACATAGTCACGATTCACAGACACGAGCGACGGGGTTACAATAAAAACAATACTAAATATTTAGTCTGTTGTATTAATGGTCCTCCCACTGTTTACTTAGTCACGATTCACAGACACGAGCGACGGAGTTACAATAAAAACAATACTAAATATTTAGTCTGTTTTATTAATGGTACTCCCACTGTTTACATAGTCACGATTCACAGACACGAGCGACGGGGCTACAATAAAAACAATACTAAATATTTAGTCTGTTGTATTAATGGTACTCCCACTGTTTACATAGTCACGATTCACAGACACGAGCGACGGGGTTACAATAAAAACAATACTAAATGTTTAGTCTGTTGTATTAATGGTACTCCCACTGTTTACATAGTCACGATTCACAGACACGAGCGACGGGGTTACAATAAAAACAATACTAAATATTTAGTCTGTTGTATTAATGGTACTCCCACTGTTTACATAGTCACGATTCACAGACACGAGCGACGGGGTTACAATAAAAACAATACTAAATATTTAGTCTGTTGTATTAATGGTCCTCCCACTGTTTACGTAGTCACGATTCACAGACACGAGCGACGGAGTTACAATAAAACAATACTAAATATTTAGTCTGTTGTATTAATGGTCCTCCCACTGTTTACGTAGTCACGATTCACAGACACGAGCGACGGGGTTACAATAAAAACAATACTAAATATTTAGTCTGTTGTATTAATGGTCCTCCCACTGTTTACGTAGTCACGATTCACAGGCACGAGCGATGGAGTTACAATAAAAACAATACTAAATATTTAGTCTGTTGTATTAATGGTCCTCCCACTGTTTACGTAGTCACGATTCACAGACACGAGCGACGGGGTTACAATAAAAACAATACTAAATATTTAGTCTGTTGTATTAATGGTCCTCCCACTGTTTACGTAGTCACGATTCACAGGCACGAGCGATGGAGTTACAATAAAAACAATACTAAATATTTAGTCTGTTGTATTAATGGTCCTCCCACTGTTTACGTAGTCACGATTCACAGGCACGAGCGACGGAGTTACAATAAAAACAATACTAAATATTTAGTCTGTTGTATTAATGGTCCTCCCACTGTTTACATAGTCACGATTCACAGACACGAGCGACGGGGTTACAATAAAAACAATACTAAATATTTAGTCTGTTGTATTAATGGTCCTCCCACTGTTTACGTAGTCACGATTCACAGGCACGAGCGACGGGGTTACAATAAAAACAATACTACATATTTAGTCTGTTGTATTAATGGTCCTCCCATTGTTCACGTAGTTACGATTCACAGACACGAGCGACGGAGTTACAATAAAAACAATACTAAATATTTAGTCTGTTGTATTAATGGTCCTCCCACTGTTTACATAGTCACGATTCACAGACACGAGCGACGGGGTTACAATAAAAACAATACTAAATATTTAGTCTGTTGTATTAATGGTCCTCCCACTGTTTACATAGTCACGATTCACAGACACGAGCGACGGAGTTACAATAAAAACAATACTAAATATTTAGTCTGTTGTATTAATGGTCCTCCCACTGTTTACATAGTCACGATTCACAGACACGAGCGACGGGGTTACAATAAAAACAATACTAAATATTTAGTCTGTTGTATTAATGGTCCTCCCACTGTTTACGTAGTCACGATTCACAGGCACGAGCGACGGGGTTACAATAAAAACAATACTAAATATTTAGTCTGTTGTATTAATGGTCCTCCCATTGTTCACATAGTTACGATTCACAGACACGAGCGACGGAGTTACAATAAAAACAATACTAAATATTTAGTCTGTTGTATTAATGGTCCTCCCACTGTTTACATAGTCACGATTCACAGACACGAGCGATGGGGTTACAATAAAAACAATACTAAATATTTAGTCTGTTGTATTAATGGTCCTCCCACTGTTTACATAGTCACGATTCACAGACACGAGCGACGGAGTTACAATAAAAACAATACTAAATATTTAGTCTGTTGTATTAATGGTCCTCCCACTGTTTACATAGTCACGATTCACAGACACGAGCGACGGGGTTACAATAAAAACAATACTAAATATTTAGTCTGTTGTATTAATGGTCCTCCCACTGTTTACTTAGTCACGATTCACAGACACGAGCGACGGAGTTACAATAAAAACAATACTAAATATTTAGTCTGTTTTATTAATGGTACTCCCACTGTTTACATAGTCACGATTCACAGACACGAGCGACGGGGTTAGAATGAAAAAATACTAAATATTTAGTCTGTTGTATTAATAGTCCTCCGACTGTTTACATAGTCACGATTCACAGACACGAGCGACGGAGTTACAATAAAAACAATACTAAATATTTAGTCTGTTGTATTAATGGTACTCCCACTGTTTACATAGTCACGATTCACAGACACGAGCAACGGGGTTACAATAAAAACAATACTAAATATTTAGTCTGTTGTATTAATGGTCCTCCCACTGTTTACATAGTCACGATTCACAGACACGAGCGACGGGGTTACAATAAAAACAATACTAAATATTTAGTCTGTTGTATTAATGGTCCTCCCATTGTTCACGAAGTTACGATTCACAGGCAAGAGCGATGGGGTTAGCACGCGAAGCATACAGGGGTTTCCCTTAGTATAAATTAATTTAGTAATAGTCCAGTTACATTTAATACGTCTGAAGGTTTAATTGTGTAAAGGTGGTAAATCCACTTGCCTTTAGCCCCAAAGCACTGTGCCAGATTGTATTTCACGTGTGGGAATAATAAAACACAGATTTACTATTCCTTTTATGGCAGAATACAATTTGTGGCCGTAAAACAAAGACAGTCGTTCGGCTCCACAGTTCTAAAACTGACAGATTTAGGGAATTGTTTCAAAGGCCAATGACGTAGCCTTCATTCTATTAATTTATATGAAATTATCAAAATTAATTAGCTGACATTAATTTTATAATGATTGGTTCGTAAATTTAAAGAGTTAACATGATATAATTATGTTGAAATATAACTTGGCTGACAAGAAATATTTAATTTAGTTAAGGTTTTTTAAACCATAGTTGGAAATTACTATTTTTAACGAGTCATCATAATTTAAATTTTAACAATATTAATTATTTTTCCATTGTCTTGTTAATGTTTATAAAGAAATGTTATTTGAAAATATAGGAAAGTTCAAGTAGTATAATGTAAGGTCGTTAAGAGTAAATGTATGATAACTTAGTTTATGTTACAGTAAAATGTAAATTATATACCATTTACAGAGAAATTTAAAACTATAAAATGTATTGAATCAAGTACTACAATCTATGTTAAAGTATACTTTTTTAGTTCATAATTGCTGTAGGATTACATTTTTTCATGGCAAATCCTTGAAATGGCATTTTATTTCTGGAAAGACTGTGTTATGAAAATTAAAAAGTTACACGAACTTCATTTCTTTGAATTGAATGAATTTGTTAAAAACGTAAACAACTTTTATCTCTCCCAATATTAAATGACGAAGTTTACTACGTAAAACATACATGTATATCAGATAACATTATCAGTAATACCTTGTTAGTGACTAGGATTGAAATTTATTGGCTATAAAGTTCATATATTATTTGTATTTTAAGTAACTTATGCGCTATGGTAAAATAATCATAACTTGTTCAACATATATATTCTTTTATATGTGTATATTAAATAATAATTGATTTAATAATTTTTTTACTTCATATATGAATCAAAACCATTTACGTCTATTGAGTGAGAATTTAAAATACAGATCAAAATGTTACACTGCACTTTTCATAATTTTTAGTATAAAGGTAGTCAAGTATTAAAATCGATTGTACATATAAAACAGAACATTTAATAATGGTCAGAACTAATGGCTGTTGTTGCATTACAGTGCAATGATTGAACCTCATACATTTTATAATCTCCTAAATACACGCGAGTCTCCCTCCCAACACTCAGTGTTCTCCATTACAGTAACGTTCAGCTCCTATCTTCACCGGTATCTAGTGTCGACGCAGCATGTAGGTCAGCCGCATTGCGGTCCTACCATAGACTTACAAGTGTCTCCCTCCCAACATTCACTGTTCTCCATTACAATAACGTTCAGCTCCTATCTTCACCGGTATCTAGTGTCGACGCAGCATGTAGGTCAGCCGCATTGCGGTCCTACCATAGACTTACAAGTGTCTCCCTCCCAACACTCAGTGTTCTCCATTACAGTAACGTTCAGCTCCTATCTTCACCGGTATCTAGTGTCGACGCAGCATGTAGGTCAGCCGCATTGCGGTCCTACCATAGACTTACAAGTGTCTCCCTCCCAACATTCACTGTTCTCCATTACAGTAACGTTCAGCTCCTATCTTCACCGGTATCTAGTGTCGACGCAGCATGTAGGTCAGTCGCATTGCGGTCCTACCGTAGATTTACAAGTGTCTCCCTCCCAACACTTAGTGTTCTCCATTACAATAACGTTCAGCTCCTATCTTCACCGGTATCTAGTGTCGACGCAGCATGTAGGTCAGCCGCATTGCGGTCCTACCGTACACTTACAAGTGTCTCCCTCCCAACATTCAGTGTTCTCCATTACAGTAACGTTCCGCTCCTATCTTCATCGGTATCTAGTGTCGACGCAGCATGTAGGTCAGCCGCATTGCGGTCCTACCATAGACTTACACAGAACTTATGTAGCCTTAACTTTCTTTTACGAATCTACTGCAATTCTGTTCTTTATTATTATTCTTTCTTTCTATTTGTTTTGATACAGATAAGAAAACAACGCCGAGAGCGTTATACACAACACAACGCAACATTGTATTTCATAAATCAGGTATACTAAGATAATGTAGGAAAGCAAGGAAACTAAATCGTAACTAATATTTTAACTTTGTGAAACATTTTTGAACAAAAGCAACCTAACTGAGAAAAATAATATAGTGTATCCCATTCAATAAATTGTTAATCTAATGCAGGAAATAAATAAAACAATAGTACTTTTTATTTATACTAACAAGTAAAAAAAAAAATATTATTATACGATGATTTGATACCCAGTAAAATAATAAAGAAAGAGGGTTAGGTAGTGTTCTTATATAAAAATTCGTTTAAATTATTTCAAATAGTTAAATTTAACTACTTAAGTGTTTTGGATGGAAAACATTACCACAACACTTTATGGATTCACTAGATATTCAGCTTTCTAAATGTTTAAAGTGCAGGTTTAATGTGATAAAAGTAAGGAAAGATGATAATGAGACAACAATATTTGATTTATGTTATATTTTTTAAGAATTTTTAAATTACCAATAGAATTCTTCTTCTTATTTCATGTTTGTTATCAATAAAGCACACAGCTTTTTAATATGCAAAATTAATAGTTCATAGTTTCATAGTCCATGTTTTGAAATAATTTAGAAATATATGATTAATCCAAATGTATAACTCAAATAGCATATCCACCACAAAAAGTACAATCGGAAGTGTAGGTAAGGGTAGAGGTTTGATGCTGAATGTTAGTGACTAACAACATGCACAACACTTGTATTATCAGGAATGTTATTACTACAACATAGTATATAGATATATTGCTATAATAATAAATCCAGTTATTCTTACACGCTGTGATTATTACAAGATCATAACTCCGTCATTTAAGAGTTCAAATCAACCGAACAATCCAAAATACTGAATATAGCTAATAAACATTAGGAAGTCACTTACTATCATTACCACGTATCCATACACGCATCCATCCATCCATACGTATACGTACGGATGGATGGATAATATACATACCCACATTGTATTAGTATAGCTGGGTGGAAGGGCCAATACCAATATTGTGTTTGGAGGTCACCATTTTATTTTTGTGGGAGGGTCTTTCTTTGTAATACCACTGTAATTGTGGTGGACATACCACTGTAAGTTTATGGGTGGTTGTTAGGGTTAAAATCACTGTGTGTGTGTTCAATAAATTGTGTGTTCAATAAAGATGAAAAAACACCACTGTATGTGGATGGATGGGTGGGACGGTCAGTACTAATGTATGTATATAGGAGGGTGGGAGGGTTAATACCACCATATGAGTAAGGTAAGTAGAGAGTAACTGGATTACAATAGTCGAACACACGTACAATGAGAATACAAGTTTATTCCTCACTTCCTTCAACAAATTACTCAAGTTTGAACTATCATTACACAATTTAGTTTCGTCTATCTCCACTATTTAATGGCTGAATCAGCGTTGTCTGTTTCATCTTATTCAGGACTGTCTAGTTACTATGGAAGACGTCTTTGGTCATCGATTAAAAGTTCTACGATGAAGAAAAGGTAAAATATGTAATTTCGTGGAAAGATACACAACATTTTTACTGTATTTAGTGTGGAAAGCCGATTTATATTTCAATATATCCACTTTAAACTAATAAAAATTATTAGATTTGTCACTTATTTATTTACTATTAAGATATGGCATGATTACGGTCATTTAAGATTTTTTTAAATTATTTCAACGAAACCAAAACATTAATAATCTTAATTAGATAATCATATTGACATTTATGTTCATAAATTTTATACAAATAATGTTTGTCTGGTAAAATTAAGTTTTCAACATTCTATTGCAGTATGGAAAAAAAATGTCCAAACAAATATGACAGGCCACCTCAAATTCTGACCAGGGTTTGGATCCTTAAAGGACCTGGATTCACAGCTTCATCGATTATCCCAACTTCACCTCAAATAATACCGTTAGAAATATACCCTTAGTAAATTATTACACGCTACAAACGTTACTGATATTTTCAAATTCGTATAGAGTTTTATATCATAACTATCTGTTTTAACGAAAAAGGTACATAAAGTGTTTAATAATTTCAAGTATTTATTGTAAATAATAACACTGAGCCACCTTAAATAATTATGTAAAAACTGTTTAGTGAGAAAGTGTACGTTACTATATCATGGCGATAATAATGCTAGGGTACATAAAAACTAGGTATATTTAAAAAAATATATAATAAAAATAAACATTCAGTATAAGTAAGATAATTCCAGTGACCTTAACAGTATTTTAGGATGAATACTCATAACTTTTTTAATTTAGTTAGTGAATTTCTATTTTTTGAGTATTTGTCATTGTCAACACTTACTCTCCCCCCCTGCCAGTTCATACCTATTTGTTAAGATTTTCTCAAGAGGAACAGTTTTTTCTAATAATGTACATGAATAAAATTAAAAAATGCGTTACTAAGTTATTTAAATATATATATTTACTTTTTTCAAAAATATTTTTATTTGAAAAATATATTTTTGTGTTCTATTCTTGGCATTTAATTACATAATTTTACATGTATATTTATTTTCATTCCATTTAGATAATTAGAGGATTAAAACCTTATTAATAAACAGTAATTAAACATGATATTCATAATTTGTTCGTATGTAAATTAATTACTAACTCAATATAATTTAGGTTTGGGGCGAGATGTTGATTTTGTTTTATCACTATATAGTACACAGATGTTTTAAAACATCATAAATTTCATAACGCAAACTGATTGATATCTTGTTGTCTATGATTTCTTTGTCTGATTTGTGATCAATTATAGTCAAACGAAGGGGGGAAGCTGTATTTTGTTCTGAGACACGTTAAGTGAATAAGTCATTAGGTAAATCACAACTTCCAAAATAACATTAAATTCTCTGTTCAGATAAATATCTCTTGGAATGGCCGTAGCTCATATTTGAGTGGCGTAAACTTTTAAATACATTCTACTCAACGATTCGATTGACTAGTCATATGAGGATATATGCTAAATTTTTAAATACATGTTATGGTTTTTATCGAAATAAAATGAATGAGGACTAAGATAATATTTTCTCTTTTTCATTGTTTATCTCATAACGTGAAAAATAACTAATAATAAAAACTATTTGCATTCTACATTAAAAGAGCTCATAATGAATTTTGTTGCTTAAGCTTTACAGTAAACCCATAAATCTCTTCACTTCACCCCCAAGGGAAAAACCACTTCGTTCATTAAATGGTTCCACTGGTGACAAATTATTCTGTCATCAGGAATGCTCTCTACTCGCTAACGATGGCATATCTTATGACGAAAATTGTTTAAAGTTATATTGAATATAAAAAGCGATTTATCATACATATTCTATGTTGATAAAATAATTCCCTATAAGTGTCATTTAAGTCTGACCACGAGCGTATGGTTTTAAAAAAATAATAAGATATTAGGTAACAAATACTGGACTACACTTCTTCATTACTTTATTCACTGATCTTTTCATTACTGAGCAATGTAAAAAAAAATCATGCATTGCACAATATCATATTTTACAAATAAAATAAATTTAATCATGATCCCCTCCCACCCATACAAGTATTGTGTGTTGACCCACCCACGTGTACAAGAACAATGGCGATGACACTCCTACCTACCCTTAAATTTACAGCGGTAATAACCTACCCGACCACTCCTACACAAGTTCACTGGTATCGACCCATCCAACTACTCTTACACGTACAGTGATACATTTACAGTGTTGTTGACAAAAACACCCATCCCTACACAAATTCACTAGTATATACACAAACCTACTACAATATATATAAAATTATTCAGGTATTATGGTAATCGATTTCGATAAACTAAACTTACCACCAGAAGGAAGTTAAAGAAGAACAAATACCTCTACTATTCCATCTGAATAATAAGGGTGATTTACCGAAATCGATCACCATAGTATCTGAATTATGTTGTTATTTTGTACTTTGTTGTATGATTTTCATTTGCATGGAATAATTACAAACACACAATATTCTAATTAAGATACCAAAAGGATTACGTTACAATATAGAACAAAGATACCATCAGTTAGGTGAAACAGTCTATGAAATCACGGGAGACAAAGTACTGCTGCCAAGACGAGCATTAGTAGAGGTAATGACTCGTGACTGCTTTCTATTCCAACGCTGTAAAGTTCTAAGCCTATACCAATGTCAGTTAGGAAAGCCATTCAATTACTCAATTACGACATCCATATCACGTAATACAAGGTACTACTGCCAAAACGATGGTTAATCAATGTATTGACTTGTAACTACTTTCTACTCCAACGCTGTAAAGTTCTAAGTCTATACCAATGTCAGTTAGGAAAGCAATTCAATAACTCAATTACGACATTCATCTCACGTAAGACAAAGTACTGCTGCCAAGACGAGCGTTAATGGATGTAATGACTCGTGACTGCTTTATACTCCAATGCTGTAAAGTTCTAATCCTATAACAATGTCAGTTAGGAAAGCAATTAAATGACTCAATTACGACACCCATCTCAAGTAAGACAAAGTACTGCTGCCAAGACGAGCGTTAATGGATGTAATGACTCGTGGCTGCTTTATACTCCAATGCTGTAAAGTTCTAAGCCTATAGAAGTATCAGTTAGGAAAGCCATTCAATGACTCAATTACGACATCCATCTCACGTAAGACAAAGTACTGCTGCCAAGACGAGCGTTAATGGATGTAATGACTCGTGACTGCTTTATACTCCAATGCTGTAAAGTTCTAAGCCTATACCAATGTCAGTTAGGAAAGCAATTCAATGACTCAATTACGACACCCATCTCAAGTAAGACAAAGTACTGCTGCCAAGACGAGCGTTAATGGATGTAATGACTCGTGACTGCTTTATACTCCAATGCTGTAAAGTTCTAAGCCTATAACAATGTCAGTTAGGAAAGCAATTAAATGACTCAATTACGACACCCATCTCAAGTAAGACAAAGTACTGCTGCCAAAACGAGCGTTAATGGATGTAATGACTCGTGGCTGCTTTATACTCCAATGCTGTAAAGTTCTAAGCCTATAGAAGTATCAGTTAGGAAAGCCATTCAATGACTCAATTACGACATCCATCTCACGTAAGACAAAGTACTGCTGCTAAGACGAGCGTTAATGGATGTAATGACTCGTGACAGCTTTATACCCCAACGCTGTAAAGTTCTAAGCCTATACCAATGTCAGTTAGGAAAGCAATTCAATAACTCAAACATGACTTCCATCTCACGTAAGACAAAGTACTGCTGCCAAGACGAGCGTTAATGGATGTAATCACTCGTGACTGCTTTCTACTCCAATGCTGTAAAGTTCTAAGCCTATAGAAGTATCAGTTAGGAAAGCCATTCAATGACTCAATTACGACACCCATCTCACGTAATACAAAAAAGTGCTGCCAAGACGAGCGTAAATGGATGTAATGACTCGTGACTGCTTTCTACTCCAATGCTGTAAAGTTCTAAGCCTATAGAAGTATCAGTTAGGAAAGCCATTCAATGACTCAATTACGACACCCATCTCACGTAATACAAAAAAGTGCTGCCAAGACGAGCGTAAATGGATGTAATCACTCGTGACTGCTTTATACTCCAACGCTGTAAAGTTCTAGGCCTATAGAAATATCAGTTAAGAAAGCCATTCAATGACTCAATTAAGACACCCATCTCATGTAAGACAAAGTACTGCTGCCAAGACGAGCGTTAATGGATGTAATGACTTGTGACTGCTTTATACTCCAACGCTGTAAAGTTCTAGGCCTATAGAAATATCAGTTAGGAAAGCCATTCAATGACTCAATTACGACATCCATCTCACGTAAGACAAAGTACTGCTGCTAAGACGAGCGTTAATGGATGTAATGACTCATGAATGCCTTCTACTCCAATGCAGTAAAATTTTGAGCCTATTACAACGTCACTTTTCAACAACATAAAATGTTTTAAAATCATAACTATTTATCAACATTGATTTTATACCGAGTTGATAAATATTAATGTTTTAAGGTGCAACTTTTCAATATATTCTTACAAATATTGTGGTAACTAACTTTATTGAAGTTTTAAGATTACTCATGTTTTTTGTGTGAAGGTGATATAATAATCCTCGACAGGTACATTAAGCAGTGCCGTTGGTACTACTTTTTGAAGTGATTAACAATAGTAGGCAGTATCTATCTAGGTGGCTAAACTTGGAGTCATCTATAGAGGTGCGACATAAATACTATCGGGCACTTTGGATCTATTATTGAATAACATTTCCTCATTGGAATGTGTCATTATTTAAATTAACTAGGAAGGCAATGGACCATAATTGGCGTTGTTATCTCATTAGTAAAATTAAAGAATATACGTACACTAGTACAGTTAGATTAGTGCACAATATTTGGATGCTAATTAAAAGCAGATGCTTTAGGTTTACAGCCAAATGGCTCCTGAAAACAGCGTGTACATAGCTAAATTCAAACTAAATACAAAATTAAAGATTAAATTACAAGAAATACTTGGCGTCAGAGGAGAATTATGTGCAACAGTTGCTGTACAGTTGTTGATTTCAAAACTAGTTCAAATTATTTAATACTGATGAATACTTTTATTTTTACAGATTTATCATACTTGATTTATCATATAATTGATGTGATAATATTCAAACCTGATTTTTTTTTATTTAAAAAAAATGGCAAATCTTATTCCATGCAGGGCAGCGTTCAGGAAACCTTATTGTCCACTCATCGTGACTTCTTCTTATTTATTCACATGTAAAAGTTCACTGTTTTACAAAATAAAGCATACGTTTGTAAACTCTAAACAATAAGGTTTATCATTACATAACGATAGGTACAAATTAAACAATAACAACTAAACATATTTTAATACTGTGTATGAACGTTAAATTAACAACAAAAATTAGTAATTTAAGTTTAAAACACTGTAAGAGACGTTATCTAACATTTTGATATAAGAATTTCTAAATAAATCTGAAACGTTATTCGAAATAAAATGTTAAACTAATTTTAAGTCGTATTTTAAAGTCTAAATTGTATTGTTCAAATTCAACATATGATGGCACAATACAATATTTAATTCAATTGAAAATTATCTTTATTTCACAAAAACTACATGTACAATAGTACAAAAATAACCTAACCTAATAAACAATAAATTAAACTGTCTACTTTATGTAAACTAAAATACTTTTTGTGAAAAAGTTCGGCACTCCGAAGGAAAAACCTGTGTTGGGGTTACCTGCATTATAAAAAAAACAAATTAATTTGCTCTGAAAAGAAAGAGTTTGCGCCGGCCAAGAAAATATGTTTTCTTACAATATTCTTAATAATTTAACAAAATAATCAAAATAATAATATACTTGTGTCTACTACAGCATGAAATATTATTGACAGATATTCTTACAATTATTGACAGATATACTAACAATTACATCAATCTTTACAGCATATGTTTCCAAGTACACGCACGCACGCACACACACACACCACCTTTTGACAGTTTCAAAGATAGCTAAGTGTACAGTAAACAAAAATTGTTTCAATGTTTTACAAAATTGATTTAAGTTGTTGAAAGCACTTAACCGTACAGAAACTAAATTATAAATTTTAGGAGCATTCCAAGTAAATGAATGCTGACATACAGTAAGTCTCATAAATATATATTATTACTATCGTTGTTTTGTTGTACATCTTTTTAGTTGCTAATATTAAAGCTTTAATATTGTAACAACCTTATAGAATCCGAAAACTAATTAATGCGACCCAAACAAACACACCCTTTGTAAAGTTTTTTGTCAAAGCAAACACCGCAGAGTAATTAGTATTGTGTACATATGTTGAACCATAGTGCAAAGGTTGTATGTCATCATCCTAAATCAAGTAGTTAAACACAAAGCTAACAAAAAAGTTAACGTGTATTTTAAAGTTACGGAAATTCTAATTGGTAGCTCAAATATGAATAAATTAACATTTTTATGAGTTAACAGCTTTATAAAGGTAGGTAATGGTTGCTCGTTTTTATTTTCAAAATAATCAAAAAATAGAAGAATAAATCATATTGGTGTAGAATTCTTCTTCATTGATTTATATAAATCTTCGATTTAATATGGACAATTCACTGTTAATTTTTTTCTTTGTCTTGATTTGAAATTGGTATAACTTCAGTCTTGTATAGAAGTTGTCAAAGAGTTTTTTAGTAATATTTTTATGCTGATAAAATTATTGTGTAATCTATGACACTTATATTGTTTAATTTATAAGTTCTTACTATTTCGGGTATCATCTGTATGTACAATGAAATGTTTTTAATAATAATAAAAATTGAATAATAATTTTCATTGCATCAAACCTCAAATGAGGTATTACAATATATAATAAAATAAAGATAGTAAACATTGATTTAATTCTACATATAAATTACAGTTGAGTTAAAAAAAATCTTCAATGTTGTACAAACACTCCTCTAATAAATAGTTGCATATATTTTTTTTAAATTGTTTCATTTCCAGACTTCTTAATTTATAAGGTAATTTATTATACAATTTAATAGCCATAAATTCATGATTTTTTGGCGTTGTTGAGTATTTTACATTGATTTATTTTCAGTTGATTCGAATTTCTTGTGTCGTACTTATGTATATTTTTGTTCTGAGGAAATTTGTGTAAGTTGTTTTTGGTGTATAATGAGCTTTTGTAAATGAATATTGATGGAAGAGTCATTATGTTTAGTTTATGAATAGAGTTCTGCATGAAGTTTTAAAAGGTGCTCCACAAATAAAGTTGAATCTGTTTTGTTTTATGTTAAGTAATGCGTCGTATACTATGACAGAGTGAGCGTGAGAGAAGTGAAACAGTATTTAACTTTTGCCTTACAATGTGTACTTTTAGTTAATCCTCAGATAAATTGTATTTTTTTCTTTTGAAAAATAAATAATTTATTTTTTTTAGATGATTGATCCCTTAACTAATCATGTACAACATCTTGCTTGACTATGAATGTAGACGTCGTAAACTAGCGTATCATATGTTGTGACAGTGTCATTATGTTGTTGTCATTTTGAACACTATATTGCTTTAGTAATATTTTTCATGGTATAGTCAACACGATTTTGCCAATCCAAATACACAAGAGAATTTTTAAGAATGTGAGCGAGAGAGAGAGTATGAATAAAGGAGTTTTTGGTAATCCCTTGTAGTGTTAATGAGTTAAGTAGATCTTCCCTCCCCAGGTGGTTGATCGTGCGGTTAAAGGAGGAGGTTAATGGTTTGAGAAACTTACACTAAAGGCTTTCCAGACCTGTGAATAATAAACTGACGTTTTACAAGTTAAATTTCTTTTACAAAGACGGTCTAAAAGCATTGTCAGATATTTTAATTTATTTTTACGAATAATCTTGCATTAGATTAAATGTTATATAGGCATTGACTTCTAAACTGGCAATGCAGTTTGGAATTTAAAAATAATAATCTTTAGCTTTAAGCTTTGTCAGTTCATCAACGTAAACGATCTGATCTTAATTAAATTATTCATATCTCATGAAGGGTATGCTAAAAATAAAAGGCTGTGATCTAGATTACAAAAATAGACACAAAAGCGAGTAATAAAATCGAAAAAATGAATTTCATGACGTCTTCGTTTAAAAATTTTGCCCATAGAAAAGAAATTCAAGTACAAAGAATGCATCAATATTTTCTTTATTTGGTACGAGGTGGAATTTCGATGGATTTTAATGAAACATTTTTACTAATTCCACAGTTTTTAATTTTTGATTAATGCATTTTAATAAATAAACCTAAAAAAGCACGCAATCGTCAAGACAATGAAAACAAACCTGTAACAACTGTAGTCATACCCCATGTTAAAAACCTTTCAGAGAAAATTCAAAAAATTCATTCTAAACTTAATATTCGAACAAGTTTTACATCATCAGGAAGCCTTCGTAGTAAACTATCTAAATTAAAACCAAAAAATGAAAATCAATCATCAAAAAATGTTATATACCAAATTAATTGTGAATGCAATAAAACATATTTCGGCCAAACATCAAGACCTGTTAAAACAAGAATAAAGGAACATATAAATATATATATAATTTTAAAACTGAAAATACTGAACAATCAAAATTAGTTGAACAGGCTATTGATAAAAAGCATAATATAAAATTTGAAGAATCGTCTATTATATATAAAGAAAAATCTTGGAAAAAGAGAAATAAAATTGAAAGTGCGTTCATGGCATTAAAAAGAGATGACTGTATTTCTCAACCATCTGTTAATTTTAATAATATATTTTTACCTGTAATAATTAGAAATGAACTAGAAAACAACTTAAATAATTCAAAAACTTGGTTTAAAATTTTAACTACTTATCCATCAATGTTATTTAATATTTACTAATTGTATATTTTTTAACATATGTTTTATATTTTTGTACAATTTTGTTATTATGATCTGAAGATGCCGTAACTGCATCAATCAAAAATTAAAAACTGTGGAATTAGTAAAAATGTTTCATTTAAATGCATCAATATGTTCTTTGTATTAAATATACCGTGTGTTAAATATTGTTATCTGAATAATTGCCAAAGGGAAATGGGGAACTTTTTAAAGAGCGGTCATGAAATAACAACTAAAATAATATTGTCCTCCAACAATACTTCATTGTAAGCTTATCAGAACTGACTTGTTTTCAATGTTTTTACTTGTTTCTTAACTCTAGTAAAAATTTACAGGAAAATTTTTTTTATGGTTATTACGTATCTAAACAACATAAGTTTTTTTTTCAAATTAAATATACTATAAAAAAATATCTATTAATGTTGTAGGTACAAAATGTTATTCTTGTTAGTCTTAGCGTCAAACATTTTCAATATATTTGTACTCTTAAAACAATAATTTAATGCAGATAAATAGCGAAGTGTATTAATAAAAATAAATTAAGTATATACAAATCAAATAAATATTAGTTATTACAGGGTTCGTGCCTCATCTACAATACCTGAGTACCATCACAACAAGAGAACCTAAGTGGCATAGTTTGGGTTACCAAGTTATATTAAAATCGTGATGTACAGCTTCTTTAATGAAATTCCTCTCTAGCAGTTTGCTAATGTAAAGTTGTTGGAGACATAGGAGATGTTTAACGAGATAAATATCTAAAGCAATCAACTTACAACAGGACATAGGTGGTTCTGTTTGGGTTATCAAGTTAAACTGACATCGAGATGCTCAGCATCTTTAATGTAATTCCTCTGTAGCAGTTTGCTAATGTAAAGTTGTTGGAGACAAAGGAGAAGTCTAACGAGGTAAAATATCTAAAGCAATCAACTTACAACAGGACATAAGTGGTTCTGTTTGGGTTATCAAGTTAAACTGACATCGAGATGCTTAGCATCTTTAATGTAATTCCTCTGTAGCAGTTTGCTAATGTAAAGTTGTTGGAGACATAGGAGATGGATAACGAGGTAAAATATCTATTTATTTATTTATTTATTTATTGCATTGACAAGTACAATATACATGTATCGCAATCGTCACTCTTAAAAAAAATCCATATTTACACAATCATTCCACAATTTCCACATTCATACATACAAAAGTGTCACATTCATTCATTGCTCTTCCATACACAAAGCTTGCAGCAGTTTCATTACCGGTGTCAGTCAGGCCAAATCATTGGTCTCCCAGTTATGTGCTAAAAACTCTCCTACACTGTAAAAGGCCTCAGATATCAGAACACTTTTTAGACTTGCCTTAAACGCCTTGGGCGAATTGAGGCTTTTATATTTGGATGGTAAACTGTTGATTAAATGTACACCAACCTGTGAAGGAAGGTGTTCAAAAACGACCGTTCTGTGTTGCCCAGTTCGGAAGTTTTCCCTACCTCTAGTTGCATGAGCATGTATGTCTGTGCCTCGTGTGAGAACACATTTTGACCTGCAATAGTGGGCGGTTTCTAGTATGTATATGCAAGGCAGGGTCAACAGTTGTAATGTTTTGAACGCGGTTTTGCATGATTCTCTCATTTTTAATTTACAGATTATTCTTATTACCTTTTTTTGTAACCTGAACAATCTTGTAAATTCGTTGTTTGTACAACTGCCCCAGAGCACCACTCCATAGGATAGGTGAGGATAGATGAGTCCATAATACGCTGTCAGCATTACTTTTATTGAGCAGAACTTAGATAGTGTTTTCATAGCATAAATTCCAGATGTCACTCTGGAGCAAACGCTATCAATGTGATTATTCCATGTTAAACAGCGGTCCAAGTACACACCAAGAAACTTGGTCGCTTGGACTTCTTCGACCTCTGTTTCGTCTACCATCACTCTGGTACTATACTCCGAATGTGATGGGCGTAGACAGAATTGAATGAAATTTGTTTTTGTTGTATTTGTTCTTAAATTAATGTTTGTCAGATGTTGCGTTAGTCCGCTTAATTCCGTAAATGTATTAATTTCCAAGTCAGATTTAGATTTTTCACTAAAACCAATGGTCGTATCATCAGCGTATTGGACAAGTCTTCCGTGCCATAGAGATGATGATATATCATTTACATAGATCAGAAAAAGTAAGGGGCTGAGTATCGATCCCTGGGGGACACCAAATTTAAGTTCATTGATTTTTGATAACTGGCTGGATACTTGGACTGTCTGCGACCTTCCATGTAAATACGAGTTAAGCCACGAAAGTGGCACTCCTCGTATACCGTTAGCTTCTAGTTTGTTCAACAGGATGTTGTGGTCAACACAGTCAAATGTCTTAGATAGATCTAAAAAGACGCTTAAAGCGAGTCTGTGATTTTCTAATCCCTCAACCACCCTCTCAAGCAGACAAACGATTGCATCTATTGTAGATTTCCCGTCTCTAAAACCGAATTGATCTTTAGAGAGAAGATTGTATTTTTGTAAAAATTGACTTAAACGTGCTAAAAAGACCTTCTCAAAGACCTTACTTAGCACTGGAAGAATGGAAACAGGTCTAAAGTTGCTGATTGAATTTTGATCTCCCTTCTTAAAAATAGGAATGATTT
This sequence comes from Stictocephala bisonia, assembly GCA_035578905.1. Lineage (NCBI taxonomy): Eukaryota > Metazoa > Arthropoda > Insecta > Hemiptera > Membracidae > Stictocephala > Stictocephala bisonia. Next base: position 869,991 of record JAQJVL010000273.1, on the reverse strand, counting down.
TAGCCATTTTTAGGGAAGAAGGGAAATGTCCAGACTGAAAGGAAAGGTTTATTAGATGTGTCAAAGGCCCCAGCAAGTGTTTGTAGAATTGTTTAAATAGCCAAGTTGACAGGTAATGTATGTCGTTTGATTTCTTTGTAGAAAGATTTTGTATCACATTATCCAGTTCTTCCTCTGAAACTGGTGTCAGAACCATTGAGTTTGGACATCGAACGTTGTCAGGAGGTTGAGACGCTGCTGGACGTTTGACCTTCCCAGCGACTGAGGCAAAGAAATCATTGAATTCGTTGGCGACTCTAGTGGGTTCGGTAATTAGCTCCCCATCAATTTTTAACTGGATTATCCCTGATTTGTGTTCATTTTTTAGCGAGTTTATAATATTCCAAACAGTTTTAGACACATTTTGGGATTCCCCAACCTTTTTAGATATGTCATAGGATTTGGCAGCTTTAATAACATTTCTATATATTCTTTTGTACTGTGTAACAAACCGCTTAAAATTTGGATTTGTGGAAAATTTCAATGTTTCACAAAAAAATTTAAGTTTTTCTCTCGAAATTAATATTCCCCTAGTGATCCAGGAACAAGATTTGGGTCGTTGTTTTAGTTTGGTTTCTTTTATAGGACATGAAGTATCCAAATGAAAGTTCAGAACTCTTTCGAAATTTGAAAACTGTTCTTCACACGAATCAGTTAAATTTAAAAAAATCCATTTCTCTTTGGAGAGAGACGAATTTAAAAGGGCAATGTTTGGTGGCCTTGTGATTCTTATCTTTTGAGAAGAATGGGGTACACTTAGTGGATAAAGGTTGGGAATTATGGCCTGTTGGGCATAATGATCTGCTATGGCTGTGTTCACCACACATCCCTCAACGTCTGGTATGTTAGTTATAATGTGGTCGATAGCTGTCTGTGAGGTTAATGTCACTCGTGTAGGAGAGTTAATTAGCGATTTCAGCCCAAAACAATTCAGGCAGTCTCTAAATTTCTTTGTTAAAGGGGATAGTGTATCAAGTGTATCGATATTAAAATCCCCTAAAATAACAAAATTATTTTGTTTTGATGTTAGTTCTCCCAAAACAGATTCAAATTTTGGGAAAAACATATTTTCATTTCCACTGGGAGACCTATATATTCCAATTATAATTATGTTATCCTCTCCCCCCATAATTAACTTTATACCTGTGGCTTCAAAGTCCTTATCATTAATGTTTTTTATTTCAAATTTTTTAAAAGAGAAGCTATTTTTAATGAATATTGCTACACCTCCGCCTTCTGATGAAGTTCGACAGTAGTAATTGGCCAAGGTGTAGTTTGTAATTTTACAAAATAAAATATTATTGTTTTTAAACCCATTCTCAGTTATAATGAGAACGTCTGGTGTCAATTCCTCACACATGAGAGTAAGTTCATCTAATTTATTGGTGGCCCATTGTGCATTTTGATGTATTATGTTCAATTTGGCCAAATTTTGAATTTTGATTTTGTTGTTGTATTTGTTCTTATATTTATTCGTCTGTTTTAATTTAGTCCGGTTTCTGAAACTGGCTTGCCTAAAAAAGCGTTACTTTGATTATTACTATCACTTTTTAGCTGCTGGATTCTAGGTGAGCTGTAGGTGTTGGTTTTGGAGACGGCCTCCGCATACGTCTCATAGGGCAGTTCGATAGGAGTAGGCAGAGACGTAGAAGTGGCTACAGGTGCAGGTGGCATGGTTGCTAAACTGCGATGGCTATGTTGGCATGGTGCAGTCATAGTGGTCATTCTCTCCACTATCAAGCTGGCTAGTAGACGCTTCCCGCTGTCCCTTAGGTGCAGCCCGTGAGTGGTGTAGTGATGTCTGGAGATGCCACTAATGTCAAGCATCTCAACCCCTTGAAGGCGGCTACACAACTCAGATGTGTAGCTGTTGACCAGTTTGATAACGCGGTGTACTGAATTCCTGGAGTTGAGGTCGTGTCTAGTTGTGAGTGGGATGACGATGACTTTAGAGGATTTACTGCATGTTTGAAGCATCTCCTCTAAGTGGCAAAATATGATATCCTCTCTTCCACCATCGATGTCATTAGTTCCGGCCATCATGACGTAGCAGTGGTCGGGTGGAGGTGTGGTGGTAGGTTGTACTTCACAGATACCCGCACCAGGCTTACACACTCCGCTTATTACAGAGCCTGATCCTACCTTATCGCTAATAATTGCTGCCAAATTTCGGACATGGCTGTCCCCAATAACCGTTACATTTTTGAATGGTATATGTGGGCGCTTATTTCTGCCAGAAATTACTTTTACGTTTTTGATTTCTTTCTTCTTAATATGGTTATTATTTGATTTATGACTCCTCTTCTTTCTTCTTATTGTAACAAAACCAGATTCTTCTTCTAGGGGCTCACAGCTGCCTTCCTCACTTAATATCTCAAAAGTGTTGTGCAGCCCGAGTGGCGGTTTTAAGGCTGGATAGGACGTCTGATGTGGGCTATTAAGCAGCTCATTTTTTAGCTGTTTATTTTCGGCTTCCAAACAGCGCAGGCTTTCAATCATATTTTGTGTTTGTTCTTTTAAAATAGCGCATAATTCACACGGTCTTCGAAGCATGACAATTTGTTGTTTGAGCTTAAGTATTTCATGGTTCGCTCTGTCAACATCCCAATCACATAAGTCATCGGTTTGTGTCATTTTGCTAATGGTTAGGCAAGATCCCGCACCATATACTGGAGTGGAAGCGGTCATGGACTTTGGAGGTGGAAAAATATTTTCATTATATTGGAGAAGTCGTAGATCTGATTCAATTGAGTGATCAAGAATAGTTTTATGTTCCTTACGAAGCTTCGCCAATTCTTCCTTCAGTAGGGTGTTTTCCACCGTCAGGTCTTCTGGAGGAGGATGTCCATCTGTTGTGGTCTGCATTTGTATCGCAGGAGAGATGTCACCATGATGTACCTCGCTTGATTTTAATATCCTAGATGAACAGACTAAGGAACGATCTATTGTAGACTCTGGGGTCTTGGAGATAAGGCCACATTTTTGCCTTGGAGGAGTTGGAGTCGGCGCCCTCATTGTTACAGGATGTTGCCCATTATGGTGGTCATTTGAAGCGAATATCGCAGTTTTCTCCTTATCAGTTTTAATGGAAGCTTTGCAACTCTTACCTAGGCACCGCCATACTATATCTCCACTTTTGATTGTGTAGGTTTCACGATACTTGTAATTATTGTATAATATTGTATCCTTACCATTTTTCGTTGTTTCTAGAATGAATGACATTGCCATATTTAACTGATAGGAGAGACAAGTAATTACATATATTTACAATAAATAATAAAAGTCAACAATAAAAATTATTTACGTGAGATAAAATATCAATCACATGTCATTTATTTAAAAAAGTATGACAAAAAGTTATCCACCAGTCAACTGGGATCGAACTGATAATGTCTGGTGCTTGAGGCCGTGACGCTACTGATATCGCCACTGAAGGTGATATTCAGTTTAGCCGGGGATGTTCTACAAGTGGTGAGTTTATTTTTCCGGAGTTACGATAGCGTGAGCTTGGCACGTGTTGCAAATTCAAGAGTTCTAACCTACAAATAATAGTGGTTTATTATTTTGCAACTACTCACGTCACCAGCGTCACAAAATGTCCAAGACGTATTTCGGCACTGAACTTGATTATTGTGTAACAGTAAATACACCAAAGAATTGACATACAGACGTTAAAACTAAATTAAAATAATAAATACTCCGGAGCGTAATATCGTTGTGTGTATCGTGTTGGCCCAGGCCTACCAACCACCTTACAAATCTAAAGCAATCAACTTACAACAGGACATAAGTGGTTCTGTTTGGGTTATCAAGTTAAACTGACATCGAGATGCTCAGCATCTTCAATGTAATTCCTCTCTAGCAGTTTGCTAATGTAAAGTTGTTGGAGACATAGGAGAAGTTTAACGAGGTAAAATATCTAAAGCAAACAACTTACAACAGGACATAAGAGGTTCTGTTTGGGTTATCAAGTTAAACTGACATCGAGATGCTTAGCATCTTTAATGTAATTCCTCTGTAGCAGTTTGCTAATGTAAAGTTGTTGGAGACATAGGAGATAGTTAACGAGGTAAACTATCGAAAGCAATTAACTTATAACAGGACATAAGTGGTTCTGTTTGGGTTATCAAGTTAAACTGACATTGAGATGCTCAGCATCTTTAATGTAATTCCTCTGTAGCAGTTTGCTAATGTAAAGTTGTTGGAGACATAGGAGAAGTTTAACGAGGTAAAATATCGAAAGCAATCTACTTACAACAGGACATAAGTGGTTCTGTTTGGGTTATCAAGTTAAACTGACATCGAAATGCTCAGCGTCTTTAATGAAATTCCTCTCCAGCAGTTTGCTAATGTAAAGTTGTTGGAGACATAGGAAAAGTTTAACGAGGTAAAATATCTAAAGCAATCAACTTACAACAGGACATAAGTAGTTCTGTTTGGGTTATCAAGTTAAACTGACATCGAGATGCTCAGCATCTTTAATGTAATTCCTCTGTAGCAGTTTGCTAATGTAAAGTTGTTGGAGACATAGGAGATGGTTAACGAGGTATAATATCTAGAGTAATCAACTTACAACAGGACATAAGTGGTTCTGTTTGGGTTATCAAGGTATATTGTTATCGAGATGCTCAGCATCTTTAATTTAATTCCTCTGTAGCAGTTTGCTAATGTTAAGTTGTTGGAGACATAGGAGATGGTTAACGAGGTAAAATATCTAAAGCAAACAACTTACAACAGGACATAAGTAGTTCTGTTTGGGTTATCAAGTTAAACTGACATCGAGATGCTCAGCATCTTTAATGTAATTCCTCTCTAGCAGTTTGCTAATGTAAAGTTGTTGGAGACATAGGAGAAGTTTAACGAGGTAAAATATCTAAAGCAAACAACTTACAACAGGACATAAGTGGTTCTGTTTGGGTTATCAAGTTAAACTGACATTGAGATGCTCAGCATCTTTAATGTAATTCCTCTGTAGCAGTTTGCTAATGTAAAGTTGTTGGAGACATAGGAGATGGTTAATGAGGTAAATTATCTAAAGCAATCAACTTACAACAGGACATAAGTGGTTCTGTTTGTGTTATCAAGTTAAACTGACATTGAGATGCTCAGCATCTTTAATGTAATTCCTCTGTAGCAGTTTGCTAATGTAAAGTTGTTGGAGACATAGGAAAAGTTTAACGAGGTAAAATATCTAAAGCAATCAACTTACAACAGGACATAAGTGGTTCTGTTTGGGTTATCAAGTTAAACTGACATCGAGATGCTCATTATCTTTAATGTAATTCCTCTGTAGCAGTTTGCTAATGTAAAGTTGTTGGAGACATAGGAGATGGTTAACGAGGTATAATATCTAAAGTAATCAACTTACAACAGGACATAAGTGGTTCTGTTTGGGTTATCAAGTTAAACTGACATTGAGATGCTCAGCGTCTTTAATGTAATTCCTCTGTAGCAGTTTGCTAATGTAAAGTTGTTGGAGACATAGGAGATGGTTAACGAGGTATAATATCTAAAGTAATCAACTTACAACAGGACATAAGTGGTTCTGTTTGGGTTATCAAGTTAAACTGACATTGAGATGCTCAGCATCTTTAATGTAATTCCTCTGTAGCAGTTTGCTAATGTAAAGTTGTTGGAGACATAGGAGATGGTTAACGAGGTATAATATCTAAAGTAATCAACTTACAACAGGACATAGGTGATTCTGTTTGGGTTATCAAGTTAAACTGACATTGAGATGCTCAGCATCTTTAATGTAATTCCTCTGTAGCAGTTTGCTAATGTAAAGTTGTTAGAGACATAGGAAAAGTTTAACGAGGTAAAATATCTAAAGCAATCAACTTACAACAGGACATAAGTGGTTCTGTTTGTGTTATCAAGTTAAACTGACATTGAGATTCTCAGCATCTTTAATGTAATTCCTCTGTAGCAGTTTGCTAATGTAAAGTTGTTGGAGACATAGGTGAAGTTTAACGAGGTAAAATATCGAAAGCAATCAACTTACAACAGGACATAGGTGATTCTGTTTGGGTTATCAAGTTAAACTGACATTGAGATGCTCAGCATCTTTAATGTAATTCCTCTGTAGCAGTTTGCTAATGTAAAGTTGTTGGAGACATAGGAGAAGTTTAACGAGGTAAAATATCGATAGCAATCAACTTACAACAGGACATAGGTGGTTCTGTTTGGGTTATCAAGGTATATTGTCATCGAGATGCTCAGCGTCTTTAATGAAATTCCTCTCTAGCAGTTTGCTAATGTAAAGTTGTTGGAGACATAGGAGAAGTTTAACATGGTAAATATCTAAAGCAATCAACTTACAACAGGACATAAGTGGTTCTGTTTGGGTTATCAAGTTAAACTGACATCGAGATGCTCAGCATCTTTAATGTAATTCCTCTGTAGCAGTTTGCTAATGTAAAGTTGTTGGAGACAGGAGAAGTTTAACGAGGTAAAATATCTAAAGCAATCAACTTACAACAGGACATAAGTGGTTCTGTTTGGGTTATCAAGTTAAACTGACATCGAGATGCTCAGCATCTTTAATGTAATTCCTCTGTAGCAGTTTGCTAATGTAAAGTTGTTGGAGACATAGGAGATGGTTGACGAGGAAAATATCTAAAGCAATCAACTTACAACAGGACATAAGTGGTTCTGTTTGGGTTATCAAGTTAAACTGACATCGAGATGCTCAGCGTCTTTAATGAAATTCCTCTCTAGCAGTTTGCTAATGTAAAGTTGTTGGAGACATAGGAGAAGTTTAACGAGGTAAAATATCTAAAGCAATCAACTTACAACAGGACATAAGTGGTTCTGTTTGGGTTATCAAGTTAAACTGACATCGAGATGCTCAGCATCTTTAATGTAATTCCTCTGTAGCAGTTTGCTAATGTAAAGTTGTTGGAGACATAGGAGATGGTTAACGAGGTATAATATCTAAAGTAATCAACTTACAACAGGACATAAGTGGTTCTGTTTGGGTTATCAAGTTAAACTGACATTGAGATGCTCAGCGTCTTTAATGTAATTCCTCTGTAGCAGTTTGCTAATGTAAAGTTGTTGGAGACATAGGAAAAGTTTAACGAGGTAAAATATCTAAAGCAATCAACTTACAACAGGACATAAGTGGTTCTGTTTGGGTTATCAAGTTAAACTGACATCGAGATGCTCAGCATCTTTAATGTAATTCCTCTGTAGCAGTTTGCTAATGTAAAGTTGTTGGAGACATAGGAGATGGTTAACGAGGTAAAATATCTAAAGCAATCAACTTACAACAGGAAATAAGTGGTTCTGTTTGGGTTATCAAGTTAAACTGACATTGAGATGCTCTGCGTCTTTAATGTAATTCCTCTGTAGCAGTTTGCTAATGTAAAGTTGTTGGAGACATAGGAGATGGTTAACGAGGTATAATATCTAAAGTAATCAACTTACAACAGGACATAAGTGGTTCTGTTTGGGTTATCAAGTTAAACTGACATTGAGATGCTCAGCATCTTTAATGTAATTCCTCTGTAGCAGTTTGCTAATGTAAAGTTGTTGGAGACATAGGAGATGGTTAACGAGGTATAATATCTAAAGTAATCAACTTACAACAGGACATAGGTGATTCTGTTTGGGTTATCAAGTTAAACTGACATTGAGATGCTCAGCATCTTTAATGTAATTCCTCTGTAGCAGTTTGCTAATGTAAAGTTGTTAGAGACATAGGAAAAGTTTAACGAGGTAAAATATCTAAATCAATCAACTTACAACAGGACATAAGTGGTTCTGTTTGTGTTATCAAGTTAAACTGACATTGAGATTCTCAGCATCTTTAATGTAATTCCTCTGTAGCAGTTTGCTAATGTAAAGTTGTTGGAGACATAGGTGAAGTTTAACGAGGTAAAATATCGAAAGCAATCAACTTACAACAGGACATAGGTGATTCTGTTTGGGTTATCAAGTTAAACTGACATTGAGATGCTCAGCATCTTTAATGTAATTCCTCTGTAGCAGTTTGCTAATTTAAAGTTGTTGGAGACATAGGAGAAGTTTAACGAGGTAAAATATCGAAAGCAATCAACTTACAACAGGACATAGGTGGTTCTGTTTGGGTTATCAAGGTATATTGTCATCGAGATGCTCAGCGTCTTTAATGAAATTCCTCTCTAGCAGTTTGCTAATGTAAAGTTGTTGGAGACATAGGAGAAGTTTAACATGGTAAAATATCTAAAGCAATCAACTTACAACAGGACATAAGTGGTTCTGTTTGGGTTATCAAGTTAAACTGACATCGAGATGCTCAGCATCTTTAATGTAATTCCTCTGTAGCAGTTTGCTAATGTAAAGTTGTTGGAGACATAGGAGAAGTTTAACGAGGTAAAATATCTAAAGCAATCAACTTACAACAGGACATAAGTGGTTCTGTTTGGGTTATCAAGTTAAACTGACATCGAGATGCTCAGCATCTTTAATGTAATTCCTCTGTAGAAGTTTGCTAATGTAAAGTTGTTGGAGACATAGGAGATGGTTGACGAGGAAAATATCTAAAGCAATCAACTTACAACAGGACATAAGTGGTTCTGTTTGGGTTATCAAGTTAAACTGACATCGAGATGCTCAGCGTCTTTAATGAAATTCCTCTCTAGCAGTTTGCTAATGTAAAGTTGTTGGAGACATAGGAGAAGTTTAACGAGGTAAAATATCTAAAGCAATCAACTTACAACAGGACATAAGTGGTTCTGTTTGGGTTATCAAGTTAAACTGTAATCGAGATGCTCAGCATCTTTAATGTAATTCCTCTGTAGCAGTTTGCTAATGTAAAGTTGTTGGAGACATAGGAGAAGTTTAACGAGGGAAAATATCGAAAGCAATCAACTTACAACAGGACATAAGTGGTTCTGTTTGGGTTATCAAGTTAAACTGACATCGAGTTGTTCAGCGTCTTTAATGTAATTCCTCTGTAGAAGTTTGCTAATGTAAAGTTGTTGGAGACATAGGATATGTTTAACGAGGTAAGATATCTAAAGCAATCAACTTACAACAGGACCTTAGTGACTCAGGTTTGGTTATCAAGATATATAGACATCGATATTTTAATTAAATTCCTCTCTAGCATTTTACTAATACAATGTTGTTAGAGAAATAAATGGTCAATGACTTCATATCTTAAATAGTTAAAAATTATTATTTAACATCACATAGTTATTAGTTACATAAAATAATTCTCAGTTAACACTATTTCTTTGTAGTATTGTACATGGTTATTTTGTAAATGCATACGAGAATACTTAAGGAAGATCCTTTCTTCTCTGTAAGGAGTTTAACGTAAGTTGTGTCTATATTTCTTGACATTCTCATTGTTATAATGTTATAATTATCATTTTCATTTTTTTGTTATTTTTATAGATTATAAGGTTAGATATGTTAAGGAACGTTGTTAGTAATATGGAAAGCCCCGTAAATATTGATATTCATTATAAGAACTAACCAAAATGAAAAATATAACTACACTTTATTTAAGAAAGAAAACCATTTATATTTTTTATGAAGATAATAGAAAAGTTAGATTTATTCTGATAGTCTGTCACCTTGTTCAATTCATTTTTGTGTTTTTTATGTACATATGATGGAATCTCTGAAAAGGAGGTACTTTGCCTTAAGGCCCATATTATTTTCTCTATTAGATGGAATCTTATCATTTGTCTAATAGAGAGGACTTTGGAACGATTACATAGTATATATAAGTTTGTGATTGTATCTTAATTTAATTTTTTTCTGTCCAAATGTACTGATTTTTACACAGTAATTTAATTATTTTTCTATTTTTTTTTAAATAAATCAAAACATTACAAATTGGAAACTTTAAAAATTAATGAAATAATTTCTAAAATTGTAACAACTTTATTATTCCTTCCTACGTTTTCAGGAGTTGCATATTTTAGCAAATTCACTTAGAGTTTTATTTTCGTTAGTGTCTAAAGTATGCATATCGATCATTTCTATTATGATGAATTTCACTTCAGTAGTTGTTTATATTATTTTAAAACATTAACTATTATTTATTTGCCTACGTATTTCGTATATTGGTAAATTATAATAGTTTTAATAAATCATTCATTTAAATTAGGAATAAAAAGTAACTAATAATATCATTAAAATTAGAGATGTTTGCCCCGGACAGACGATCAAAAATCAAAGTAGACGACACAATATAGTGCAATTTTACACTGCTTTAAATTGTATTTAAATAATTTCCGGATGGTATAGAGTGTAAATTATATTCTAATATATTTAACAACACTAGCAGTAAGATTCATTAAATCTATGTTGTTCTATTTTTTCCTATGTTGTTCGAGAAACATACGTTCTATACTGTTTCTCTTTTAGCAAAATACTGTTACACTTTTTTACTGCATATAACATTGGTACTCAACCTCTAAATAGACTAACTACTTTATTAATACTCAATGCCCGAATATACCTGCAAAGGAAACGTTTTAAAACCTGCAATGTAACTTTAAATGAGAATAAAAATAGGCTGTCAACTAAAGAGAGTTTGGACCCAATTAAAACTTTTATAAACTAGATCATTAAAAGCTTTAAAGTTTTGTATGGATACATCCAGGAAGCACTGTCACACATTAACAAAGTTTAGTTATTTAATTAATGTACTTTTGGTTCGTTGTTTAGAATGTTACTTACATAAATAGCCTCAATATATGGTATAACTATGGATTTAGATATCATGTAAGGGTTAATAAAGTTTCATATTCTAATTGATGTTGAATTAAACAAAATTATGTAAATAAATATTTAAATTATATAGGCCTATTTAAAAAAAGCCACCTTATATCATTTGTCAGCGCAATTCAAACTAATTTATACAAATCTCTCAATATTCTTATTACATGTTACTTATGTCGACACATCTTTCCAAATCTTAATAAAAAAAATAGGGAACCCTATGATTATCAATTTTTTTCTAAGTAACTAAGACAAGAAAAGAGCATTAGTAGCTAAGAAGAAGTAATTTTCGTACACCAATAGTCTAGTCTGTTAGTTGTAATTACTTTCCTGATCTTGATAATCCCGTGAAGAGATGAGTTTACGTTACTGAGTTTTCCGAGGATGTTATTTAAAAGCAACCATAGTAAATAGATTAGATTCCATGAGCGTGGTCTATGGAGCTCGGTTCGGGCTCGGAAAATGTTCACTATACTAAGATCTTTCACGAGGAAAACAATCACTTACTCCGTCTGGTCTGAGAATTCAATTTAAAAGCAAGACTAAAGCTGCCTCACACCAATAAATTGATTTCACAAATACCCGCTGAAATTATATCTTAATTTATAATTACATTCAAACTGTCAGATCATGTTAATAATAATTGTATTAAATATCTCATTCTTCTCAAGCTTTGGTGGTGACCATTGATCTCAATTACTTTATACTGCAAAATTTATTTGGATATTTGTTATTTGTATAGTTTTAAAATATTTTATTAGTTTGGTAACTGGTCTACAAAAGCCAAACGATCAGCCCTAACTTAAATTACCAAAAAAATTCACAAATCAAATAAATAATTTACGCCCGGCAGAGCTGTATAAAGCACACAAACATATGTTTGATAGATTTTGCTTACTATTTAGGGCACCCTTGTGAGCTTCCATGCAAACCCATCAGTCGCTACTCTCGTGTCACGTCGGCCTTTGGCATCGGCAACGCAGTTTGTTCGACTCACTAGGCCCGTGACATCTCGGCCTTGGCTTTGATCTGAGATACGTTAACATTGGTGGGCCAACTGTACAGTTGGACTGTTAAAGCAACAGCACAAACATTTAGTATTGCTTTTGTTTGTTGACTAATAAAAGTACGCATTTTGTACACTAGAATGAACATAAACATCTACTATATTTATTTGTCAATAAAAACACTGAGCTGATAGAAAACCTCGAATCCTTTAGAGTCAATGGGGAGTAGACCAGGCAATATTTTTATATTGCTAACATTTTCCCACCGCCTTTTGACCCTAAACATGAATCTAATTAAGTTATGTTATCTTCTTCTAAGCTCGGGAAATTTCGTGGGTACCGGTCACGAAATCACATATATACCTTTATTTAGGTAATATACTAGTTGTACGCTCAGTACAAAGTGGATGAAACACGTCCGGCCTACCTAAAGCACTGTGTCAGATTGTATTCCACATGTGGGAACAGTAAACTCAGATTTACTGCGCCTTTTATGACAGAATACAATTTGTGGCCGTAAACCGAAGACAGTCACTGAGCCTGACTGTCCTAAAAATGACTGAGTTAGAACATTATTTGTACGTGAAACTTTTCAATGTTGGCGTAGTTTAGTATCGACTGCCTTTGGTTACTATTAATAATACGTAACGTGGCTGAACCCATATCCATTATTGTGATATATTTATAGGTGGGTGGGAAGGAATTACCACCGTACGTGGATGGATGGATGGGAGGGTCATTACCATGGTATGTATAGGTCGGTGGGAAGGACTTACCACCGCACGTGGATGAATGGGTGGGAGGGCTATTACCATGGTATGTGCAATATAAATAGGTGGTTGGGAAGGAATTACCACCGTACGTAGATGGATGGGTGGGAGGGCTATTACCATGGTATGTGCAATATGTATAGGTGGGTGGGAAGTAATTACCACGAACGTGGATGTGAGGGCTATTACCATGGTATGTGCAATATGTATAGGTGGGTGGCAGGACTATAACTACCCTATGTGCATGGATAGGTGAGATGGCCACTACTGTCGTATGTGTAAAGATGGGTGGGAGAAAATTACCACAGCACGTGCGTGGGTGGATAGAGGTCCATTACGTTTATCTTATATTTATGTGGGTAATCAAATAGAACGTAATATGTTTAATTCATTTATGCTAATATATATATATATATATATATATATATATATATATATATATATATATATATATATACAATATTTTTGTTACTTGATAACATTGTCCTTATTGTATAAGTGAAGGTAGCCATTTTATATTTATTACCATCAGGTAAGTTTTGGATTGACCAACATTTCATCACTCGAGACGTTACAAATTGTTAAGGATGCACGACTGCAACTTAAAGTGAAACGATTAAACAATCAGTAATGTTTACCTTTTACTGTCATATAATGTATAGACCAACCACCCCCTAAATAACCTGCGCAGAACCACGATTTCCGGAATGGCTGGCGCACGCATTATACCACACGCCTTACTTGCGCAACAATATTGAGTCGCTTTCGCATGGTGGTGGGAAGATGCAATTACTGAAAATTTAAGTGGGGATTAGCAAACGATCAGTCATGTGCGGAGTTGTAGTTCAAACTATGAATTACATAGTTCATGAGTGCACAGGGGGTTACTAAACCTGGATTTAGCTGGAAGAACAATATTTAAACACTAAACACAACTACTTTGTACTGTAAAATGAATTTGGATATTTTTTGTCTAGTTTTAAAATCTTTATTAGTTTGGAAGCTGGCCTACGAAAGCCATACGATTTATATATTTCTGTGAAATACTTAGCTGACGAAAGGTTTTTTTCCCCAAGCGGTCAATCAATAGTTCTCCCCCATATGTGATGGAGTCTGATCAAGTTCCCCACACAGATCAATAGTCTATGGGGAATGGGCAGAATAAGGTTAAGTAGGAGAAGGCCCCTCGTTTAAAAAAATGAATATATAATTTAGAAATATGACAAAGGTGATACATTTAAGCAGCGTGCTCCGTCAGTTATCAATTACTGTGAACTAAACGATGAATCGTTAAATTTGGTCTATTTACTACATTTAAACAACAAATCCTACAAAAGACAATTGTTAAATAACATAAATATCAATAACGACTACTTCAGGTTATTTGAAATTAATATACAATTTATTCTTTGTGCACGACATATGTATGCAATACTATTATTTCGGTTTACACTGTGACGCAGTTTTATCGCTTCACATCTCGAACCATTGCATACAAATGATCTAATATTGTTGGTGATTCTCTTTTGCTTCACTATAAAATACAGGGAAGGGCGCTCTGAATGTTAAGGGTGTTTTATCATCATAGTAAATTGAATGTTCCGTGAGAATTTTGATTATGCCAACTATTTTATGGTTTTAATGATAGTACGTAATACTTTTTTAAAGAAAATTAAAATAAAATCTTATTTATTATATACACCTACCTAAATAGAATAATTAAGTTTTTTAATTCTTTGCATACCTTAAGTGAAAAACTTTTTAACATTTGTAAACTTACACATCTACCGAACAATACTAAATTAATACGTTACGTAAAATAGGATAAATTAATATTTATGATGTACACACTAGTAGTAACAGTACGTACTAGTATAAAGCCAGCCACTCCGAAAACGTGGTTCTGCGCCGGTTATTTAGAGGGTGGTTGGTCTTTACTCTATGCTACAGTAAATGGTAAACAATACTGCAGAATAAAATCTCAAATATTAAGATCTCTTGTAATATTTTTCAATATGTCTTTTTTTTTTATTTTGATTTCGAATCAACATTTTCAAAAAGCAGATATAATTTTAACCTATCTTAAGAGTAAAATTTTAATTTTATACAAATTTTAAAAGCGTCAAACCAATCTAATAAAATTTCTGAAGTAATGCTAATATTAAGTAAGAATTTTAAGAGTGATTTAAAAATGTTTTTACTTTAAGATAATTTTATAACATACTTTATAACCCGATTCAAATAATATTTGACTATTCATAAAAATTTTTTTTATAAACTAAATATTCTTTTGCAAACACATAACATCTTTTTTATAAACTAAATATTCTTTTGCAAACACGTAACATTGTTTATTGAATAGCATTCGAGAATACAGATGGAATAAATACACAATTTTTGTGTAGTATTGTTTAAGATATACAGAGTGATCAACTCAAGGTGGCCACAATTGGGATCTTGAATTTACAGCGAACTTTAAATAGGAGACTTACGCTCATTTTTTATGCTAATTATAATTATGTAAGTAAAATTATTAAATTCGGTCACCATTTTCCAATATGGTGGTCAACTTTGAAATATCTTATGGGAACTCCTATTTTTTATGATAGTTTTAGGCGTTAATAGTGATTTTAGGAATTTTTGTATCATTGATATACTTTTTATATAGTTAACCGTTTCACCGCTAGGAACGCTGAAGGTTTCAAAAAGTTTTAACTAAACAATTTATCAAAAATTGGTTCATAGGTTCCAGTGAGGAAAACCAAAGAAAATAACTTTGACTTACACTTGGCTTGTTTAGAAGATATTATTCCCCTTTACTTTGCAGTGCCATCATAATTATGTCCGATATCTTGTTGGTCACCTAAACAAACTTACAGCGTTTTTAGCGGCGAAATGGTTAAATATATCAAAATAATACCATGACTAAAACATTCTACTAGTCTAGTAAAATCTAAATGTATCATTATAAATAGGAGTTCCCCTAAGAAATTTCAAAGTTGACCGCCATATTGAAAAATGGCGACCGAATTTTAAAATTTTACCTACTGAGCTATAATGAGCATAACAATAAGTGTAAGTCCGCTATTTAAAGTTTGCTGTAAAATCAATACTTTTTGTGATCCCAATTGTGGCCAGCTTGAGTTGATCACACTGTATAAATGCCAACAAATAATTCGTCTTGTGTTACGAGAGTCAACGTATTCAAGGCAAATCAGAGGAGTACATTTTAATGATTGGTGTAACAGCATACATACAGGAGATGCAGAATCCTAGCGGAAATGAAATGAAATAGTTTTTATCTTTCCCGAACCGTCTGCAAATTAGGGGTCTGCTATAAATTCACCCACAGAATAACAAGCGAGAGCCACTAAGTAGCCTTTTAATCGAGACTTGAATTTGTTTAAATTTTGTTCCCTTTTAATATAATCTGGGAGAATGTTTTAAATTTTGACGCCTGCTACAGACGGTTTACGTTCCAGGGCTGATGTACGGTGCCGAGCCACTCTAAAACTGTGACTACTTCTTGTTTCGTGATTCCACAGCTTGTAACCAATTTGTGATTCCAATTACTAAAAGACTATCGTTATGTAACGTTCCATGTCCTTTGATACAAGCTGAGAATAACTTACTAAAACAGGAAAGAAAACATTTATAAAATGCATTTAGTAAGCGTATACTTTTGTATCAGTTTATATTTTAAAATATATTGGAATTAAAGTTTAGCTATAAATGTTTAGTTCTATATATAAAAATCAAGAGGATAAAGTTTGCCTAATTTTCAATTTTTAAGCATCTGAACTATAAAATCACGTTAAATTAGATTATATTTTGCGTTTGGAAAATCAAATTCGAAACCTATAAAGTATTTGTACCATCTTGTAAACTTACCTCTGTCATCACTTAATAAACATTATTGTTTAAATATATTTCTAGTTTTTGTTATAAAGTCAATTGAAAGTGTTTGAATAACTGATTTTCAACCACAGTTTATTCCAGAGACAAAACATGTTTAGTTAGTTATGTAATGTTTTATAGAAACAAAAATACATCAAACACTTCATTATAACCATGAATAAAACATTGCTCACAAACATGTTATAGCTAGAGTTTTCAACCTCTGAGTTACAGCTTACCGCACAACTAACTGTAGCTTACGCTCCTAGATTGTTTTCATCAGGCAATTGGAATGAGCTGTTCAGAATGGCTGCCGATTACATGACGATTCAAGACCTCCAATACAACCAAGGTTACTGCAAGAGTAGGTCATATTACCCAAACAACAGACAGACTACCAACCTCCAGTATAACTAAGTTAATCTTCAAAATATTTATTGTTTCAACTGAATAAAATCATTAAGTTTTTTAACACTTTGCATACTTTAAGAGAGAAAGATTTGAACAAGGATATTGTATCACTATTAATAACTGGTTATCCCCACCCCTCAAGGAGTGGACAGTCCACTTCCACTTGTAACCCAGCAGTCGTACAGTCAACATGTCCTATAGTATATTATAGTAAACAGTATAGTAACCAGTTGTTTAGTAAGTTTACAGTTACAGTAAAGTATCAATTTAAACATGTACTAAACTATACTAAATTATTAATTTTCGTAAAATAAAAAACAAAAAAATTATCAATTTACTATACATGTACTAACAGTAAAAGTAAGTAGTAGATGTGTACAGCTGTAATGGTTGTTCAATATAAATCGTGGCTACAACAATGACTGTACCTCTCCGGTCTGGTCCTAAGGATGAGAGAGACGGCTGCTTGGAGTAACGTCCGTCTCCCATGAACTTGGCGAAAAGATTTTTTATAGGCTCTAGAAAAAAAATTCGTACTAAGAAAGAATTTTAAAATATGTCCTTTCAAAGAGCTGAACTGAGGTACATGATAAATATCCTGATAGCAGTCAATCAGAGAAATTGTTTTATTTACTTTTCTTTATTAAGAAAAGTTTAGCATTACGAACTAGTGAAACCAATTTACGTATAGCTTGAAGAATTATACACTTACCTGTCTCTGCACCATTTTGCACTACATTAATCAATGCACTTTCATACTAAAGAGAGAGAGAGCTTAGCACAGTGCAACTTGACTTTAGACGCCATTTTTAATCAGTGTAGGGGCAAAATAAGAAGAAGGTAACAAAATACTAATTGCTGAATGAAGTTTTCACTGCTTGAGTTAATGTAAGCTTTTCTGTCTCGGGACACTTTTTTCTGACTTTGTATTTTCAAATAAATTTTTATTAATATATTCAATTTATCTATCTGGAGTATACAGAGATTTTGAAAATTCTAAACACACTTTACACTATCTTGTGGAGTAAGTATTTGAATAATATGATAATCGTTATTTCAAAATAAGTATAAAGATCTGATGATTGCGTAACGCCGAAACATACAATCCAACAGGACTGCTAGGATCACTAGCAGATAGCAGGTACTTAAACCCATAATACATTCGTCTAAGTGTTTCAGTAAAAAAAACAAAGATTATTTGCTTCAATAGTACCTCTAGTACCTTCTAGTACATCTAGTATTCACAGCTCGTCCGTGTTGAATTAGATCGAATACTTTTACTGGAAATAAAGCTTCCGTTTTAGTCGCAGAAAAAGAAATGAGAGCGAAGTTCCTTTGAGAAGCAAGCGTAAAACTGGCAGTGGGAAAACTATAAAATGAAGAAAATCCAATGTTAACCGAAAATGGACAAAGAACAAGCATAAATTTCATTTTTATCTTTTTGTTCGGATATCATTTATTAAAAAGCAACAAATCATTTTTAGTTAGCATTATACATTTTATAATCTCATAAATACACGCGGGTCTCCCTCCCAACACTCAGTGTTCTCCATTACAGTAACGTTTAGCTCCTATCTTCACCGGTATCTAGTGTCGACGCAGCATGTAGGTCAGCCGCATTGCGGTCCTACCATAGACTTACACACGAGTCTCCCTCCCAACATTCAGTGTTCTCCATTACAGTAACGTTCAGCTCCTATCTTCACCGGTATCTAGTGTCGACGCAGCATGTAGGTCAGCCGCATTGCGGTCCTACCATAGACTTACAAGTGTCTCCCGCCCAACATTCAGTGTTCTCCATTACAGTAACGTTCAGCTCCTATCTTCACCGGTATCTAGTGTCGACGCAGCATGTAGGTCAGCCGCATTGCGGTCCTACCGTAGACTTACAAGTGTCTCCCGCCCAACACTCAGTGTACTCCATTACAGTAACGTTCAGCTCCTATCTTCACTGGTGTCTAGTGTCGACGCAGCATGTAGGTCAGCCGCATTGCGGTCCTATCGTAGACTTACAAGTGTCTCCCGCCCAACATTCAGTGTTCTCCATTACAGTAACGTTCCGCTCCTATCTTCACCGGTATCTAGTGTCGACGCAGCATGTAGGTCAGCCGCATTGCGGTCCTACCGTAGACTTACAAGTGTCTCCCTCCCAACACTCAGTGTACTCCATTACAGTAACGTTCAGCTCCTATCTTCACCGGTATCTAGTGTCGACGCAGCATGTAGGTCAGCCGCATTGCGGTCCTACCATAGACTTACAAGTGGCCTTAACTTTCTTTTACATATATAATTTTGTAATATGTTACATTCACTTTCCCTATAAATGTGTTTTGATGCAGTATAACTAAGTATTTTTTGAGCTAATTTGAACAGAAAAATTATTATGTGGAAATTTGAAAAAGAAAAAACAACAAAAGTAAAAAAAAAAAAGGTTTTAGTTTTGGTATTATTGTTTTTGGGGAAAATTATTGTTATTAAAATATTTGAAATTAATATAATTTTAACTTCAGTTGTCTGAAGGGCAATTCCATTTACAAAAACAGTACAGTCGGTCAGTATGAAAGGAATATATAAAAATATGAACATCAAAGTATTTAAAGTTTGTTCTAAACATGTTTTCAACTTTTATTATCTGACATTAAATAGCCAAACAACGACAAACAATAAAACTAAATGTGCCTATTGATGGTCTGACTTAATAAAACTAGTTGGAAATAGTATAAAGCAATTATTTCCTGAAAAACATGGGAATGAAGAGAAATACAATCGGATACAAATAATGTACAAATTAAATCAGTACAAGTGAAACCCTGAGGTATTTTCTATACATTAATATATTTAATGTTGTCTTAAATATAAACTGTTGTGTCATTGGAATCACTCCGTTAAAGATCCTCTGAATTATTTTGATAAAATATTGAAATGCATATACAAAATGATTGGAGAAAATGTACACTTATGTATCCGCACGTATTCATTATATAAGAGCAGAGAAATGCAATCCTTTTACATGTTACAGGTCCACGTGGTATATAATAACCAGTACGTCTACATTGGTTTACTAACAATTCAATACATACTCTCCTCTACTGATAAAGACGTATTTCTTGAACCATAAAATGTGGAAATGTCAGACGTTACAACTTGTAAATGAACTGTGATTGTTATTTTAGAGATATTAAAAGCAATTATAAAAAAGAACAAAAATTTAAAATTCATGTAAATTCGTAGATTTAGGCTTATAAAAATGTATTTGAATTGTTTTGTTTAATTTACATTTACCATTTTTATTTAACAAGGTAATAAACATGTAAGATTAGTGTGAATCTGTAAAATATTTATTTTATTACTGATCAAACGATGGAGTACTGTTCCAATGTGTTATTACATTTCCCAAGTACAAAGGGTGGAAATAAGATTTAATTGACATTACACATCTAGTTATTTACGAGTACTTGCAAGTAATTTACATGGCTGTCAAAACTCATCGATCATTATAATGAGCGGCCTCTTTCTAAAATATATAGGTTATTTTTTAATCTATATTTCGTTAAAAAGATTTTACGAAAAACAGGCTAATTTACTTTTGGTTTTTATTAAGAAAAATAGGCTACGTTGTGTTTCGATAAAAGTGTATACATATATATATATATATATATATATATATATAAAAGTTGTAAATCCTAGGGCTGCTATATATGATAATGTTATAATAAAAAATAATAACTGAGCACCCTTACAGTTTTTTATTAAATGAACACGACCGGTTTCGGCATTCATGCCATCTTCATAGGTGTTATCTGTTTACAAAACAAAAAAATTATCTGTTTTTTTTTTTTTTTTTTTTTGGGGACCGGTTCCGGTGTGTTTGGGCCAGGTACCAAACTCTCGGAGGCGATGGGGGAGTTCCCTAGTGTATTTCAGGCGGAAATTCACGCCATTGATACATGCATTAGAATCAATCTGGAAAGGGAATATAGGGGCAAGATGATTGCTATAATGTCGGACAGTCAGGCAGCCATCCAAGCACTGAGTTCTCCTATTATCAGGTCGGGGATGGTTTGGGAGTGCCGGCAGAGACTTAACTTGCTAGGGAGAAGCAACAAGGTGACACTTCAATGGGTGCCGGGACACATTGGTGTTGAAGGGAATGAGAAGGCAGATGAGCTTGCAAGGAAGGGGGCATCGACCCCGCTTGTGGGACCAGAGCCTTTTTGTGGCCTTGGAGATGCCTTCTTCAAGGAAGAAATTAAAAGGACAATGGTGGCCAAAAGAGACAGACTCTGGAGGGCCACAGCAGGGCTGAGACAAGCTAAGAAGCTGTTGGGAGGCAGGAACTTCAACAGATTCAAAGTATGCATAGGCCTAAGCAAAACCAGACTGAAGAGGGTAACAGGCTTCCTTACTGGGCATTGCCTACTGAGGAGGCATGCTAGGAATCTGGGTCTGGTAGAAGATGCATCATGTAGATTCTGTGGAATGGGAGAGGAAGACCCTCTTCATTTACTGGAAGAGTGTGATGCTATAGCGACAAAGAGAGCCAGGAATCTGGGTCGGTACCAGATTAGACTGGAAGAAATACCACATCTAGGGATCATCCAGATCCTCCGATTCCTAGAGGATCTGGGAATTGATGAATTGTGACCGAGCAGTCTCGGGCAGAGCATGGGGGGCAAAATAGATCTTGATAGGTCCAGTTGCTTAAATTTCACCCCAAATCACAATACAATACAATACAAGGGTGCTCAGTTATTATTTTTTATTATAACATTATCATATATATATATATATATATATATATTATTATTATTATTATTATTATATATTATATATATATATATCATTATATATATAATATAAAGTTAACAATTAGGGCTACTATATATAATTATTAGCTTTACATACCATGCACTCAAATTATATTAAAAACCTTTGTTATTATATCTTATATTTTGGAATTCATTAATAATATGTAATTAATAAATTTGTTATCCCTTTCCATAACCACATTTAATCCTTCCCTAATTCAAAAAAGTTAAAAACAAAACTTTAACATTATGTGCCAGGTGTATAGTACCGTGCATGTGTCTGGTTGTGAACGTGTTTTTGATAAGGGTGTGTTTGTTCCAGCTCATGTGGCATGTAATTTTGCATATACAGTGTGTTAAGTATCTTGTGTATGTATCTGTCAACCCTAGATCCATTGCAAATGCTATTGGTATGCTAAAATTGCAATGAAATTTGCTTTATACTCATGTTCTAGCATTTGAATATCATGCACTGATCTAGGATTAATGCCTGGACCATTTTTATTATATGGTTATTATATGACTGTTTTTCAACTTTTTGGTTTATGTTTTTTTATTCACTTCATCCTTTTTATTTTTAACTATAAATTACCAAATAAAAAATAACATCTCATATTTGATTATTTTTTTTTTTAAGGAGAGGCTGATTCTTAACCTTACTCTGACCATTCCTCATAGACTATTGATCTGTTCGAGGGACTTATTCAGAAAGAAAAAGGGGGCGAACCAGTACAGTACAAGGTGAATATTACTGGTAAATCTTCAAGTCTAGGCCGAATTCGAACCAGCGCTATCTCTAACCCAAGATCAAAGTCCTGGCGCCTTAGACCTCTTGGCCACCGGTTCGCTTTCGATTATAATGATAATAACAAATATTAAGTAATGTTATGCTGTTTTACCTTAGTTTATGTTAGTTATGGCAATAAAAGAGTTATATTTGAATTTACATGAAAATGAAAGCTTATGTTTGATGAAACATTTGAAATCTGTTTCAGTATTTGTATAGAAACATAAAACTGGTCATTGTAGAAATTAGAAAATTCCATAAAAACTTACTCAAATCATAGGTCAAGTATGGTAAATACACTTTTTATATAACATTGTATTTCATTTTGTACGTTTTATTTTGTTTTGGGATTTCTATTCATATCATAAATAAACTGAAGCAAATACTAAAATATTACAGAATTGTTGTATAATTAGTACATATGAAACAAACAGAAAAACGAGTATGACTAATAAGGAAAGAATTTACATGAATAAAACGTTTGAAATAACGTTTTTCTTATTTATTAAATTTAAATTTAACACATTTATTCTGTTTCTGAAATATATTATAACACAAGAAAATGAACAATGCATGAATGATATTATTATTTTTTATAAACAATTACATCTTATCGCTTATATGTTAAAATATGTACTTTCAGTTAGTAAACAAGCACACATACTGTCCAGTTGTATGTGATATTCTCACGGTACGGATTGTCACGACTGCGAGAGATAACGCTGTGTTGTGTATTGTATCATATATGTGAGTGTTGGTGGGATACAAGTGTTAATAGCCGCCACACAACATCAGCCACATAACCGATATTCCACCATACTATCAGTTATCACTCTGCCGTGATGGAATACATTTGGCGTTGTCCTTGAAATAATCAGATTTCAAGATTAAACCGATACCCTTTACCGTATTCAACCACGTAGAACATTCGAATATGTTCCCACCGATCTGACAGACAGTATTGTTTCAAATCATGATTAAAAAGGGATCGATCATTATGTTACAAGATGGTTAAATAAACTGTATAAAAGATACAATAACAATAAACAAATTCATTTTACCTTTAGTAGTAAAATGTACTTCGTGTAATTTATCTTGAAAATTTATTCAGCAGAGTATTAATTCCAGAATGCAGTAGATATTAAGAACTGAAAAGTTTAGCTCAAGTCCTAACTTACCAAATACATAAAAAAAATGGAAACATTGATATCAAACTTAAATGTATTCTTGAAAGAAACTAATGTGCTTGATGAAAAGATACATTATTTTCTGGTAAACCTTATGTTTTATAATAATTAAGAATTCATGAACGAATGCGAATCTTGTTTATATTCAATAAAAAATTTTACGCGAGAGTTAAACAATATAACAATATATAGTATAAGAGATAATAATAAGGAAACTCGTATGGATTCATAGTTTTGAGTTGAAACAAAATTTATTTTATTTGAACTGCTTAAATTACATTTACTATTTATATTCAACAAGGGTTTAGATTATAAGCTCAGAACAATCTGCAAAATGTGTTGTATTTATTTTATTATTTATCAAATAAGTGGTCATTCTATGGTGGTTTTTGAACATGAATTCTCGCTAAGTTCACAGTTATATTTATGTTATTTAAATAAAATTAGAAGATGTATGATAAGACATGAAACATCTGAACTCATGTAACACTTATTCAAATACTCAACTCTGATTCAAACTGTAGTAACTGACTGAAAAAGAGCTTAACTAACCCCTAGGTACAGATTTAACATAATAGCAAGAAAGAAAAGATAATAAATGATGAATGGTACAACAATAAGGCAATGGCATAATTTAGAAGCAGTAACATATTCAATTGCATAATACTTCGATATCATCAGTTGTGTTGTGTTAAAGATATATTAAATTATATCACATATTTCAATTTTAAATCAGTTTAGTAACATAGTACTATAAATAGTATTACATAACTGTCACTAAATAGTGTGACACAGTTAAACAGTTTGTCATGAAACGATTACTCATGTAATGTTTGAAATGAAAGTAAATGAATGTTTATTTAACGAAGTGGAATCAGGGCTGTATCTAAATATAAAACAATACGACAGTGAGTGAGGGGCAAAATGTTCAAGATGCACATGTTATAACCCTATATGCTAAAGCCAAATACAATTACCTGACTCTCAATGTCTCAAAACCAAAGCCTCAAACTGAAGGCTTTGAATCATAAACATACCACACTTCATAGGCTCAACATGCATAGCAGGGAAGTTTTTTATAACATTCTCCTTTAAAAACTAAAATAGTGTACATAAATAATATTCTAAAACCAACCTATTAAAGTCTTTGTTACAATTCACCTTACAAATGTGAGAGCTTAGGACGGCGCACCTTGATATGAAAGGTTATGTGTTAATAATTTAAACGTTCAATATAAATAAAAAAATTACAATATTATGAATATTTAAATGGTGTTTTTCTTGAGTAAATATAAGCTTTTAGGTCTAGGTACTATCTTAAAGTTAGTATTTAAAATATCTTCACAAACGATTATTTCACTTACGATAGTTTGAACAAAATTCCGTACCCAAAGGAGTACTTAGAGCTATTAGTCATATATACATATTAAACTAAGTAAAGTCTAACATGTCTAAACCTATATAAAAACATGAAAAACTATCCACCTGGGGATCATTTGAACATTTGGACGATTTAAGTAAATAACATGACTTTATCATTAATAGTGCTACCAATATAATACAGGTTATGTATCATTACAAAAAGGTGCGTCAATGATAATGCGGGAATGAGCATTATTCAGTGGTATTATTTCGTCCAGATATAATAAGTGTTTGGGTTACCACAGGACCTGGGTGCCCCAGCTTCATCGATTATCCCCGACTGTACCTCCAATAATTCTGCGGGAGTTACACCCTGGCCGGCTTGGTGATATTTCATTTACAGCGATTGCGTATGAATGTACAGCATACCTCAATAGTTACAAATTTTCTTGTTAAACCTAATTTACATTTATAATACATTTACTAAAATAAAATTTAAATATTTTTTCGATAGTGTATACGTGTATAGTTTTCTTTATAAAATTGTTTTAAAATGTTAATTTTTCAATTAAAAGAATTTTATTTCGGATAACATTTCACCAGTTGGTAAGATCTTAATAATCTTAACAATCTTAAATAATCTTAACAATCTTAATAATCTTAACAATCTTAAATAACTTACTTTATATGTTGTAAATAAATAAATTTGACGTTTATCTCTAATGCTTTTAAAACTTTATGCTATACCTGACGTAGGTTGGTTACACACCGGTGTCACTGACAATATGTCACTGATATTTCTCATGTCACTAGCACGGTACTAGTGACATGTAAAAGACATTGCAGAGACCTCTGAGAACTTAGGCTTAAGTGGCCGGTGTCATTTCTAGAATCTATATTTTCTGGTGACAACCACGTGAGTATCAGTTACCACTGAGAATGCCACATAACAGCATGGGCAAACCGTCTGGTTATAACGTAGATAGCACCTTACGCGGTTGTCACCGGAAAATATAGAGTCTAGTAATGAAGAGACCTGTTTTGGAAGCAATTAAGAGGCACGGTGCCCATATTTAGTTCATTTGAGTGGAAAATGTCTACGGAGGATGAAGTGTTGTTGCTGCTATGCGTAGTTAGGAGAATAACGACGGCGAAGAATAAACATTATAAGAGAATTCTGGACCCACCCTTATTGGAAAGATAATCTTTTGAACAGTCAGTTTTCTGTAACAAACAACTACTCAAATACCCAGAAAAGTTTCAAAAATTCGTGCTGACGTTCTGTGCATGCACGGACTCCTCTGGCCTCTTGCCTCCTCCACCGACTGATCGGTTCGCTAGAGACGTGAGCTAGTGACACGAGTCAGCGACATTATGTCTGAGACACCGGAGTGAATAGTCCCATAATAGGTTGATTTCAAGAGGCATATTACTGACATGAAAAATATAAGTGAAATTGTGTTAGAGACACTGGTATGTAACCAGCCATACTGTGATGTCCCATTGACGTCTTTATGTACGTAATGGTAACTTGAGTTCATCTTCAGTACGTAGTAGAGTTTCATGAATATTTGGGAAGTATCATTATTAATTATGAAGAATGGTTAAGCAATTAAATGAATATGAAAATAATGTATGTAAGGAATATAGGCATCCCAACTAATTTTCACGATTTTTTAACTCGTCAATAAAAACACCATGAACACAAATCAATAGGAATTTTTATGGAGATATAAACAAAAATTGATAGAATAGAAACAAATTGTTTCATTAGAATCACAAACTTTTCAATAATATTACATAGTTTTCTCTCCTAACCACTAATAAGAGTTACATCCTACCGACGACAAATATTAACTAATACATGTAAATGAACAGTAAAGTTAGGTTAGGTTGGGCTAGTAACGTAGCATTTTAGTAGATACATTTAATACATTAATAATATAACTTATAACGAACCTAACCTAATTTACCTGACGAAACCAAAACTTATACACCTCTTTTGTTGAATATATCAATTATTATTTGTCGAAGGAAAAAAAGGATGTTGTATTCGTGTTTACGAGAAAAGACTAAAATTATATATATATATATACATCGTTTTTAGTGTAAAAAACTTTCTATTTGTGCGTTTTTTGTTTTTTGTGAAAAATCTATATATCCGAGGGGAAACCCCTATTTATTCTTGTTTGTCGAGTTAGTATTGAATAGTTAAAAAAAACACGTGTGAACTTCTATAATCCATATTTACTATTTACATACATAATTTTTACATGCCATTAGAAAGCATGTAATTGTAATTTATTTTGTAAAAAATTGCATAATTTTTGTAAATTAGTTTTACAAGAATGATCATATAACAATTTTCATTTTTATTAATGTACATGTCAATAGTCAATTCCTACCCACTCTACACAACGATATACTAATAACACAACCTTTCTCAAAGTTAAGAAGGGAAACACTATTTTTGGATTTGAGAATCGCTAAAGTGAATAAATGTTTACTGTACTCACAAAGTTTGTAAAGAAGATTACGGTCCCAAGCCAGCTAGATAAGCATCTCTCGGAATGGGCCTACTGCATATCCGAGTTAAGGAAACTTTTTAGATATATTACAGCCTGCTACTTCCATTAACTTTTTGCCTTTTCCTGGTTCTTGCTTTTTTCAAATCAGGTATAAAAATAGATAAAATGAAGAAGCGACTAATATGTTACTTATTAAATGTAAGATAATCACAATTTGTAGTGTTTCTACCAACACATACACCATTTAATAGTTTTTTAATATCAATTAATTTTCTAATTATTTGTGTTATATTGGTACTATAAACTAAGTCTTTAGTTGTGAGTAACTTCTCATCTAATTTGTAGATCCAACATTAAAAGTTACACATTCATAGATTGTGAATTTAAAAAGACGATTGTCCAAGAATAATTATGTATATGACTCTGGTGTCTGCTTACATGTCTATGGCCCGTGTCATAAGAAGTATTTGTAAAGAATGTTCAAACAGTGACGAGGAAAACCTGACGACGGCGTGAATACGGAAAAAGACCGTACATGTAGTTTTTGTACAGGACAATGTCGAGAGAATAGCAGGGAATGATATATATGTAACGAGTAAAAGTTGATGGTGGCTTGTATTTTGTGTAAAGGAAAGATCACACAGTGTCGATGGAGTGCCAGAGAACGTTCATAATGTAGGGGATGATTGTCGGAAATTCTTACGTAAAGGACAGATCACAGTGTCAATGGATTGCCAGAGAACGTTATGTATGTAATGAGTGAAAGTTTATGGTGGCTTGTAGTTTGTGTAAAGGAAAGATCACACAGTGTCGATGGAATGCCAGGGACAGTAAAGTATGTAATGAGTGAAAGTCGATAGTGGCTTGTAGTTTGTGTAAAGAACAGATCACACAGTGTCGATGGAGTGCCAGAGAACGTTGATAATGTAGGGGATGATTGTCGGAAATTCATTTGAAATGTTCTTACGTAAAGGACAGATCACAGTGTCAATGGATTGCCAGAGAACGTTATGTATATAATGAGTGAAAGTTTATGGTGGCTTTTAGTTTGTGTAAAGGAAAGATCACACAGTGTCGATGGAGTGCCAGAGAACGTTGTTAATGTAGGGGATGATTGTCGGAAATTCATTTGAAATGTTCTTACGTAAAGGACAGATCACAGTGTCGATGGATTGCCAGAGAACGTTATATATGTAATGAGTGAAAGTTTATGGTGGCTTGTAGTTTGTTTAAAGGATAGATCTTACATAGTCTATGGAGAGCCAGGAACCGTTATGTATGTAAAGAGTGAAAGTTGATAGTGGCTTGTAGTTTGTGTAAAGGACAGGTCACACAGTGTCGATGGAGTACTAGAGACCGTAATGTATGCAATGAGTGAAAGTTGATAGTGGCTTGTAGTTTGTGTAAAGGACAGATCACACAGTGTCAATGGAATGCCAGAGACCGTAATGTATCTAATGAGTGAAAGTTGATAGTGGCTTGTAGTTTGTGTAAAGGACAGATCATACAGTGTCGATGGAGTAATAGGAAATGTTATGTATGTAATAAGTGAATGCTGTGCCGTAGCACAAGTCAAGTCGTTTCGAATAGTCTCTTTACTCGTTGTTTGTTTTAGTTTGTGTTTCTTTTCGTTGTTCCTTGTTTCTTGTCCGTGTTGGTTCTATCTTGTTAGCCGTCATTGAACTGCTGCCGTTTGTCATCGTCGGCATGTTGGCTGATTCGTTTGGATTTTGTCTCCAGGGTCCGGGAGGGGAGGTGGATAGTCACATGCATTGCCTTCCAACTTGATGTCACCTGGAGACGTAGAGGAGGACCTACGGGCTCTCGGTGACTGGCTCCAATATGAACACATTGGCTCTGTAGGTGGCGTTGACCACTACCGGCGGACCGGCGGAGGGAGGCAGCGCGCTCGCTAACTGGTCTCCAACACTCCATAAAATAATAAATGAGTTACCACCCCATTCTTCAACTTAACACCATTAAATTCATTTATAATTACCTTCCAGAAATCTTAAGGATTACATTGACATTTAGACATTTTTTCTCTAAAATACTTGGATTTTGTTTTTTTTATTACAGCGTTTAGATGGTTTAGATAACGGATGTAATTTAATCTAGCAGTAAAATTAAAAGGGCGTTTTATCATAATTTTGCTCTGTCATCATAATTTATCCCTGTGTCTAATACAGTTTATTAAATTAACAGTAATCCAAGGTTTAAGTTTAAACGAGAGATTTTTACATCTTTGTTTGGTGGCTATTTTTTTTTTTTTTTTTTTATTTTATTGTTTCAAAAGTACGTAAGAACTGTCGTTAACATCTTGCAGAGCCAGGACATGATCCCACGACTGAGCCTCAATAAGTCTCCCCAACACCTCGTAGTCTAAGTAAGTAGGGCTGTTGTCCATGCCAGTGTCTGTTATTTTAGTGTCTAGTTTAATGTTCAACATAACAGATAAATGGTCAGTTATTGACGTCCATAGCACCGCTGAGGTGACGGGCAGTGGCCTCCCAGTGGTCAGTGAAAATTTTATTAAGGCGTGTTTAAGAGTTTGCCGCCAGTTTGGCTTTATAATGAAGAGGTATGATCAAATTTATTTATTTCTTGTTTTGTAGAGAAGTCTACGGGTACGGAAAAGCTATTGATTTTTTAAAATAATCAGAGCATAAGTGTAAATGAATAAGGATGGAAGGGTTAAAACGGACTTATCACGGAACACCTGCTACAGCTGTCTAAATCTCAGACCAAAACAATCCTCTGCCCGTTTTTGAAGCTTGAACAATCTTTTAAATGATGTGACTGGGGCCGTCTCCCAAAACATAATTCCATGAGATAAAACAGGAACAACTTATTTAAAATATATGATCTTTAAAAAAGATCTGTTGAGGAGGCCAGAGAGATATCTAAGTGAAAACAAACAAGAGCTCATCCTAGAGCATACATTTGAAATCTTAGTGCCCCATTTTAGATTTGAACCGACATAAATGCCTAAAAATCTAACAGAACCCTTAAGATTTAATGTTACCTTATAATGTGGTAATAAGAGAATTTTCCCTGTTGTATTCATTTTTTATGGCACCTTCAATAAACACTTTAAACGAGACGTCTTAAAAAGTAAGTTTATCTTTAAATTGTCAAAGTGATTGACAAAACTTAAAACAAATTGTATTATATTAAAGTATTTTATATTGTACTATATGGCACAATAATATAAAAATATCCAGGAATATTAATATTTGATCTCACTTTGAAAGTAATCTTGATTTTATTCAACATTGGAATGAAATGTTCTCACAAATTAATAATAATAACCTCGTTTTCATCACCTCAAGTAAAACGCGCTTCTCTGGCACATTATTACAGTAACAGAGTGAATAATTTTTATCGCCCCCGAGTAAACTACTAAGTTCGTTAATTAAATGGTTCCACTGGTGACAAATGCATTTGTCAGCAGAAGTCTGCTCCACTTATCCTCACGAGCGGTGGTTCTCAATGAGTCATCCCCGAACAGGACTTCTTCCCTAGTTTATCTCAGACTTCTTGGACGATGAATTATTCACTATAAGTTATTCACAATAAAAATCTTAACGTAAAGATAACTTAGAGTTTAAAGTAATATTGTCTAACTGTAATAAGTCAACATTTAGAGAGGGAAATCCTTCTTTACGCTGAATAAAATTTAACGGGATTCATACATAAATTACGATAAACTAATATTTAAATATTTTACATGTATGAAAATAAATCGTTTATAGCGTATGTCAAGCATATCAAGTGTTGATAACGTTAGAAACTAATTAAGGGTCACACAACTCAGTTAAAAAAAAACTGGATATAAGTAATTATTATTTATTTTGGTCATCAATATATACAACCATCCGAATTTTGTAAATTTAACTTTATTGCAAATGGTTCCCTAAAATTAATTATTTTCTACTATGTTTTTCTAAGTGGAATTTGATTTTTTTTACAAATATTAAGGCCAAATATAAGGCCATGAACCAAAAATATGTATTACGCTGGGCTTAACTAAACAATTAAACACTAATCATAAAAGTATTGCATATTTCCAAAACAATAAAACTTGGAATATCATAACATTTATTTATCATTCATAATAGCTAAACTAAAACAAAAGATCGGTCGGTAGCGTAGTTAGTCAACGCCCAAGGTTCTTAGGTCGA
Source organism: Stictocephala bisonia (assembly GCA_035578905.1). Taxonomy (NCBI): domain Eukaryota; kingdom Metazoa; phylum Arthropoda; class Insecta; order Hemiptera; family Membracidae; genus Stictocephala; species Stictocephala bisonia. The sequence goes on along the minus strand of JAQJVL010000273.1, from coordinate 838,286 downwards.
TCATATTGAAGGGCAATTAGTTAGTTAATGGCACTTTCTAAAGAATAGTAGGCCTTAATTTGTAACAAAGATTACATTCGCTCATTTCTACTCAATCGAAATCCACATTAAAATGTTAGAAAATTATAAATATTATAAAATAAATTTTTATAATAACACAATGTAAAATATCAAAACGTTATTTTAGTGAGTAAAAGAAATTAATTACAAGATAGTAATACACAAAAGAGAAATTCAAAAACTTATATGATAGTAATCGCTATCACTATCACTGATAAATAACATACTCTATATTAATATACATACAAAAGGAACAACTGTAAACTTAAACTCACATTCATAACATGCCGTCAGAACACACCTGGTGTTGTAAAAGCCGCTCACCTCACGAGGCCCGGAGAAGAACCACAACTGCAGCCCGAAACCGATCGCGCGCATCTCTACCTTTAACATGGCCAGGAAGATTATTCCAAAGTCGGCAAGTGGTTACAGTAAAGGAATTGTTATGTAAAACAGGTTTTATGGAGAGGAACTGACAACAATAAAGATCCGCGCCTCGTGTTCCAAGTACTAGTCTCAGAAATTAAGAAAAACTTACAGACAGATAAGCTGGGGAATTATGTAAGGTCGAATAAGAAATATGAGGCATAGGGAGTTAATTCATTTTTTTAACGTAGTAGCATGATGTCGACGTTTTAGGTTAAAAATAAAACGGATACAATTATTTTGGCCACACTACAATGTGTCCGGAAGCTCAACCGTCTTGTCATTGACAAGAACGTCACAGTACGTAAAATGTGGAAGATAAGTGTCTTAACAAACATCACTTTCATATTAAATGGTAGAAAAAGTGCAAATCTTTTAAGACTGTGAATGTCAGCAAAAAACATGTTACAAGTTTCAGTTAAACTTAAGTTTTGTTGTTAAAGTAAGCCCAAAGTTTTTGACTTTATCACTGTAAAGTAGTTTAGTATTGTACTGTACACGTTTTGAAGAATTTACAAGGTCAACACTCCTCAAAAGTCTATTGGTTCCCATCATAATTGTTTTAGTTTTGTTTTCAATAAGTTTTAGTCCATGCTTGAAGGCCCAAGCATCAATATCAATGTTTATAGTAGGAATAGTATCATTCAAGTCAGAAGTAGGGTAGTGATTGTAAATGTGTAAGTTATCAGCGCACAATTGGAAAAAGAATTCTTAATAACAGCTGTGACATGATTAATGTATATGGAAAATAATCCGGGACCAAGGCTGAATCTTGTGGTAACCATCGAATTTCTTGTGGAAACCCTCGTTGGTTACCAGTACGATTCCTTGTCACTAGTTCTAACACACTGCTGACGAACCCAGTCTACGCAATCAATAGAAAACCCCATCTTGGATAAATTTAAGAGGAGGATGATAAACACAGTCGAATGCCTTAGAAATATTAAAGAATGTTATAATTGACGAGAGTCTTTTATCCATTCCAGAACGGATATCATCAGTAACTTTTAATTGAGCAGTGGTAGTGCAGTGGTTAGACGGAATCCTAGACTGGAAATTGGACAACAATATATTGCGCCCAATAATAGATTTGCTGATGAACCACTCTTTCAAGACATTCTGATAAGGCTGATAGAATACTAATAGGCCCAAAATCAGATGGATTTTTTTGAGATGATTGTTTAGGAAATGGTCGAACAATAGCCAATTTTCAAACTTAGGGAAATATTGATGACTAGAATGACTTGTTAAAAATGGAAGTAATTACCGAAATAATGACGAGAAGAAAATATGTCAATAATTGTATGGAAGTTATGTCAGCCCCGACTTGCACCACTGGAAATCCTTATGATTGCACGTAAAACAAAAATGAAATAAATTTACAAAAACCACAAATAATATTTAAACTGTTGACCTGTAATATTATTGATTTATATAAGGTACAGCAATTAAGTAAGAATATTTGTCAAATTCTTTATCTGTCTCCCAAGGTTAATCGTGTTACTGTCATAATGCAAGACACTAATTTGTACTGGATTCTAAGATTAGGTTAATCGTTTTACTAAAATATTGCGAGACATTGGTTTGACCTTACCCCTAAGGTTAGGGTAGACTAGGTTAATCCTTTTACTAAAATATTGCCAGACATTGGTTTGTACTTTCCCCTAAGGTTAGGGTAGACTAGGTTAATCCTTTTACTAAAATATTGCCAGACATTGGTTTGTACTTACCCCTAAGGTTAGGGTAGACTAGGTTAATCCTTTTTCTAAAATATAGCCAGACATTGGTTTGTACTTACCCCTAAGGTTAGGGTAGACTAGGTTAATTCTTTTACTGAAATATTGCGAGATATTGCGAGACATTGGTTTGTTCTTACCCCTAAGGTTAGGGTAGACTAGGTTAATCCTTTTACTGAAATATTGCCAGACATTGGTTTGTACTTACCCCTAAGGTTAGGGTAGACTAGGTTATTCCTTTTACTGAAATATTGCGAGACATTGGTTTGTTCTTACCCCTAAGGTTAGGGTAGACTAGGTTAATCCCTTTACTAAAATATTGCAAGACATTGGTTTGTTCTTACCCCTAAGGTTAGGGTAGACTAGGATAATCCTTTTACTGAAATATTGCGAGACATTGGTTTGTTCTTACCCCTAAGGTTAGGGTAGACTAGGTTAATCCTTTTACTGAAATATTGCGAGACATTGGTTTGTTCTTACCCCTAAGGTTAGGGTAGACTAAGTTAATCCTTTTACTGAAATATTGCCAGACATTGGTTTGTACTTTCCCCTTAGGTTAGGGTAGACTAGGTTAATCCTTTTACTGAAATATTGCGAGACATTGGTTTGTTTGTACTCCTAAGGTTAGGGTAGACTAGGTTAATCCTTTTACTAAAATATTGCCAGACATTGGTTTGTTCTTACCCCTAAGGTTAGGGTAGACTAGGTTAATCCTTTTACTGAAATATTGCCAGACATTGGTTTGTACTTACCCCTAAGGTTAGGGTAGACTAGGTTAATCCTTTTACTAAAATATTGCGAGACATTGGTTTGTACTTTCCCCATAGGTTAGGGTAGACTAGGTTAATCCTTTTACTGATATATTGCGAGACATTGGTTTGTTCTTACCCCTAAGGTTAGGGTAGACTAGGTTAATCCTTTTACTAAAATATTGCCAGACATTGGTTTGTACTTTCCCCTTAGGTTAGGGTAGACTAGGTTAATTCTTTTACTGAAATATTGCGAGACATTGGTTTGTTCTTACCCCTAAGGTTAGGGTAGACTAGGTTAATCCTTTTACTGAAATATTGCGAGACATTGGTTTGTTCTTACCCCTATGGTTAGGGTAGACTAGGTTAATCCTTTTACTGAAATATTGCCAGACATTGGTTTGTACTTACCCCTAAGGTTAGGGTAGACTAGGTTAATCCTTTTACTGAAATATTGCCAGACATTGGTTTGTACTTACCCCTATGGTTAGGGTAGACTAGGTTAATCCTTTCACTGAAATATTGCGAGACAATGGTTTATTCTTACCCCTAAGGTTAGGATAGACTAGGTTAATCCTTTTACTGAAATATTGCCAAATATTGGTTTGTACTTTCCCCTTAGTTCAGGGTAGACTAGGTTAATCCTTTTACTGAAATATTACGAGACATTGGTTTGTTCTTACCCCTAAGGTTAGGGCAGACTAGGTTAATCCTTTTACTGAAATATTGCCAGACATTGGTTTGTACTTTCCCCTTAGGTTAGGGTAGACTAGGTTAATCCTTTTACTGAAATATTGCGAGACATTGGTTTGTTCTTACCCCTAAGGTTAGGGTAGACTAGGTTAATCCTTTTACTGAAATATTGCCAGACATTGGTTTGTTCTTACCCCTAAGGTTAGGGTAGACTAGGTTAATCCTTTTACTGAAATATTGTGAGACATTGGTTTGTACTTACCCCTTAGGTTAGGGTAGACTAGGTTAATCCTTTTACTGATTCATGGGACACTTTGCTTTGTATTATCAACCAGCTTAATCTATTGTTGCAAAGTTTTAATAACTTATTTTTACAAGTCTTAAAAATAAAATGTATATCTCATATAAATACGAGTGTCAATACTTCCTACAACATATTTAATTACTTACTAGTAATATATTTTTAGGTAAAATAGTTTAAGTTTGAGTAGTAGCTAAACGAATTAGACCAGAAAATACATTGTTATAAAAAGATAGAATATCATTTTTAAATGGTTTCAAAAAGCGTACTGAAATGCTTAATGTAAAACAGGTGTAGACTCTAAAGTATACATAAGATGGTAAATACTTTTTTAATATTGTAATACAAATATATTGTCTCTAAATTAATATCTCCATCGAAAATAACACATCACTATAGAGCCAATATTTACCATATACTGTACTCTGAAGTCCACAATGAGTATTTACCCCCGCCCCCTCCTGAGTCAACAATACTTCTGATTATACTGTAGCTACTAAAGCATGTATTTAACTCTAGACAATTATTTTTTCTATACTTTATTTTAAGTAGTTAGAACCTGTGATACCATTTTTACAAAATTAATATATTTACAATAATTATATTTGTAAACATTATACTTATTTTATTAATATTAAATTAAAATTGAACAACTCTAAACATGTATATATGCCAAATAATGTGTTAATTCCATTTTGTCTTTATTTTACTATGTACAGTGAAGTAGCTTAATCATACCGAGCTTGTAAAATAACTAGCGTAATTCAATAGTTAAACGTTAAAACTTAAACTCATTACTATAGAAAGTATCGTTAGAAAAAATATGTTACTTGCTAATTGTATTTCTATAATTTACATATTCAATCAAACCAACAAACGTAAAGTGCTCACTTTAGAAATATCCAGTTTTTTAAATATTTTGTTACTCATCAATTACATTTTTTTTCTCTAAAACTCCTGTTAGTGAGAATATGCGTCACTAAACATTTTTCATTTGCTTTATCTAAATTACTAATTTTTTGAGTTCAATTCTTTTACAATGTTTAAACTCTATACTTTAAAACTTAAGTTATCTTTTTCAGCCTGGAATAGAAGAATCATGATTAAAAATAATGATATAGTTTATTAAATGGTTAATTACTCATATACTAAAGAGGTTACACGTTTGGTGTGAGAAATAGAATAAACTTTGGATTATTGACTGTACCACATAATCCCATAGATTCTACTTGCCCAAGCAGTTATACATGGTGGTCATAAAGTCCCTTCCCCCCACATTTTTTATAAAATTTATATTTAAAGTTTTTTCAGTAACGCCATTCATTATGTAGCTAGATCCTCTAACTTTTTAAATATTACAGGAATGTTGGGCGTAACCTGAGGTCCAAGATATAGGAATCACGTTTCGAATTCGTTGTTGTAAGACAGCCATGCGACATGTCTATTAAAATTGCCTTTTCGCCCTGTAAACAATGGTGTATTTTCATAACAAATTGTATTAATAACTTTTTCTAATGAATAAGCACCTTAGCTAGAAACCAGACTACGCATACTCTATACATACTTCACTCATGAAATAATTGGTATTCACCTTTAAGTACACACAAGCACTGTCGGAGTTTCATACCTGAATAATTTTAATTCTTTTTTGTTTCATCCACAAGACTGGCGTCAGATTAGTATTACAGTCTAACCAATGACTACCCATTCGTTCTAATGAGCTAACCCATAAGATTGTTATGTATAATACAATGCAACTGATGATGTATTACCCAACAGGCTACACTACACGACAATGTTAAGCAGCTAACTTATATAAAACAACGCAGGCTTATCTTACTTCATAATAGTATTTGTCAAACGATTTGGTCAGTTTTATTAGCTCTGTTGGCTTTTCATGCAATCCCATAGAAGAAAACACACTCTACCACTCAGGTTGTCGTATGACAGGAACTCTACTCGAAGAGGGTGCTTCTCTTACATTCCAGTAGGAGAAACTATTTGACATCATTTTTGACTAGATACTAGCTGAAAACTAACAAAACCCATTTTCTTTTTACGATTAATTATCAGTTCAAAATTCATTTTAGGTAAGGTAAAGTTGGATTTGCAACGGTAACAGTTTATCACCGTTCCACACTGTCAAAGAAACTGTTTGTCACTGTCTCCTTCTACAAAGATCACAATTTATATCTTCCAGGTCCTACTATCCTTACTGTTTTTTTTTTTCACAGTTCCAGATGATTTATAAAATTCGATTCGGCTTTTTATAACTGTTCGCTTGGTTTGTGTGCAGTTTCTTAAAGTATCAAAGAAGCTACAAAACTATAGGCAATTTTGTAACGGGAACACCACAATGCATTATAGAGTATAAAATTCACTAAATATTTTTGCTTAAAAGAGAATGTAATTCACAGTTTATTTATTTTTTTTTATAAAACTATTCTTAGTAATAGTTTAATGTTTGCTGTATTATCACAACAGATTTTAGAAAATCAAATATGGCTACTAATTTTTAATTAATGTTATACATTAAATGATATACCTAAATGAATTTATTTATTTCATTTTGAAATAGGAAAGGATTGGGAGACAACTTTTCGCTCCTCTGCAACAAGATCACGTCACATTCCTTGTTGAAGGGTTGAGTCCCAGTTCATATATTTCCATTAAAATCTTCAACTATACATCAAATGTTACGATAGATACTCTCCTTCAACAAGAAAGTTTTTTTTTTTATTGTTTAGCCCCAGTTTTTCCTGTCCAGAATTTGCCTTTGTTATAAGATTGTTACTTTTTCAGAATCCATTTAGTACAAATTTTCAAATTGAATTTAGGTCACATTGAAGTTTTAATTAAAAAAATAGATAATATCGCAGATTTCACAAAAACTTATTTTTGGTTACTACAAATAAAATAATATCTTAATCTATGTGTGATATTTTAGCGGGTTCTCAATATTAAAGCAATTTCGTGAAAGGTGAAAAAAACAATTTCGTCAGGGTTGTTAAAACACTATTCCTGACCTAATGTTAACAAGTCAGTGTTAACAATAGTTCTTGTTGATAACAACTATCATAACATTTTACAACGATTTATTTCAATTTTGTCTATTGCATATTAAATGTGTCTCTTGCATCATTATTACATAGTTTAAATTATGATTGTGCCAAGTGAAGAAATAACTAAAGAAATTAAGCAGCATAATAATATACCAAATTTAACTATGCAATAATATCAATAACCTTTTATTCAACCATTGAGAAAATATTAACATCTATTGTGCCTAAAATAACAAATAATTTGCAATACAATAAAATTAAATACGTTTTGTTTAATTTTTTGGTTTAAATTTTTTTATAAATGAATCTATAATTATCGATAAATGAAGGTTCAAGCCTGCTCTTGTAAAGAGGATTGGCCTGTTTAGCATGTACTTACCTGCAGTTGTGTCAGTCAAGTTTGTTTGTCTAATGGTTGTGGTCTAAGGGCAAACTTTAGGTGTCAGGTCTGGAGTAAGACGTAGCCCTCTGTGGCAATAATAAGTAAGACACTGGGAGAATATTTATTTATCATCCATTTTTCACCAGGGTGCATTCTAATTTTTGTCTAAATTCTATTTTTTTTTCTAAAAACATTCAAAACAATTTACTAGATAAAACTATTGTCCCAATAAGGAAAATTAAATATTACTATTACGCTAAAAGTTTCAGCAAAATATAATTATATTCCTTTAGTTGGGCTGATAAGATCAAACAAAGCAGTGAACCCCCACTTCTGGAGAAAACGATATACGCGTGTGTTTTCATTTTAAATGTTGGAACAGTTTAGCCAGTTTTTACAACTTTTATAGCGGCTAGTCGGTAACCGATTGAAGTTTTTGATCTCAGTGTAAACCTGGTAAAAGAACAAATATTTCAATATTTCAAAAGCGTTCATTACTACTTTTTTTTTTTTGACATGACTTTTATGACTTACTTTTATGACAGTAAAGTAATAAAATATGATAATTTTGAAACTGTTCCTGAATCATTAAAGTTCATGAAGCTTTAAATTATTGAGCAGTTCAGGCAGTTCGTGTATAATTAAATTATTACGAAAAATATGTTTAATAATAAAAACTTAATTTAATCATGCCAACATACAAAAAGTATGGTAATACTTAAGTACCTTATCTTCTAATTATATTCCTTGTGGTTTACTCTCCTGCACTATTTCTGTACCGTAAAAGCAATCTTCAAGCACATATGTCAGTGTAACAATTCCAATAGGCAGTATGACTGTAACTTGTGAGTTAGTAGATTTAATATCGAACCTAAAATGATTTGATGTATTTTTTACGTCTTGTATTTACGTTTTTGTATTTATAACTGAAGAGTTTGAAATACTCTCGCCTATTTTTATTCGACCATGCAAGATTCGTACAAGTTATGTTTTACATTTTATCTACACATTTCACCTATTATCCTCTTGATTGTTAAGGATTTAATTAATATTGAAGAGTAAAAAATATATAAATAAGTATAGTTTACCAGATAACCAAATATATTCATCATCCCGATGTGTTTATTATTGTATGTTTGACTCAAATACTGTCAATTCTATCAGGAATAAGTTTCGTGAAAAATAGCTACTTTTTTAAAAGTATATTTACCTAAAACTTCCAATGGTCGTTGACTTCCGTTTTATTTCATAAGAATTACCGATTTTTCATCAAATACCAATAAATTACTGGGGTGAGTGAGCCTGGATCTAGTACTGAACTTTTATTTTCTCAGCTCCTACTATAATAACTGTTACACGTTCGTATCCTCCACAAGAAAGGATAATGTAATTTTGTTGTACATCCCATACAACAAAATATGGGATGTAGGACCTTCCATCCATAACAATATAGGTACCCAATACATAGGTTTGATTAAGTTGAAATTATTTTTCTGTTTTATAATTATGTTCCACCACAGTTTAGTTAATAGCACAATACTATAAAAAACAAATGGTATAAAACAACAAAACAGCTGTTCCTAGTAATTTTAAGAATACGTATATGTCAGGACGTATTTGAAATTAAGATCGTCCACAGTTATATAAATTACTGTACAAGAAATGTCTTCCTTGCGTGTAACAGGTACGTGTTTACTCGTTATGTGCTGAAATAATCAATACATTTCTCAACCATATTAGTCTATTATTTCTACATAATTGTTAAAAATAACACAATTTAAAACCAATATTTAAAAACTTTATTAGTAAGGCCTTTCGATAATAAGGCTATCATCATCAGACATATCACAAATATTAAATATACAAAAAGTAAATAAATACAATATAAGCATATATAAAGATATGTTTTTAAATTTTTTGTTTTTAAATATTGGTTTTAAATTGTGTTATTTTTAACAATTATGTACAAAAATACCAATAAACCTCCAGCTTCAACATATTATTTTTATGTTCATTACTATTTTTCAACAGTTGCTTAATTTTTCCAGGTAAGGTTCCGGACTATTTAAATGGATGTTGTATATATGTTGAAAACTCAATGGCGACTACAACACCAGCACTAAAGGTTTCTTACACAACATTTATTTTTTTATTTTTTTGGAAATTGTTGTATGATAATTTATTAGTGTTTTTCAATCATCCACCATGTTTTTTTCAATCGTGGACTTAAACTTCGCATTATAGCTGAAGAGACCGTTCTGAAGTAAACGTTGTTAAACCTGTTTAATTTAAATATATTGTTTACTGTAGTAATTTATAGGTTCAAATAAAAAAGTAACAATAGTGAAAGCATCGTTTGGTAAGTTTTATGGTTGGATATATTTAAGAGTTTGGAATATGGTACGAACTCATCTAGAGTCCACATATAACAATCATTTTCCTTGCATTTCCATGCTGTGACATTCGTTGAACAATGTTTCCTGATAATCCTTGTAATATATTCAATATTTAAATAATACAAAGTTATATTTGTTACAGGTTAAGGAAAAACACTTCAAAATTTAACATTATTGTAATTTGTTCCCAAATATCGTTAAACGTTACTTTAAATGACCTGAGTTGACTTCGTAGATCACATAGTCAGTCTACTTTTAAGCGATAAATAAAGCAAAAAGAGCAAAAAATAAAAATAAAACATTGTAATATTAAAAATAATAAACGAGTTATGGAGAGCCTTATTTTAATATAACCATATAATGATCAATATTTAGATTAATACTAACTAGGCTTATCTTGGCAACTGTTCCAGTAACATGGTGTTTAATGTGCCTTGGTGACTATTCCAGTATCTAGGCGTTTAAGGTATCTTAGTAACTGTTACACGTAACTAGGCGTTAATATGTATTAACATGTATTTAATTTATTAAGGTGACTGTTCCAGTTACACATAATTAAATGTATCTTAGTAACTATTCCTGTAGTGTGGATTTGTATGTGTCTTAGTGACTGACCAACTGTTCCAGTGGCGTTTAATGAGCGTTTGTTTCATCAAAATCAGAACGGATTCTGACTTATGTAGTCTAATCCATTATACATGACATATATATGTTTTTTTATATATTTAAATAGTAGTTATTACTAAGTAAAAGCTCTAAGTAAAAACTCCCTAGTACAGTAAGATCGTCAATAAGCCAGTCATTTAATAATTTATGAAATAGAAACAAATTATAATATCTCAAGTATTCTTATATTTATCACACCTGAGTTTTATATGTACATTCAAGATTGTATAGTTGAAGTTATCGAAAGGAAATTTAATTAATTTTGGAAGTTTTTAAGTCATGGTAAGTCAATATTACATGACGTTAATGTATTAAAAATATCATCTACCACTAAACCCACATTGGAGAGGTAATGTCAGCTGATGTGCATTACTTCATGCCAACCAACAATGTGATTAGACGATCATTTGGGTTTCGGGTTTTGCAATAAGTGGATTACAACATTAAACAAATACCATAACCGGGATTGAACCACACTAACCCAAACCGATGACTTACGTTTAACCAACAATCCACAAGCGCAAATGTTTAAACATATCATTGCAGATGAACATCATATCATAATCTTGATAGTGAGTAGGAAGGATATGAATGATTTTAGGTTTCTGTGATAGTAAAATATTAAAAATTGCAAAAAAACTCTAAATCTTAACTTGAGAAAAACATTATCTTTTTCTTCCAGCAAAATAAAACTATTTATGGAAGATTTTAAATTTTTATAAAAAAATTTAGAAATGTGTGAAGTGATTGGTAATGGAGAGTTTACAATATCGGAGCACGATTTCTGATGGAACCAACATATCCAAAATGTTGACAGTCCAGTTGACCACAGTTTTATTTTAATTACAATGAGGTGTGGCAATTTTTTGAAAATAATTTTAAAAAATTGAACTTTATAAAAGAGACAGGTTTCAAAACTTACAATTTGAAACTGACGATTAAGCTGAATTCCTTAGAAGACCAGGTAACAATTTTTTATAAATATCACCGAATATCTTGCACTACGTTTTCTTTTGAATGTTATAACTTAAATGTCAACGAAGTACTTCATGGTTTTACCGTCAACGTAACGGAAACCATTTACTATCTGCCACAGTGGACGTTATATTTATTAATTTGTTCTATCTACCAAGACTGCGAATCTTAATCCGACAACTCACGTGCTGGAGAGAGTGCTACGTAGAGATCTGATTTTGTCTTTTGTACAATCTTTGTCTGATGTTTATGTATTAGGAGTTGTAGAACAGAATATAATAAAACTTATATTTATTGAGGCTAAATTAGGAAAAATGTCCCTAGTTTAAATTTAACCTCTTAAAAGTAACAAATTATAGACTTTTTAAAAACTATAATTACATATACAGGGGGGTAAACTACGCTAATAATATTCAATTCAACAGATCAAACAGACGGATAAGAACAATGAAAAAAATGTGTATATATAATTTAAGTTTTTTCTTTCTTTCTTTAACTTCATCAGACATTTAGTTCATTTGGTTGAAAAAATATCCGCGCCTTCACAAACTGAGTCCGGTTCTCAATTAATTGTTCTCAGATACAGTAATCAGGTAATGAACTCCAGGTTCAACAAACAGTAACGGTAAATTCTGATGTGAATTTTGCAGGGGGTTATATACATTGCAAGGCTTCTTACGTCCAAAATTATTGGCAGATATATTAATCCTTACAGTGTCAAACACGTGTAGAATATCTAAAAAAAGGTTACCATTACAATAATTTTAATAAGCATCGGTAATCTTGTAGACAAGACTCGTACTTCTAATTATGGTGGTGGGAAATGGAGATGGTGTGATATAGACAATCTATTAATTATAATTGCTTTTCTTCATGTGACTTCCAGAAAATATTCACTTTTAATTAGTAAATTGGTTTTTTTAGGAGTGGAATACATAGTTACCCAATATTTCTTCTCTATTGCATTTTAAACTGAAAGTAAAACATTATAAGTCTCAATTTATTATAGCTGGAAAATCCAATTATAACCATTAAGGAATTACATATTTACAACACTTACAGATATGAACACAACGAAAAATTAAAGTATATTTAAACTAAGATTAGCTATGGAATTTGATAACATAGAAAATATACAAAAACCACTTCCTCTCAGCGACGTAAATATTTGGTCGGCTTACAATACTCAAGTTGTAATATTTAATTTTTTTTTGTTAGGATGGCAAGTCCTGTCTAAACATAGTATTATCTACAGTAACAAAATATGTATACAATGTGCAAGAAATATAATACAGTTCATTAAATATTTATAATATTATTTTAACAATTATAATATTATTTCATAAACTATACGGAAACAATATAGTTTCATTCGGATTGAATGGTTTGTTTTGTACTACTGGGGGCCAGTTGATTGGTCAAGATACGATACAGTATTCGAAATGACTATTGGCTGTCCAGTCACGTACACCTTCTCTCTGCTAATTTATTCACGATTGTATCAATTGTATTTAGTCTCGGACCCATCTGGTCAAGACCACTGGCTACACCTGATTGTCACTGGTGTCACACGAGATACATTACATCGTGACGGAAAACCTGTATTACTCAGTTTGCAAACATTTAGTTCGATTTGTATATTTTCGATTTAACAGTTTTAATATTAGTTACAGCCGTGTATCTATGTATTGACATATGAATGTACTTGCAATGCATGAGTAGCAGGCCTAAACAACAACACAGAATAACGTCAGTTACATTTGTTTTCGGGATAGGGTATAGGCATGTTTATTCGCATCCAACTGTAATGTTTATTCAAAGATTTACTTTTTAATTATGATGTTATTTTATTCGTATAGTTAATCTTCAGTTGTTAAAAAAAATGACATTTTATTAGATAGGTTAAGTAATACAATTAGTTGTCTATATTCAGACAAAAACACTTGCAGAACAACTTCTTTTTCATAAATAATTTGATAACTGCATTTTTCTTCACTAATTGTGATGCATAAAATATCATTTTTAATCAGAATAATTCACTTGAAACCGTTAAATAAAGGAGAAATAATATTGTTCAAATTAGTAACTTTGAAATTCAAATGACCACTACTCTGAAAAGGATAAACCTTTCGAAGTTTGGTTTACGGCAATTAGTTTTTCTTGTACGGGCTTTTCATTTCATACCAAACTCGACCTAAGATTACGAAGAAGATTTTCGTTCAACCCCTCGTAGGCCGTCCCCCAGAAAAGATGGAATTCGCTAATGGCGTCAAAAAGTATGTTCTTTGTAACCATGATCATATACAAGATTTCACTGTTACTAGTGAAGTCAAACAAAAGTTTTGAAAGCATTTCCATAATTTTTTTCCACCCTGTATAATGGTGCCGAAATCAGTCCAAATCAAGTAAGCTAACAATACAAAAGCCTACTTGATCAGAATATGTATTAGACTGCTCATATATTTTTTTATATATTATTAGTATTACACAATTGCACGTAATAGATAAAAATGATAGTCCTATATAAATAACTCAAAGAATTAAATCTGGGCTGCTCGTAAGAATGAACATCTGGTTTGTCCCTCGTGGCCGTAAATGTCTGCACATTGTTTTTCTTGATCATTTTTCTTAGCGTGTTTTACCTCAAAAATTGAAGACTGAAGAAAATTACAATTTTCTATTACGTGGTATTTATTTATGTATCCTTTGATAAGGTATTGCACCTGAAAGATATTTCTGAAAAAAAAACCCGAATAATATGATTTAAATATCATATATAAATATTATTTTCAAAAAACGAAATAGTGCCTGAACGAATATCGAATAAATCTCTAATTTGTAAAAACTATCATAAGAAATGCTCTTATTCAAAATTCCAAAGAGAAAAATTACTTTTGTAGTATTATTTTACTAAATTAGTATTAATTATTAGGTAATTTTCTACTGATGGCTTATAATGACGTCTTTTTAGGGATTTACTTGAAACGAATCTGATAATTTAGTATAGAATTGGGTTTTGTTAAAACACAAATATTTTTGTCGTAGAACTTATTGTAAATATTATATTTCTCTTGAAAGTACAAAATTAAATTTAAATGAAATTTTTAGCTACAGATACTGATGTGTACCATATTTATGATACACAATACTTTCCATATTGATTATTTAAAACTCCTGAGGCAACAATATTCATAATTAAATTCTAACTACAGGCTCAAAAACATTTACAGTTTGGTCTTTGTTTGGGGTTGCAATTTTAGGTAAACGACTGCAACAAACAAATGATGTTTACCTCATACACAAACCAGATAATAATTTATTTATTTTTTATTTTTATTTATAATTTTTAACATGATAAAAAATTTTTATTGTTATAATAATAATAAACAATATTGAATTTACAAAAGCTTTATATTGAAGAAAGTAATAAACAAATAAACGAGGAAAATAGACTATTTCATGTGAAATATTTTTATTTCTTGTGTGCCCTCTTGATGGGTAAATATTTAAATATAATTTATCTCTCTTCGAGAAAAAATATAAATTATTTCTTCAAAAAAGGTATAACACATTGTTTTTCATTGTTTTAGATCAACAACAAATGTAATTCATCTAGTGGTTTTTTATCTTATGTTAAAAATAATCATCCTTAATGAGAAAAAATCACATATAAAGTACTGCTTATCTATTTAAATGTTCTAATAAATGAAGTACTTAACTATCAGTTATTTGGAATTATTATTTGATAAAGGAAGTAAAGCAGTTACTTAAAAGTACATTACTCCTATCTTAAGTGTCAATTCCTTTAAGGTGAACAGTAATGCCAGGAATAACTGAATTGATTCTACAAAGAGATTAATTAATTAATTCCTTTAGGAAGAAAGCCCTTTGTCAAGGCTTGGAATGATGGGAGCGCAAAAGAACATACCGATGAACATTCTTGTGCTTGTAAATTTCTGTGGGGGAATTATTTACAACAAGGTAAATCCAATTTGTTTTGTAGAAGACTACTGTTCAAACACAGTTTACTAATACAAGCTACACAGTTGTATTACTACTGGAACATCGGTTTTATTGATAGTAAGAACTTTTTTAAATTTAAGTAAAGAATAATACTTTATAGAGTTATAGTGAGAATATAATAATAATTATCTTTATCTTTAAAAATAAAAAAAAAATAAAAAAACAATTCAATAAATATATCTAATACTAAGATTTTTGTGACATAACATATGACTTGTGCTAAGGCTGACCAAAGAATATACAGTACTGAACAGAATTTCATTCACTGATTATTACAAATATACTAAATAAAAGTTAAGTAAGAATAAAGTGTTTTTTACTTGAACAATAATAAAGGCTGTGTTTTCGGAAAATGAAACCTCCAAGGCAAGGCCTGTTTGGAGGAAATAGTATAAGATAATTATTCAATTTGTTGCAGTCTATGTAATACGAGGATTTAAGTATATAGTAACGTAGGGCTTTATGATATAATTTACGGTTTTTAATGAAATTGACTCTAACCCCCATTTAAAAAATACATTTAATTTTACCCAAGCATATTTACTGGAAAAAAGTAAGAAGGAAAAACACTTTATTGTAGGGTACATTCAAGAATATGATTTATGGTGTAAATATAATAATATAAATACCTTATGTTCTTATAATAAAATACATGTAAACAAAAACGTATAAAGATAATTACATCAACACATATCAATTCTTACTCACAAACATAAAGAAAAACTCAGAGGTATATAATATTTGTTCATAACATATCCTCTGTTGTACACACATAAATATATACACATACCTAGATATATACATATACACACATACAAATATAAATGCATAAGCATATGCAATCGGGAAAAAATTACTTTTGAATTTCGAATAGCAATCTATTTATGTCCTACACTGTAAGTAACCAAATCCCTTAACTTTCTAAAAAATGTTTGCGAAGTATCTAAATTGTTTAAATCGTCATGTAATCTATTGAATATCATAGGAGCCAGAAATGTATATGTTTTAATAAAAATGTTTACCTTGGTCGAGGCACTATTACATAGTCAGAGTTTCTTAGTTTCATTTTATAAGCATTTAGGATATAACTATTTCTACTCCTGTTAAAAAAAAACGTTCATGACTTTGTATACATACATATTGCGCATTGGTAATATTTTCAAAGATTTAAATATTGGCCATGATGAATCATATTTGTTTGCTTTATTTATTATTTTTACAAAATGTTTCTGTATGGACATAAGTGGTTTTAGATTGTTTATATATGTTCCATCCCAGCACTCTGTTCCGTAATTTATTCTACTATGGACTAAAGAAAAATAAAAAGTTCTCATTAGGTCATTTTTGCACAGTTTTCTTAAAAAGTAAAAAATCCTGAGAATATTAGTTAGTTTCTTTTTAACGGATGAAATATGTATTTCCCAATTTAATTCTGAATTGTAAAATATATATGTACAATTGTCGTTATTAGTCCTTTATGTACTGGAGGAGGTGTTGAAGGAGTGTAATATCATACCCCAGTATCTCATCATTAGGACGTATTGAGGTGGTGTGAATGAGTTTCAGTAGAGTAGTTTTCGTAAAAAGGTATGTTGGTCGATGAGTGGTCAGTACTTCCTGGCCTTTATGTACTGGAGGAGGTTTTGAAGGGGTGTAATACCATGCCCCAGTATCTCTACACTCAGGCGTATTGAGGTGGTGTGAATGAGTTTCAGTAGAGTAGTTTTTCGTAAAAAGGTATGTTGGTCGATGAGTGGTCAGTACATCCTGGCCTTTATATACTGGAGGAGGTGTTGATGGGGTGTAATATCATGCCTTGAAGGGGTGTAATATCATGCCTCAGTATCTCTACACTCAGACGTATTGAGGTGGTGTGAATGAGTTTCAGTAGAATAGTTTTTCGTAAAAAGGTATGAGGGTCGATGGGTGGTGAGTACATCTCGGCCTTTATGTACTGGAGGAGGTTTTGAAGGGGTGTAATACCATGCCCCAGTATCTCTACACTCAGGCGTATTGAGGTGGTGTGAATGAGTTTCAGTAGAATAGTTTTTCGTAAAAAAGTATGAGGGTCGATGGGTGTGAGTACATCCCGGCCTTTATGTACTGGAGGAGGTGTTGAAGGGGTGTAATATCATGCCTCAGTATCTCTACACTCAGACGTATTGAGGTGGTGTGAATGAGTTTCAGTAGAGTAGTTTTTCGTAAAAAGGTATGAGGGTCGATGAGTGGTGAGTACATTCCGGCCTTTATGTACTGGAGGAGGTGTTGAAGGGGTGTAATATAGTATCTCTACAGTATCTCTACACTCAGATGTATTGAGGTGGTGTGAATGAGTTTCAGTAGAATAGTTTTTTGTAAAAAAGTATGAGGGTCGATCGGTGGTGAGTACATCCCGGCCTTTATGTACTGGAGGAGGTTTTGAAGGGGTGTAATATCATGCCCCATTATATTTACACTGGAATGTCGTATCGTGGTGTGAATTGTTTTTAAATAAGCATTACTGGCTAAAGGTTACACGTCTCTGCGTATCCTCTGATACTTGTATACTAGAGAGTGGTTTATTTTATATATGAATATCAGCCTGGATAAATCGAATGGCAAAACAGATAAAAAAGGAAAAACTGAGTGACGGAAAAGTGTAGGAGGTAAAGGTTGACTGATGTCAAAATTGACAACTTACAAAAATACTATTAGTAACAATTCAACCAGTGTGTACAATACATGAAGAGAAATTTGGTCTAGGCAGTAAGGTCGAGCTTTATTGAGATACATTATCGACGGATGAAAAACCACAACATTCATTCTGGCCAAAAGGAAAGGACTCCCTGTGTGACTACAATAAGGCAGAGGAATTAAATACCACACACCCATAAGAACTCTACCAGAGGCTATTATGTTGGCCATTTTACAAGGATCTGACCAAAGATAAATTGTTGAAACGCTGCCTTCATGGGAAGACTCAAAACCCTAATGAGAGCTTTAAGTATATGGAAAAGGAAAAAAACAGGATTTGTAAGGTTGCAATAACTTAGGCTAGGAGTGTCAGATTATTGCACATCATTATTGCATTTAATGAAGGCTCAATGACCAAAGCAAATTTTCTGGAAAGGATCGGAATTAAGCCTGGGATGTACACTATTAAAACTTTGAAGCTATCGACCACACTCGGATTATGAAAGCTGATAAAGAAACAGAAGAAGGAAACAAGAAGAAGGCTATTGAAGAGAAAATTGGAAGATACTGATAATGCTGAGTACATTCCGGAGAATTCTGATCCCAACAAGTGTAAGTTTTCTTTATTTTGCGTTTTCCGAAAGTTTACCAGTACTTAGGTACCATTTATTAGGACTAATTAGGATAAACACTTGAAATTTTCACTTAATGTCATATATATGTAGGAGTACAAAAAGCACTAACAATAATTAGGATAAATATTCATATTTGTTTAGATAATTTGTATATTATATGAATAAAAATGTAAAAAATAACTTTTTTTTAATTTATACTTTTTATTTTAAATTATTTTATTTTAAATTTTTTTGGTGCAATGCAATTTGTAATGTATACAGATAAGTAGGTCAACATTTGCACTTGATTGCTTTCATAGTTTTTGAGGAAAGTGTACCAACATGGAAACTCCATTAAAAAGCATTGTGATAGATAAGTGTACGCGCCGGTGTGTCCTTTGTTGAGGTGTTAGGTGAGGTATTAGGTGCGGGCAGAATAATCACTAAGTATGTACTTGAAGAATATGTAATGTTTATTGTTAACTATGTGATTCAAATATGACTGTGAAATAATGTAACTGATAATGCCGGAGTAAACAACTGTACTGTGTGTACAGAAAGAATGTGTTGTAAAATGTACGTCTGAGTCCATCGGCCGGTACGCTGCGACTGATTGAAAGGGGTTGTTTTTTAGACTCCCCCACTCTTTAGGAAAAGAAGCGGGAAAAGACTAAGTGCATCCTTTCACGCCCCAACAATAAGTGATAGTCAAATGTTAAATAAAATCCAATAAATTATAATTTATTGATTTTTTATTGTCAATTTAATAATTTGAATATATTTAAGTAACCAATATCAACTCGATCTCAACTTTATATAACAATAACTTAGTTGGCAATATAAAAAGTATGATATTCCAGGCACCCTGTTGAATTAAAAAACTTGAGAGCTGAAATTAAAACTGTAATAAAAAATGTACACAACAATTACTGTATGTAAGAAAGGTAGAATCAGAAATATAAATTAATCCCGAGTCATTTTGGGGATTGATCAATAGAATGAAATCAGCTAACAAACCTTCAACAATCTTGTTGGATGATAAGGAGTTGGAGGGGGAGCAGCGATTGTGAAAGCACTGGCTGAATACTTTAGCTCTGTGTACGACCAATTTGCCATTAAATTTGTTAGTGATAATTAAGAATACATAACATTTATTGAGAACCAAATTAATTCGATTATTATCTTGTGTGGATGAAGCTATCTGAGGGTTGACATGCGAAGTATATCCGATGGAAAGCGGATTACCCTGTTTATCATGTACTTAGCCACAGTAGTTTTAGTGAAGTTTGAGGAGTCTCAAGTTTGTTCCCTCTCGAGTTTCGGTGGTTAAGGCTTAGGGGCTCAAGTTTAGTTGTAAAACTCCAAATAAAATGCATCTTCTTGACACTTAATGACTATGAAATGTCTTTTACGAGAAATAATTATTGTTTAACACTTATCTTAGATTTTGTACGAGTACGATACATGCTGTAGGCTAGTGTATGAATGAATAATTAGGCATTTCTTCAGAGTTAATTTTCTAATAAAAATTTTTAGTTGTCTAATTGCACATATCACATTATCAACATTAAATTAATTTAAATTCATTATTAATCGTAGAGATAGGAGTGAATATGAGGGGTGAATGAGTGTGATGAGTGCATATGAACGAGTGTAGTCATCGATACCAACTGTTCCTTACAAAGGCTCGTTTTTTGTAGCTCAATAACCAGGGAAGCTGAAGCACCTACAGCTTCACGTAGAATCCGAACCACGTAGTATTGGTCTGATTTTCAGCTAATTGACAAGCCTGACACTGAGTTCCCTCCCACACACAACATCTGAACTCTGACTGCCACCAAGACATTTATATTAGTGGCCACGCCGATGGCGCCCATTAAGTGGACGCTATGTCAAAGAACCTATTGCCTACCAACACCCTCTACAACACTTTGTTCCCAAGTAGCTGGATTACAGCACTGTGCCACTATTACCAACCACATATTATTTTAACATCTCAGTTGGTTATGAGAAGGTTGATATTTACATTATTTTAATTAGTTTATTTTATGATAAACAACAAATGTACATATAATTTGTATGCAAAACATATCCGCAAAGTGGTATACAGGTTTTCTCATAAACTGATGTCAATACATTATATTGTCTCCCAAATATAGAGTCAATAATTTAATATGTACTCTGCCTTTTATAATAATAGTAAAACATAAATTTCATAAGACTTTTAGTGGTGAGAGAAGCCGTATTAAGACAGAGTTCCCCTCGCTTACTTAGACTAGTCCATTTTTGTTTGTGGCCTCGTTTTACAATCGACTTAACGTGACTTCCCAACCACAGGAGCAACACAAGGATGAAAACTTTATCGTCAAACCGGGAATCGAGCCTGGACCTTGTGTGGGAAGCCGCCGCCTCAGTCTACGGCCAATAATGGAATTTCTTTTAAATTGAGTTAGGAATGAAATTTGGAAACAATCATGAACTGGTTGTGTTAAAATACCTCATAAATAATTCATCACTAATAAAGAAATTGAAAATCGTAGATCATTTAAATTAAAAAAAACCCTGTAACATGAGTTAGTGATCAATCGTATGTTTTATCAAAAAACACTATTTTTAACTAAATAATAATAAACATAACTTTATATATCAAGAATGTATTGTTAAGTATATCGTACTTACATGTAAAAATTAATAAACTAGGAAATATATAAAACAAAGCCACATTTCTGTGTTTGTTAGATTATCGAATTGAATTGAATTTATTTTATTTTAACTACATTATGATGACTTGGAAAATTTAATACTTTGCGGGTGTTTCTACAATGTCCATGCATTCCCCTAATAACAATATTAAAACATATATTTCGGATTATATGTTCACAATGTTATTATTGAGTAATCTATAGTTATATTTAAACCCACCGTGAGAGGCTAGCGAGTAATCCTCTTACAATGCCCCGTCATTATTTATTGTTAATTACTCCAATCCTGTAACTATAATATGGATGAATGTCGAAAAGCTTTATTAAATTGTATTAATTTAGCAGTTTAATGAGATATTGTGGCTGATAAAGTTTTAACCTCTAATTTATGTATTACTGTCATAATACAAAATATATTATAGCAGTTATTATTTAACAAATAGGTAATTTTTTAAACCATTCAAAAAAAAAAACAAAGTACAAATTTTGGTGAAAGAAGTATATTTATGTAAATGTATAGAATTGTGAATCCTCCAAATAATTATTTAGTAAATACTTATTAATAAAAATTTAAGTTTTCTTCAAAACAATATAAAGTCATTCTTAGTTCTTTTAAAATAAATAATTTAATATTTTTACGTTAAACTTTGCCATGTCTATAAATGTTTTTTAAAATTGTGTGATTTGATCATAAATAATTCAACTTAAAGATTTTGAAAATGACGCCAAGTGTTCCGAAACTGCCGAAATAGATCAAATGAAATCTATATGGATTTCTATTATTAAGTAATAAACTGTAGTAGATCAAATGAAATCTATATGTATTTCTATTATTAAGTAATAAACTGTAGTAGATCAAATGAAATCTATATGAATTTCTATTATTAAGTAATAAACTGTAATAGATCAAATGAAATCTATATGAATTTCTATTAATAAGTAATAAACTGTAATAGATCAAATGAAATTTACATGGATTTCTACTATTAAACTATAATAGATCAAATGAAATCTATATGGATTTATATTAATAACCTCTTTCTATTTATTTGCTCAATTCAGGTGGCTAAAAATGAATAAAATACAAAGTCTTAATTTCCTTTTCCTAGTTTTTATGATTGAGATTTTTAAATCTGTTTACGAAACATTATTTACAGGAAAAACGAAAAAAATTACTTCCATATTTCCAAAATCAGAATTTTAAACTGATGGGCACAACTGTCCCATAAACATACAATTTAGGTGTATGTTATCAATAATTTTAGATACAACAATTGTTCAAGAAAATACAGTATATGTTAAAATATTTAGAATTATGTTATAAGTTTCCTTTTTAACATGAAAAACTAGTAGGCTATATTTACATGCTGTAGTAGGCTAGTCCCATGTAGCAACATTACTAATACCCATAAATATCTAACAATGCTCTCCTCTAATAAGTCGTAACGACAGTTTGATCAATTGATCATAGCAAATCAAATGCTACTAAAACTAAAGCATTGGTGCTTGTGAAATGTACAGGACACTAATTAGTTAAGTCTGAATGTATTTTAGATTACTTATCAACAGCAAACAATCCTCTTGAATAACAGCGTTACGACCCTACTGAAAAATAATAACAAACTAATAGGTCCAAGGTTTATTCAAATAATTTTACTCCGGTTTAAATGGTATATATGACAAGGCGTCGTGGCTCAGTGGCTAAAGCTTTGGTCTGTCGAGTGCTTTGATCAAGGTTAACGGGCCGTCCTTCACTCGCTGAATGCCTGTGGACCTCTCCGTCATCTGTGTTAATGTTGTATGTATGACAAGGCGTCGTGGCTCAGTAGCTAAAGCTTTGGTCTGTCGAGTGCGTTGATCAAAGTTAACGGGCAGTACTTTACTCGTTGAATGCCTGTGGACCTCTCCGTCATCTGTGTTAATGTTGTATGACTGTGGACCTCTCCGTCATCTGTGTTAATGTTGTATATATGACAAGGCGTCGTGGCTCAGTGTCTAAGGCTTTGGTCTGTCGAGTGCTTTGATCTAGGTTAACGGGCCGTCCTTCACTCGCTGAATGCCTGTGGACATCTCCGTCATCTGTGTTAATGTTGTATATATGACAAGGCGTCGTGGCTCAGTGGCTAAGGCTTTGGTCTGTCGAGTGCTTTGATCAAGGTTAACGGGCCGTCCTTCACTCGCTGAATGCCTGTGGACATCTCCGTCATCTGTGTTAATGTTGTATATATGACAAGGCGTCGTGGCTCAGTGGCTAAGGCTTTGGTCTGTCGAGTGCTTTGATCAAGGTTAACGGGCCGTCCTTCACTCGCTGAATGCCTGTGGACCTCTCCGTCATCTGTGTTAATGTTGTATATATGACAAGGCGTCGTGGCTCAGTGGCTAAGGCTTTGTTTGGTCTGTCGAGTGCTTTGATCAAGGTTAACGTGCAGTACTTCACTCGTTGAAGGCCTGTGGACATCTCCGTCATCTGTGTTAATGTTGTACATATGAACATATGACAAGGCGTCGTGGCTCAGTGGCTAAGGCTTTGATATGTCGAGTGCTTTGATCAAGGTTAACGGGCCGTCCTTCACTCGCTGAATGCCTGTGGACATCTCCGTCATCTGTGTTAATGTTGTATATATGACAAGGCGTCGTGGCTCAGTGGCTAAGGCTTTGGTCTGTCGAGTGCTTTGATCAAGGTTAACGGGCCGTCCTTCACTCGCTGAATGCCTGTGGACCTCTCCGTCATCTGTGTTAATGTTGTATATATGACAAGGCGTCTTAGCTCAGTGGCAAAGGCTTTGGTCTGTCGAGTGCTTTGATCAAGGTTAACGTGCAGTACTTCACTCGTTGAAGGCCTGTGGACATCTCCGTCATCTGTGTTAATGTTGTATATATGACAAGGCGTCGTGGCTCAGTGGCTAAGGCTTTGGTCTGTCGAGTGCTTTGATCTAGGTTAACGGGCAGTACTTCACTCGTTGACTGCCTGTAGTCCTCTCCGTCATCTGTGTTAATGTTGTATGTATGACAAGGCGTCGTGGCTCAGTGGCTAAAGCTTTGGTCTGTCGGGTGCTTTGATCTAGGTTAACGGGCAGTACTTTACTCGTTGAATGCCTGTGGACATCTCCGTCATCTGTGTTAATGTTGTATATACGGCAAGGCGTCGTAGCTCAGTGGCTAAGGCTTTGGTCTGTCGAGTGCTTTGATCTAGGTTAACGGGCAGTACTTCACTCGTTGAAGGCCTGTGGACATCTCCGTCATCTGTGTTAATGTTGTATATATGACAAGGCGTCGTGGCTCAGTGGCTAGAGCTTTGGTCTGTCGGGTGCTTTGATCTAGTTTAACGGGCAGTACTTCACTCGTTGAAGGCCTGTGGACATCTCCGTCATCTGTGTTAATGTTGTATATATGACAAGGCGTCGTGGCTCAGTGGCTAGAGCTTTGGTCTGTCGGGTGCTTTGATCTAGTTTAACGGGCAGTACTTCACTTGTTGAAGGCCTGTGGACATCTCCGTCATCTGTGTTAATGTTGTATATACGGCAAGGCGTCGTGGCTCAGTGGCTAAAGCTTTGGTCTGTCGGGTGCTCTGATCTAGGTTAACGGGCAGTACTTCACTCGTTGAAGGCCTGTGGACATCTCCGTCATCTGTGTTAATGTTGTATATATGACAAGGCGTCGTGGCTCAGTGGCTAGAGCTTTGGTCTGTCGAGTGCTTTGATCTAGGTTAACGGGCAGTACTTCACTCGTTGAAGGCCTGTGGACATCTCCGTCATCTGTGTTAATGTTGTATATATGACAAGGCGTCGTGGCTCAGTGGCTAGAGCTTTGGTCTGTCGGGTGATTTGATCTAGTTTAACGGGCAGTACTTCACTCGTTGAAGGCCTGTGGACATCTCCGTCATCTGTGTTAATGTTGTATATATGACAAGGCGTCGTGGCTTAGTGGCTAGAGCTTTGGTCTGTCGGGTGCTTTGATCTAGTTTAACGGGCAGTACTTCACTCGTTGAAGGCCTGTGGACCCATGTCAACTGACGAATGTAGTTGTAATTATCTTACAACTATCAATCACTCACAGTGCTGTAACACGGGATATAGTGTTGTGGAGATTGTAGGCGATAGGTTCTTTTACTTAATAAAGTTAAGGTTTACTTAATATCAACACGGCGTTCACTCAATGGCTGCGTTGACCTCAGGCATCAATGTAATATTAATATATTAATTAATAGCAATGCAACAAACACTTCCCACTACGATCTCAGGCATCAATGTAATATCAATATATTCATTAATAGCCATGCGACAAACACTTCACACTACGATCTCAGGAATCAACGTAATATCAACATGTTAATTAATAGCCATGCAACAAACACTTCCCACTACGATCTCAGGCATCAATGTAATATCAATACATTCATTAATAGCCATGCGACAAACACTTCACACTACGATCTCAGGAATCAACGTAATATCAACATATTAATTAATAGCAATACAACAAACACTTCCCACTACGATCTCAGGAATCAACGTAATATCAACATATTAATTAATAGCCATGCAAGAAACACTTCTCACTACGATCTCAGGAATCAACATGTTAATTAATAGCCATGCAAGAAACACTTCTCAATACGATCTCAGGCATCAATGTAATATCAACATTTTAATTAATAGCCATGCAAGAAACACTTCCCACTACGATCTCAGGTATCAACGTAATATCAACATATTAATTAATAGACATGCAACAAACACTTCCCACTACGATCTCAGGAATCAACGTAATATCGAAATGTTAATTAATAGCAATGCAACAAACACTTCCCACTACCATCTCAGGAATTAACGTAATATCGAAATGTTAATTAGTAGCTCTGCAACAAACACTTCCCACTACCATCTCAGGTATCAACGTAATATCAACATATTAATTAATAGACATGCAACAAACACTTCCCACTACGATCTCAGGAATCAACGTAATATCGAAATGTTAATTAGTAGCTATGCAACAAACACTTCCCACTACCATCTCAGGAATTAACGTAATATACGTTTCCCTATACACGAAACTTAATTTTTAAAACCCATCTTTTTATTCAGGATGAAACATTGAACTACCTTTATCCTTGAAAAGAGAGCGTGAAGCCAAAACTTAAGCACTTAAACGTGATCTCTTCAAAAAGCCGTATAATGGTGTATAAGAAAGTATTCATGCTGGTTTTACCACCGAGTTAACGTAGGCATTTCCTACAAACTGGCTATAATTTTTGTTATTGCTATATCACCGATAATGATTATCTATACAATAATGTTGTAGTCCGTTATACGACATAATGACACCAACAAAATAGATACTAAACGAACAATCCGCAAACTGAAAGTAAAAACTCATCGGGATTGGATGAAATGACAACTAAAATCATAAAATTCTGCGACGGTGGTTTGTAAATCCAATACTCCGCATCATTATCCTATCATTCATGCAGGGGAGATTTCCGAAACATTTAAAACTGGCCAGTATTGTCCTAAATAAAAACAAGGAACAAAGAATGTAGCAACAAACTACCACCCCATCTCATAATTACTAATTTTATAAAACATAATATAGATGGTCACTCTTTCTATGTAACCTAGCTACTTGGGGACAAAGTATTTGGGAGATTATAGGCGATAGGTTGGATGCTCGGTCCTCTTAATACCGACATGGCGTCCGCTCAGTGGTTGCTATCGGCGTGGACACTACTAGAGAAGTATGGGGTGTCCATATTGGGTGGTAGTCATTGTGCGGATGTTGTGTGGGGGAGATAACTGAGTATCAGGCTTGTCAATTAGCTGAAAATCAGACCAGCACTACGTGGTTCACATTCCACGTAAAGCTGAAGGTCCCTTAGTTGCCCTGGCTGTTGGACTATTAATATATGTTCCCTTTCTGAGGAACAGTTGAACTCAGTTAGTAACCAGACTACACTCATCCTACACTCATATCATCAATCATATTCGCCTTAAAATACCAACAACGTTGTGTCGGCGTCTCATATGTACGAATTGTAAGATTTCTCACACAACAATCTCCCATCAAATAATCAAAATGGCTTGAGAAAAAGAATATCTACATCAACTGCAATAGTGGAACGTGTTGAATATACCAAAGAAAACCCGAATGAAGGCAACACAATCTATAATATATTGACTCGATGGGTGACTCTTGTTTTTTTATGGATATGCAATTTATTCGCCAATGACCTATAAATTTTCTTAAAAACGACACAAATTCTAATATGTATGCAGATGACAACGTACTACTTTAAGCTCAAAAAGATGTTGAGCAGTGAGAAATAAAATCCTGCATCTCTTTCAATATCGCCCAAAAATATTGTCGACACAACGATCTAGTCCTAACAGCTCAAATACTAAACAACTGACTCTAGTATGAAATTACTTAAATCAAATCCCTGACATTCAAGAAGTAGAAAATATACTATATGTAAGAATAAAGCTAAATAACACACTGACGTGGACAAATCACATTGACAGCTTATGATTAAAATTAAATTCGTCACTTAACGCCCTGCGAAGGACACTTGCAACAAGTACTCTTGAATCCACCAAAATATCGTACTATGTACTATTTGAAAGTCACTTCGGGTATGGAATAGCAGCTTGGGAAGGCATAACTATTCAATATAATGAAAATCCTGAAAATGTAGAAAAGAAAAAACAATACGGATAATGGGTAAGCTAGGAACTAGAGAAATTTGTAGAGATATCTTAACAGAACTGGGATTTTTACGGAGACCTCCCTATGAATTATTGAAACAGTAATATACTGCCTATCAAGAAACCTTCCTCGAAATGGTGATCTCCATGAACATAACACAAGACATAGGCAATACTTCCCACTACCACATCATAGACGAGCTGTATTTGAGAAAAAAACCAACCCAAGTTGGGAGAAAGTTTTTTAGTGATCTGACAGATAAAATTAAAAAAAACACATGACAGTCATAAAAAAAGGGACATTACTCGAGAACTGGCTTCTGCAGAAGAACCATCTATATTTAAGAAGAATTTTACAATTGAGACAATTTAATCAAGACTCTACCATAAAATTAATACACCATCATGTCATACAGTTGGCGAAATCTTCTGACCACATAGGAACACTGGATTTCTCAACTATGTATCAACATATCATCCCTGTGTGGTAATATGTTAAGCTGCTTATTTCTTAACTTATTACCATAAAAATGTAATAAGCACCATTGGACCACTTTAATCATTTTTGGTTAATCCTTTTCATATTCTTCTCCTTTATCTTTCTCCAATATTCTTCCATTCTTTCAGATCTTTCTTTTCTTGTTTGGTCCGAAAACTACCTATCATCCTGTCTTATGTTGAATCTAATACTTCTACTTTTACGACTCTTGTTTTTTCTGTTTTGTAGATAAGATCATCTATTGTTATGCCAAGTTCTTGTATGTCCTCTTTTATTTCAATTATACAATTTTGTCGAAATATTCTTATAGTTATTAATTTTTTATTCAATTTTCTGGCATTCTTAAAATGTTCAAAGTAAGATATTCTTTTTTTCTTATATATTCTGTTATTGGCTCTAGTTCTTTACGAGAGCAATCCCAACACAGGGTGACATCCTAGACACTCATTATGGATGATCTTTTAAGAAAAATTCATTCAATTATTTTAGTATGTATATATTTTTAATATTTGTTTGAAAATAGTCTTAGAAACTGTAGTTTTTATTTAATGAAGAAATTTAAAAATTCAACAGTTATTTAACAAATATATTCTGGAAGAAATACTTTACTCGTGAATTTAACCCCAGATTTGTGTTCTGATTTACACTTGATCATCATTTTATAACAAACTAATTCATTTAATTGACCATATTAATGCTCTTAGAATACAATTTTCACTTTGAAATAAAGCTAAAATACTTTATTGACAAACTTTCTTTTTTTCAAAGTAGACTAACTTGAGTTTATGTAACTAATGAATTTGTAATTTTCAACTCACATATTATATTTTTCAATGTGTTCGATGTTCAAATATATTGAAGGAAATTTCACCTGAAACAAAAAATAAAATGTCAAAAAATGTGCTAGTACTCTGAGATTTATAATTATTTAACTTTATTGATAACTATACCTAAGAAGGTATATTATGAAAGATCATAATATTACACGGAATGTTAGGTTGAGGTTGAATCATCATGCTTTAGGTTGAGAAAAATACAATTATACAGGAAATAGAGAAAGTTCTACAAATATTGTTTTGAAATAAGCAATAAAGCACTAAATATCAATAAGTAGACAACATTAACAACAGAGGAAGGAGATGTCCACAGGCATTCAACGAGTGAAGTACTGCCCGTTAAACTAGATCAAAGCACTCGACAGACCAAAGCCTTAGCCACTGAGCCCCGACGCCTTGTCATATATACAACATTAACACAGATGACGGATATGTCCACAGGCATTCAACGAGTGAAGGTACGGCCCGTTAAACTAGATCAAAGCACTCGACAGACCAAAGCCTTAGCCACTGAGCCACGACGCCTTGTCATATATACATTTTATAATAGAATATAAGTGAAATAAATGTACGCATATTTTGCTCTTCCAGCTTACAGCTTTGAGAAAACTTGTACAAAGCATAATATTAGAGCTTAAACGAATAATAGAAGATTCTTCCGATAAAAGTCTATTATAGCACGTGAGTTAGTACTAAAAATAGCTTACAAGTAATGTATATTCAACACAGATAATTCTTGAATATGTGATAAACTTGTTCAATATCGGGTAGAGCGTGTTTACACGGAATAAACCTAATATGGAAAGTCAGATATGTATCTAAAAATATATATATATATATATATATATATATACACAAAAAACAGAAATTAGGAGTGTAATGACTACGTAACAACTGGTCAGTTTGTTGGAAATGCCCAACAACTTGCCAATTATAAACTATCCAATGCCAAAAAATAACTTTAAAAGGACATATAATGATACATTTTATTGTTTACCTGTCAAATAATACTGAGCATAAGTCAAAGAGTCAAAAAGTACATGCCGTAAAAACTTAAATATTAAATAAGTTATTTTGAAGCTGCGCAATGAATGGATCGTAAACATCGCAAGCTATGGACTGGTGAATAATTTTGTATTAGAAGTGTGCGTGCGATCAGGAGCTAACGATAAAAATGACGTTTGCAATGCAATGTATATTTGTATACTGCAATGAATAAATTGATTTAATTTACAATCAACACATTCCTTTAAATTGGCCCATACGTTTTTGTTTTAATTTTGAAAATATAGTCATTATTTTACATTACTATGTTTTGTTGACAAAATTCTAAAGAATACACGTTTTAAAACTGCTAATGAAGAATGCAGGAGCGAATGTACAAAATAGAATAAGATAAAGTGCCTTAAAACGAGTCGGTAAATGTTGGCATTGAGACCCCTTGTTCAAAAAGTCCCCTGTACGTCATGTTTAATAGTTAAATTACTTAGATTTAATGTTTATGAACTTGGAATACAGGATAGTTCCGACAGTAACATTATTCATGGAAGGAATAAAATACAGTAATATATTCTTGTGTTCTGCAGATTTTAACATGTATTTTATGACATTTAAGGTTTAAATGTCTGAACCTTGAATGGGCCATCACAATCATGTACGATTATCCATTCAGCTCAATACACGCAACTGTTATAATTGTGAATTTGATTCCTTTATAAATAATGTCTTTAAGTGTGTGGTAATTTTTGAAGTTAACAATATTCACAGAGTAATTACGATTCAACATTGTGAATTGACATTCAAGTAAGAAACAGATTCAAATATTCCTGAAACTCAAGTCATTCTACTTCGAAATCAGAAAGTGCGTTATCAAGGTATTTTAGCCTTATTTAAAAGTGAATATTCATTTCTGGAAGCATTAATATTGTTAGTAAATGAATTACGTTACATTAAAATTATGTTCGAGTGTAAATCAGAAATGTGGCGTCAAAATTACGAGAAATGTATTTCTTCCAAAATAATATTATATATTATGTTGCGTTTTCAAATTACTTAATTAAATAAAAACTACCATTTATATTACTCTTTTAGAACAAATATTTTGAAAATACAATTTACTACTGCTACTAAATAATTACTTATGTGTTGAATAATTTCATGCTTAAATTTCTTTTTTTCTTTTTATTGACTTTTATATTTTTCAATTAGGCTAGGCTATAAAAATTTAAATAAACTAAGCGCCACTATTTGGTCATTTTTTTATTTTTGTTAATTTATTTTAAATAAAAACCTCATACAAAATACAAAATATGTTCTGTATTTTAGAACCTAGAGTATCCACTATAGTTATTTTACTTGTAATAATTTAAACCTTGTAAATTATGGAACTGGATAAATTTCCTACACTACTGGAGAAACTCGTGTATGACTACCATCCATTCCAAATTACATTCAAGAATGTTCTTAAGAAACCAATATGACATAGCATCAATTAGTAAATGGATGTAACAAGGTTGATACACTTCCAAGTGGAATGGTGTGAGATGTAGACCCAAGATGGCCACTTTGGCTGTCCGGTCACGTACACCTCCGCTAAGGTAGTTTATTCTCGATCCCCTCATTTGTATTTATTATTGAATCTGACAAATATCAATCGGGTAACATTGTTATTTATTTTTCTTCTGCTTCATATAAAATACATTTTTAATCCTACCACGCTTGTGCTGGAGAAGGCGGCTTGCTCCTATGTTTTGTGATGAAAAGTTTTTTTCACTAACTAAAAGTAAAATTATTGTAGTAATGTTTTACCTTTTACTGTAGGTTTATTAGCGATTTATTCATGAAATCGAATTAAAAAATATTAAAGGTAGTATTCATACTTTAAAGGTAGGAATTGAAACTATAAGTATCATTTTTAATTATCACCTGCTTCTTATAGACTAGTGTAATGGCGTCGTTTGGGTCAAATTGATATTGTAGTTACTAGTACTTTTGTTTTCAGAAATGCAGATAAATTATAAAAAGAAAACTGGAAGGGGCGAAATACCCATCGACTACTTGAGAGGGCAAATGAGAAAATAAATATGGCAAAGAAGTGGTAAAAACGTTTGCTATAGACAAAATGATGCTTCATAGATATAAAGTAGAAAGAAAAAGTATCATGAAACCTCAGAAGCATTTGAGAAGGAGGTTGAAATGGGATGTGCTAAACATTGTCAAATATTAAACAATGATTTGGAAAACAACCTTAATAAATATATTTTAACAATTGCTAAAATTTACTAGGCATTAACTACAAACATATTTTCGAGAACTGGCTTATTAATTGGCATTAGAGAATAAATTAAAAGTTTCAGACACCTGGAAAATGATAAAATGGCAACTTTGGAGGGGTTTTACAAGTTTTTTTAAAAATACATCCCAACCTTTCTTTAAAGAACCAAAAACCTCAAGTCTCAGTCAAGCATCGAGTTGTAATAGCACAAAGTTTTGGAATTTTTTTCGAAAGTTTAAAAGCAGTCTATAAAAAAAAAAAATGTTTAGAGCAATTATATATGGAATGTGGACGAAATTGGAATGCAGACTGTTCAGTGGCCAAGCAAAGTTATAGCTGAGAAAGGAGTTGAAAAAGCAACTTCTACTGAGCGAAGACAAACAGTATCAATTGCAACTGCTGTCAATGCTATTGGCAATGCAATTTCGCCACTATTCATATTCCCACGAGTTTTTTTTACGAACACCATTTCATATAGAGATGGCCGCAACTGGTGCTGCACATCCATCTGGCTGAATGACTGGACCATCGTTCCTAACCTTTATAAAACACTTTCATAGCCACGTTAAGCTAACAACCGAAAAGCCATGCCTTTTGTGGTTTGACAACCATGATTCTCATTTGTCAATAAACGTGTTAAACTACTGTAAAGACAATGGAATTTTGTTGTTGTCTTTCTCCCCCATAGCTATCATGGCCTACGGCCTCCTGTCACTTCTGTTTATGGTACATTCAAGAATTACTAGTGTACAGCTGTATACAACTGGCTAATTAGTCACCCTGGGGAAACTATAACGGTTTATGACTTACCTACTGTTGTAAATAGTACCTATCTAAATGCATTGACGCAAAATAATATCGTAACAGGATTCTAGACTTCAGGTGTAATACCGTACAATCCGGACATTTTAAAGATGAAGATTCTTTGCCAGGCTATGTATCTGATCGTCAACCACCTACAATATCAGAAGACCAGCAGCCTTCTACGATACCTGAAGACCATCAGTTTTCAACATCAGGAGTAGCCCATCAGCCTTCAACATCAGTAATATTCCATCAGCCTTCATCATCAGGAGGAGCCCATCAGCCCTCAACATCAGTAATATCCCATCAGCCTTCAACATCAGGAGTGGCCCATCAGCCTTCAACATCAGTAATAGCCCATCAGCCTTCATCATCAGGAGTATAGACTATTATACTTCATCAGTCTTCAACATCAACATCCATAAGGTGTTCAATCTCCTTGCCCTCTTATTGTTACGCCAGAACAAATTCGTCCTATACCAAAATCAGGAAAACTTAAAACAAGTGGAAGAAACAAGCAGCCTTTAAAATCCTGTATTGTTACAGATAATCCTAAACAAAACAGAATAGAAATTGTAACATTGTAGATAGAAAGAAAGAAAGTCATCAGAGAAGGGGAAGGAAAAGACAAAACAAAAGTGAAACCAAAGAAAAAGTAATACGATTGAAGCTCTGATTAAGATGGAGATTCTTTTTTTGTGATTGTGTGTCTTAAAACATGTTCTTCATCCAAGTCGGGCCAAGATCGGATCTAATGTATCCCCTGCAAGAAGTGGGCACATATAGCTTATGCAGAGGACACAACTTTTTACACTTGTGTTAACTGCACGTCGGACTCATGTCCCTCTTCTGAATGATTGCAAAACTTTTCTACTAATTAAGTGTTTTTATAATTTAGATTTTTCATTCATTGTATCCTGAATGTTGAAGTTAATATAGCCCTTCTTATAATTCATGGTTTGCTTACTGTACTCCTAAATCCTTACACCATACCAGCCTGCTCAAAGCCGTACCCTGACTGAGTCAAGTTTATAAATTTTGCAAAGACTGTAAATATTTTTTCATACACAAGAAATGGATTTAAATATAGCTTTTAAGGGTGTCGACTGTTTGCCGAAGTTATACTACTATATAACGCTGCGTTTGTCTCAGCACAATTAAAGAGAAAAAATACAAAATTGCTAAATAAAAAAACGTATCAACTAGTCCCGGTGTTCAACTCCCCTACATCATTCAAAGTGTACACTTCTTTGACATGCTTTACGTTCAAAGGAAAAAACATTAATTCGTATACCTTTGAAGTGTTTTTAAATCAAAACAATTTCTCATAAAACGTTCAATGAGCACATACTACAAAGGGAATTCCCGTAGTTCTTTCTGTTTTAACAAAAGGCAAAGCAAACTACAAACATTTTTGTGATTTTCAAATAAACATTGGATATATTTTATTTAAAAGTTAGGTTTATGTATTAAAATTTAAAGTTTTCCTTAAATTAGACATATTTTATCAAACTTCAGAATACATAGTAAGTAAGATATTTGATAGTAAAATAGCAGCCAGACTAATCGAAATGATTTACAGCTTGCAGTAGCCTCTTTCTCTTGAAAGGTGGTATCTAAGTCTTAGCTGGTATAAATATTTGTTAAAGTTCAAACAAATAATGTATACATTTTATAGCATATTTCATTTGAAATTAAATTTCTTTCCATTATAATTGTATAGCTTGTTAATTGAGACATTTTTTATTAAATATCAGAATACTAAGTAAATAAGTTAAAGTTCGATGTAAAATGTCTTATCTCTCGTAATAAGTGAGGAACTTATTAATATTTAAAACAAAGTACTTCCTAAAATACCGAGAAAAGAAACAGGAAGTAATACTTTTAAGATAAATAGTAGTATGAATTATTACTAAAGTAAAGTTTCTCTACGATGATCCTTATAGTACAATATATCTACTGATATGTATTTCAGCCGAGGAAAAGTCACAATTTTATACATATCTACCGGGACAAACATAATATCATATATCACCATGAATATTTTCTGCTGACAAATGCCTATAATTTTATAAATGTCAAATATATATATATATATATATATATATATATATATATATATATATATATATATATATATATATATATATATGTCAAATATATATAAAACGGAGGCCACTTATATTTGTATATATAAACTTTACTGATGTAATAACACGTATGAATCAAGCTTTAGTTGTTCACTTTAACGTTCTGGTCTTGACTCTTAATGCATGGAAGGAAATCTTTTGGTTTATAATTTATAAATTTGATTAGATTAAAATATTATTATGTTGATATGATACTGTGTTTAAAATACAGGCTATGAATTAATACATAACATAAACAGCTGTTTAATTAAATGAAAGGAATTTATTAAGTGTTCAAAATAGCTGTCCCACAAATTTTATAATAACAATTAATATGCATAAATTTAATTTTAAGTTACAAGTTTTTGTATGTGTACCTTCGATTTGTCCAAAATAGGCTATGAGACAATTTATTATAAATTTGTAGATCGTGCTGGCTTGACTTGATTGATGTTCAAGTAGGCTAATTGATTTTGAGTGAATAAAATATAGAAAATTGGTCATTTAATTTAGAA
The DNA here is from genome assembly GCA_035578905.1 of Stictocephala bisonia. Classification (NCBI taxonomy): domain Eukaryota; kingdom Metazoa; phylum Arthropoda; class Insecta; order Hemiptera; family Membracidae; genus Stictocephala; species Stictocephala bisonia. The sequence goes on along the minus strand of JAQJVL010000273.1, from coordinate 802,067 downwards.
AACAATAACATTTTTAGAAATATTTGAATTATTGAAGATAAGAAAGAAGGATAGATATAAGGAATGTGAAGGATGTGAGTTGGAAGTAAAGTTTTGGATGATAGGTAGCTAGGTCAAGGATGATGAATTGTACTATGGCCAGATCTCACCAAATTTAAATAAAACTTCTTTCTTGATATTAAATATTATTGATATTTACGTTACTACTGATACTTTTAATGTTTTTATAATTACACTTTGTTCAATTCACTGAAAATTTAATTTAATTTAAATAATTTTGCCTGCTCTAAATATTAAGATGCTTCCACTGCCAATTCTTGATGAAGGAAGAGAAAAGGCCACTGTCATTGGAACAATTACTTTTATAGCATATATTGACTGTATGTTTACACTTGATATAAAGTACATATAATTTCTTGAGGTGAATATATAAAAATAAAAAAAGTTTTGGATCGATTCTGAGGATTGCTGTAATAAATAAATGTAGACTATAATTTGATTGAAATAAGTAATTGAACAATTTCCAACTTACATTAAATAAAGTTAAGAAGAGTTTATTAAAATATGTATACAATATGATTTTTTTGAAATAAACAATAATTATTTCATGAAGTAAATATATTTAATTTAATATATATGGTGATATGATAGTGTGGGGAAGGTATTAATATAAATCTAATAAGATTTTTATTTTTAATGTTAAAATTGAGTACGGGAAGGATTTATTCATTATAAAAGAGAAATTTGGACATTATTAAACACATGATACATAAAGTTGAATCGAATGAAATTAATTATACATTGCATCTTAAATATTATCTAGCCTTTAACGAGTAAATAAAATAATTCATTAATTTAGATAAACATTTAAATATTTTCGGAGCAACTAATTCATAGAATATTGATTGTTTACATAATGAGCAATAAACATAATATGGCGCATTGCTGCAACCCAGCTAATAGGGGAACAAAGTGTTGTGGATGTTTTAGGCAATAAGTTCCACGCTCAGTGCTCTCAATATAAAGATGGCGTCTGCTCATTGGTTACCATCAATATTGACACTACTAGAGCAGTCTCGGATATCTGTGTTGAGTGGTAGTCAGAGTATTGTGTAGGGAAGAGAACTGAGTAATAGGTTTGTATATCGTACCAATATTACGTGTTCCGGATTCCACGTAAAGCTGTGGGTCCCTTAGTTGACCTGGCTATTGGCCATTAGTAAATCTATTGGTCGTTTCTGGTCTAGGTCGAGCTCAGCTAGTAACAAAACTACTTACTAATCCTACACTCAAGTATTAATTCATATATTACTTAAAATACGCACAAGTCCAACACAATATCTCAAATAATGAAAATAATAATCAAAATAATAATAAAAATGCACTATAAACTTACGCTCATCCTATTTTCCACATGAGTAGGGAAGATTACATGAACTAACGATAGCAATCAAGAACAATTACTATCCACAAAACATATTATATTTAACGGAATTCTATTAAGTATGCCAAGTTAAATTATAATCTCTGAATTTATTTTTTTTAACTTGGTATTATTTTACTTAAATTTAAAGTAGGTCAAGATTATGTAAAAAGGGCAAAGCTAGAAAAATATTTCAATCTAGATCTTACTATTTATCGGTCCTACATTTGTTTAAGAGTAGTGAAAATTGAGTGGGTTTGGAACAGTAACAGTTTATCTCCATTCCACACTGTCAAAGAAATAGTTTGTCACTGTCTCGTTCTGTAAAGATCACAGTTTATTTCTGCCAGAGGTTCAACTGAAACTGTTTATTCCTTTCACATGTTTCAAACAATTTCCAAAGTCAATTTATAACGTTAATCAATTGAAATTGTATTCATCGGTTTGTTTCTCAGGTGTTTTATACGAGTATAGACAACAGATTTCCATATATATCTTACAATGTAAATTACAATTAATTGTAAAAGCAAAACAATTAAGACATTTTATGTTTTTTAAGTATGTAAATTAACCAACAACTAATAAAACAAACATATAAATGTATTAGAAATAATTATAGTTTTATAATTGTCTATTTGTTCTATAAATAAACATTTTTGTTCTTCATTGTTGTAACAGTAAATCTGAATCATAGAAAATCATATTTTAAGATAAGTTATGTTAATACACATTTTGTTGTAATTTTGTTATTTTATCATATACACGATTCGGCTGAGCCGATGGCCGAGTGGTCTAAGGCGTCAGGACTTTGAGCTTTTGGGTTAGAGATAGCACTGTTTCGAATCCGGCCCAGACTGAGAGTATTTATCAGTAATATTCACCATCTACTGTGCTGGACACCCCCTTACCATGTCTGAATAAGCTTCTTGAACAGATCAATAGTCTACAGGGAATGGGAAGTTTATGGAGGATCGGCCTCTCCTTAAAAAATTACCATAATGCTAACCTACTATATAGTGTGACATTTTTCTTTAGTCATTTGTGATATTTATTACAAAAACTATCTTTCACAAGTTCTAGAGATGTCTCCGAAGATTTATAAGTGAACACAAGATTTACACCTGAGATAACGCTCCAGTGACTTTCTCTAGGCAGGCAACATTAATACTAGAGCTGCAGGTTTAAAGCGTGTGACAAGAACGTAATATAAATAAACATTGAATTCATGATCAAGCGTGCAAGTTCATACATTTAAATAAATGTTTGGGATTAAATAAATTATAACAAATACAATGTTTAAGTGCCATTTTCTGTTCTGAACTTGTTACACAAAATATGAAACTGTTAGTATTATTAAGGTCTGTTTAGTAATTCAAGTGTGCACCATTTATCTGTATATGGTAGTAGATTTTTATCAATTTCCACTTACTTAAAATATTTACTACCAAATCATTTATTTTTATCCTGATACTGTAGCAATACTTGCTAAATATCACGAGGGGTGATCCAGCAGTCATCTATCTCTGTGTTGTCCAGTGTCATCATCAAGTCAGTTCGTCTTTTGCACATAAAACACTCCCTAACAATATCGGGAAGGGTGATCCAGCAGTCATCTATCTCTGTGTCGTTCAATGTCATCATCAAGTCAGTCCGTCCACTGCACATAAAACACCCCCTAACCATATCGAGAGGTGTTTACTTCCAATAATAGTATATGAAGGTATATTTTTTTCCAATAAATTTTTAGAAAATTTAATTCTGAAAAGATTAATGTGAATTACTCAGGAAAAAATTCAATAATATATACTGAAATTTCGTTTTATTTCAAATCAAAACAGACGCACATTCTTAGCTACATAAAGTATTAACTAATGTTTAGGTTGGGAGTAACAGCTGATCATTTATTCAAAACTGAACATAAAGATAAAATGGATTTAACTTTATAAAAATATGAATATCCCCTACAATAGTTGTTTAAAAAGTCCTCCATTTTGACCAATGCACGTCTTTGCACGACGAATCCGTTCTTTTCTAGCGCGTTTCATAACGTTTGGAGAATTCTTCATAGTTTCTGCCGCTTCTGTAATGTGATTCCATAACTCCTCTAGGGTGTTCATCCATTTTGAATAAACAGTTGCCTTCATCCATCCCCATAGAAAAAAGACTGCTGGTGAAAGGTCGGGAGATCATGGTGGCCATTTTACTGGTCCGTTTCCACCAATCCATTTTCTACCGTATGTATTATTTAGTCAAGTCAAATAATTCTTTATTTCAATAGACAGTATATACAAAACTGCATTAAATGGGTCATAACTATGTACAATTTATAATGCTAAATAAAATCTTATATGTCTAGGTAATGAAAGAACAAATATCTACTTTGCAAGAAATTCCTCCACGCTATAAAAACATTTCTCTAGGAGGAGCAGCTTTACTTTTCTCAAGAATAAAGAAACACTTGTTAAATCTGAAATAGAGTTGGGAAGAGCATTAAACATTTTTATTGCTGTGTATTTTAAATGATTTTCAAAAAAAGATGTCCTGTGCTTGGGGATAGAAAAATTGTTTTTATTCCTAGTGTTGTAGTCATGGTTTGTACTATTGTCCAAAAGATGTCTGTTTTTAAATACAAAAGTTAAACAGTTCAAAATGTATAGTGATGGAAAAGTAAGAATATTATTTTGTTTAAAGAGTGGCTTACAAGAAAAACGTGGATATTTCTTAAACATAGCCCTTAATGCCCTTTTTTGTAATCTAAATACAAGATTAGTTCTGCCACCTTCGCTTCCCCAAATAGCCACTCCATAACTTAAATGGGGATAAATCAACCCATAATAAGCTGTCAAAAGGAGAGACAAGTCACCAAAGGAAGAGAGTTCTTTTTAAAACAAAGATTCCTGAACTGAATTTTTTGCAAACATGATCTACATGCTCGTGAAAATTCAAATTTCTGTCCATTATTAAGCCCAAGTACTTAGTTGAGTTTGAAGGTTGTAAAAAAAAATTGTCAAAATTTAGTGAAACAGAATTTTGATCACCAGGATCTTGACCTTTAATTGAAAAATCAATAAACTGGATCTTTGTCATGTTTAAAGATAGAAAAGGTTAATGTGAAACCAATTCAACAATCTTTGTGTTTCCTCTACAGCTTTACACTCCAGCTCCATTCGGTTAGGTGCCGAAACCAAAATGGAGGTATCGTCAGCAAATAAGGACACACGTGACGACCCCACACTCGAAGGCAAATCGTTGACATACAACAAGAAAAGCAGAGGACCAAGGACGGATCCTTGAGGAACTCCTACGCTCAGTCGAGAGACATTTGAGCGTACAGATCTAACAGTTCTGTTGTTATCAGTAAAAGACAGCTGAACTTCTTGAGTTCTATTTTGAACCAAAGACGATAACCAACAAAAAGCTGGTCCCCGAACTCCAAGTCGCCACACCTTATCGAGTAGACGGGCATGAACGACCATGTCGAACGCCTTGGTGAGATCAAAAAATATTCCGAGACAAGGTTGTTTCTTATTTAAAGAGTCCACCAATACAGAGATAATCGAAAACATGGCGTCAACAGTAGACTTGGTTTTAGTTAACCCAAATTGATGTGGCGACATTATCTTGTGGACCAGAAAGTTCAGAAGTCGATTTGAATGACTTTGGACAGTGTTAATACTAAGGATTTAAATAGTCTTTCACATTATTAGAAAAATGTGGAGATGCCCATAGTGCATAAACCATGCATCTATTCTGTTTTGAAAAGTAATATCTGCCAAGAGGGTTCGCAGGTTTGGTCGAACGTACTAAAAAAATTAAGTACGCTTCGCCGGTAAGACGATTGGGTAAGAAAAACGGCCCAATCAAATTTTCAATCAGAACACCAAGTTGTTGAACACGAATGTTGAAAATGTCTCATCGCAGTTTCATGTGGATTTTCGTACGCCCAAGTATGGTTATTACGAAAATTTGCAATTCCATTTCTAGTGAAGCTGGATTCATCAGTAACCAGAATTAGCCGAAGAAAATACTGATGTCGTAAACAATTTCTTCTTAACCAGCGACAGAATATCTTCCGTTTATTAAGATCTTGCAGTAACAGTTCTTACATGCGTGTTATATGAAATGGGTATAAATGTTTTCATGAAGTATACGCTTGACTGGGAAATATTTAAATGCCGTGATAATCGTATGGTGCTTGTGGTTGGCGATAATTCTAAAGAATTTATTATTACTTATTCATTATTATGGTTCCTCGCACTAAATTGACTACCAGTATCTATTAGTTTTGGTTTAAAGCAGCTTTTCTTAGTCGTCTCTTCACAGCTTCAAACGTTTTGCGATCAGGTGTTCTTCAATGAGTTATTCCTGAACTGCAGCTAAACCATTCTTGTTAACTTAACCATAAATCAGATTCATGTCCGTATACTCTTCAAACGAATACATGCCATTTGCATTATCTGCTATTATTTACTAAGATTATTACATACAATTTTACAAAAACTGTACAACTTTTTTCAAAATAATCACAGGATCTCACAAAATACAATCTCCACGTGCACATACAAAAAACACCATAAATGTTATTCAAATATTACTTAACGAGCTGAATTAATGATAAGCTGATATTGCCAACTTTTGCAAAAGAATTATTATTATAAACATTTTTGAATAAATCATCAGCTGTTACTCCAAACCTAAATATTAGTTATTTAGCAGTTAGTTAGTAATGTGCGTTTATGTGCGTATGTTTTGATTTTAAATAAAACAAAATTTCAAGATCTATTATTCATTTTTTCTATGAGTTTTCACATGAATCATCTCATAATTAAATTTTCTACAAATGTATTTAAGAAAAACTACACCTTTAATTACCATTTATGAAAGTAATCTTACGTTAAACATAAAAATGTGTTTTTCTTTGCACCAATTCTTGTGTTTACGTAAGGTATCTATGAAAGTATTGCCTTTACAGCTTTGGAACTAATTTATTTAAATTTTTCAGCTTAAAATACACAAGAAACAATCGTATTTGTATATTTGTAACTACCTTTAACATTTTTATATGGCCTTACTTCACCGAGGGTACAGAGTCCTACGTGAAATTTTTCGCTTGCAGTAACTCGCTAACGAAGCGTTTTCAGGCATATGTTTATATGATATTTGTTTCTTATTTTTAGCTATAGAATGAGTTAACAAGAGATAGCCGTAAAGTTTTGAATCAACCTGTACATACAGAAAACACAATACATGTTAGATAATTCTTGAAGGAATTCAGAAAATTTCCAAGTAGAAAAATATTAAAAATAGCAATAAAATGACGGTGTTTTTAACAAATATATCTAAAATAAAGCTGTATTGCTTTTTAATGTTTACAGTAAATAAAACTGCTAAATTGGGTCGGAGGGCCCATCATGTTTTATGCATGCTGTTAAGTGTGGTCGAGTGGCTTTCACCATCTTGAAACAAATCTGGAAATTCCATTTCTATTCACCTAATAAAATATATTCCTGAATTTTACAAATTAAATTAATGCTTAGTAACTGTCTAGTTTTTTTTTTTTAGTAAGATATTGTTTTTCTTTGTTGAAAGAGTAAGCCTGAATCGTAGATAGCCTAAATATGTGTTTCCATTAACAATTTTCTCATTTCAAGATGAACTATTCTAATAAGAACTACAAGGACAAGATAGTATGTGTAAAGAAAGACTAGAATGGAATATATGGTAATTTTTATACTAATATATTATACTGCAGGCCATTGTAACTTCAATACTAAAACGGATGAGGTATGCGGAGCATAACGAAACAAGATACGATCTTTTTTTACATAATATTCTTATATGGTATATTGTGATTTACAGAATTTTTTATATTGCTTGTTGTTTCTTTAGCTGACAATTAGGTATGCGGGGCAAATCGAAACAAGATAATAAATGTTACTATCATGTCTTTGTTATTTATGTTTATTTATGTTATTTATGCATGTTATTTATTTATTTTCATGCATGATTCTTGTTATATCACTTGTTATTCATTGTTCTTAATTTATTACTTTACTATCATATTTATTGTTGCACTTCTAAATATATTTAATCTAACGTTCTTTTTTAGTTTAATATGTGTTTGGTAAATTTACTTTTAAAATTTCTATAGGCCTATATTATTCCTGTTTCTTGATAGCTGTGATAATTATGCTATTGTAAGTGCAGTTGTTATTTGTTTTTGCCAATATATGGTTTTATGTATTTATATTTAGTTTAAGATATTTATTTATTACTGCTATCTGGTAATCCGGTTGATTTTCTACTGTGAACTATAACATTCTTTTTTGCCATCTTTTTGTATTATACATGTATGAATTAGCTGCTGCCGATGATAGATAAATAAAAAAAAATATAGGTCTAAAATCCATAACACGACAGAACCATATCCGTAAATCTAATGCATTGTTCTGGAGTGTTACCCTTTGTACTGTGATAGGTTTGTACAGTCTAATACCAACAAACAACTGAATACACTTTTGTAGACACGAACAGTTAATGATTATTATACAATTACAAGGAATTTTTATTTTTACAATACAGTTTCAATAACTGATCTAGGGAATTTGTAGAAGAATTATATTTAATCAAGTTAATAACTTTAATTTAATCCAATGTTTTGAATTCTTAAAAGATAATTTATTTATTTTCTAAAATGTTTTACTTGTTTGTAATCAACTTATAAAAATAATTAAAAGTAAACATTTTATTATTCGCTTATGATTAAGATCAACTAAGTCATATTATTAAGCTTTATATCACAATGTATTCCATACAGTGTCATAACATACGTGATAAATACATAAACACCATATCTCATGTATGACAAACGCTTGGAAGTACTGTACATGCCACCTCAAGTAGCCAATATATTATTTCTACTTGACTTGTTTTTTCTTGTTATTTTTTATATTTTATAAAATTTCCAATAATAACAAAATTAATTTACTTCATTATTTCAACAGATCATGGAATAATAATCGAATTAAATCATTACATTGACTTTAACAAGTAATTTTAACTTCTCCTGTGAAATTTTTATGTACAGGATTTTGTTCTTGCTGTTTGACTGTCTTTAGATGCAACAAAGCCAAAGATCCTCCCTCTAGCTTAAAACTAACTAAGGTAAACTCCTTGTAAAACTGGTACACTTTAATGCCAGATTCAAAATAAACTTATATACAATATGCAAAGAACATTGATGATGACTTTCTATAAAATAAATTTAAAAATAAGAATACTAAATAATGGGCTAAACTTGTAGTTTTTGGATAGAAAGTTTAAATAAAATGGATAATTTTATTAAATACATATGTTTAGTAATTATATAGTATCACTAATAATGATGAAAACTATTAACAGTTGTTTATTAGCTCTTAGTAAATTGACCATTGCACGTGTAAACTTTAAAAAAGTTCTACTTTCCATTCTGTTGATTTTCATTTGGCCACTCACTCCCCTCCATTCCATATTACTAGTACAACTAACAGTCGATATCTGTGTTATAAACCACGCAGTCACCTAGTCTAAACCATATACTAGGGTAGTAGTAGACCTAATAGTTTTAATTTACCTTTGAGACCTGTTAATACTTATAGTAGTGGTGGTAATAACATGTCATATGGAACAAAACAGGTAAGTGATAATAATTTACTAAAACCTGTAAAAAGGATGTTCTGGATGTTTCGTCTGGCCTGGACCCAAGTGTAGATGCACACTCAGTTGTTAGTTATTTCAAGAACTTGAAGGATTCCCCATCATATCAATGTGAAAAGCTACAATGTGGATATTTCCCGTTAATTCACTACCACTACTCTTTTCTTTCAGTTAATTCACTACTGCTTGATAAATATTCTATTGCTTTAAAAATTTTTTTAAAGCAATAGAATATTTACGTTCTACCCAATAATTTTTACGTCCACTGTGGCATTCCTTATCCGCTAGGAATCCGATATCACTGGCCTTATCACTTTCCAAGACCTTACACACGGATAGCGCATTCAGCGGTAAGTTAATCATTGGATTTACCAGTTTGTGATCAACTTTAGTAGCCACCTAACCTAACCTGACCTAACCGTAATTGTGATAAAAAAGTAGTGGTAGTAAAGTAACGGAAAAGTAGTGGTAGTGAATTAGTGGAATCTCACTGCACTTGTATGGGTGGGTGGGCGGGTTAATCTCACTGAACGTCTATGGGTGGGAGGGTGGCCAATCTATCCCACTGTACGTGTATGGGTAATCGGATGGTATAATATCACTGTCGGATGGTATAAATCAATACAACTGTACGTGTATGGGTGGGTGGGTGAGTCAATACTACTGTATGTGTATGGGTGAGTGGGTGGGTCAATACCACTGTACGTGTATGGGTGGGTGGGTGGGTCAATACCACTTTACGTGTATGGGTGAGTAGGTACAAGATATATTGCTTATAATTTATTTAAGTTAGGGGTACATTTTAATCTAAGTGAAGAATTAACCCTAACCTATTGCCAGAGAATTGTATTATTCGTAAATAGAGACCTCCAAAACTCATGGCTGGATCTACTATAAAGAAAGCCTGAATATGTTATATTTCATTTTTTTTTTCATCATCCTATGGAAATGAAGAGCCACCAACTACCTTAAAACACTACTTATTAAGCCCAGTATATATTTGCAAAGTTTAACTTTCCAAACTTAAGCTAAGAAAAGATATTTAACTGTCCAAAATAAAACCTTCATTATAATTTTCAAAATTTTAAACCAGCCTAATTTTTTCGAAAGTGATCATTTTGAGTTCGGATCTGTGAGCTTATGCTTTAATTGAATGTACTGCTCGACCTATGTCTTAGTTAAGAATTTCTTCTGGCTCCTTGCGGGCAGTTACTTCAAAAAGTAGACTAATAGGTGCAGTAATGATGTGCCAGGTTGTATTTATTTATCTGTACACATTCAAAAGTTGTTGATCTGTTCCTGAAGTTTTCTTCCACATTGTAAATAAATTTTAAAACAACCTGTAACCGTTATTACCTATTTTTAAGTATTAATAATTGGTCGTTTGGGTTTTAGAAAAAATATGGTAATATCCAAATTTTGCTTCTGGGATCAAGTACAAATCTCAAGATAAGACCATTTAAGTGACGTCTAATTGGCTCCGTAACGTTCTGCTCATATAACATCTCAAACATATAACATACAAATTCTCATTATAACAGATCTTGTAACTGAAGACACACTGGAGTGGCTTTATTACTTTTACGGCAGCTTTGTACAATTATAGTAAACTGTGAAAAAAACTAGGATAATAGTAGAATCGCACACTGTGAAAGAAGTATATACAGGGTGTCCCTGAACTCTCTGAGAAAATTTTTAGGTATTGATTGTGGGTAAAAAACAAGACATAATATCATATTTTAAAATTCCAGATCAACTCTGGTACCCGCACAGCCACCGTTTTGTATTTTTACACATTAATTTTTTTATTTTTAAAACCATTTAACCTATATAGTTAAAATTTGGTATACACATTAATAAAACCATTTTCTTACTAAAATAGTAAATCAAAAACCTTTTTGATTTGTCTCCTTGGGGTCGGGGTATTTATATAATGGTAATTTCAAAAACAGTAAGTCTTTCAACATTTTTGAGTTACTGAAGTCGAATTTCTTCAAGCAAAATTTATTATTGAGGAAGACAATAATAGTGAAACAGTGTGTATGAGGAATTCCACTGTTATTCTACTAGTTTTTTTGTATTTTTCAGATATCACAATACATTGTTCATGTTTTGAAATAAGTGAATGGACATAAATACAATTTTGCAAAACATTTATCATTGGATATTTATTTACTCTCAGCCCACTCTTAGAGTTCAGAGATTCTAAATGGAACAAATGAAACGCACAACGCGTAATAAAGAATAAAGTTCAGCTTCGTTCGGCAGATTGGGCTTCTGCCAAGCTAAGCATTAATGGCTGTAATATCGCAGATCGGCTTGGAAACAGCCCTTGTACGGTTCGTAAGGCCTCAATGCTGCGGCTTAATCCTTCACACTGAAGGCTTCATTACTTAAACACATTACTCTTTAATGAATACTTAATTACTCAGTAAAAATAATGATTCTTTATTACAAATCTAAAATTGTAATTCCGTAATTTAATCGATTTCCACGACATTTATTAAGCTATGAACAAGATATAATAACTTAATAAGATTGTAAGTTTAAGGACAGAGGGAGTGGAAAATATCACAAATGATAAATATTACTCAGGCTCGAATGCACTGAGCCTAAAATATTTAATTAATTTATATCACTAATGAATTCTATATAAATTAATTCTATAGAAAGTGCCACCATTTTCAAAATAATTAAAAAAGGGTTTTCATTTTTTATTTCAGTAAGAAAATGGTTTTACTAATGTTTATACCAAATGTTAACTATATAGGTTAAATAGTTTTGAAAATAAAAAATTATTTCTAAAAAATACAAATTGGCAGCTGTACGGGTACCGGAGTTGATTTGGAATTTCAAAATATGATATTATGTCTTGTTTTTGATCCACAATCAATATCTAAAAATATCCTCAGAGTGTTCAGGGACACCCTGTATATACTTCTTTCACAGTGTGTGATTCTACTATTATCCTAGTTTTTTTTTACAGTTTACAATAATTGTACAAAGCTGCCGTAAAAGTAATAAAGCCACTCCAGTGTGTCTTCAGTTACAAGATCTGTTATAATGAGATTTTGTATGTTATATGTTTGAGATGTTATATGAGCAGAACGTTACGGAGCCAATTAGACGTCACTTAAATGGTCTTATCTTGAGATTTGTACTTGATCCCAGAGGCAAAATTTGGATATTACCATATTTTTTCTAAAAACCAAACGACCAATTATTAATACTTAAAAATAGGTAATAACGGTTACAGGTTGTTTTAAAATTTATTTACAGTGTGGAAGAAAACTTCAGGAACAGATCAATAACTTATGAATGTGTACTGATAAAGAAATAAAACTTGGTATATCATTACTGCACCTATTAATCTACTTTTTGAAGTAACTGCCCGCAAGCAGTCAGAAGAAAATCTTAAATAAGACATAGGTCGAGCAGTACATTAAATTAAGGCATAAGCTCACAGATCCGAACTCAAAATGATCACTTTCGAAAAAAATACGCTGGTTTAAAATTTTGAAAATTGTAACGAAGGTTCTGTTTTGGACGATTAAATATCTTTTCTTAGCTTAAGTTTGGAAATTTAAACTTTGTAAATATCTACTGTACTTAATAAATAGTGTTTTGGGATAGTTGGTGACGTTGACTTCCATAGGATGATGAAAAATATATTATATAACATAGATCAGGCTTTCTTTATAAGTAGATCCAGCCATGAGTCTTGGAGGTCTATATTTACCAATAATACAACCCTCTGGCCAAAGGTTAGGGTTAATTAATTCTGCACTTAGATTAAAAGGTACCCCTAACTTAAATCAATTATAAGTAATATACCTTTTAGGGACTTCCACTAATTCACTACCACTACTTTTTCCGTTACTTTACTATCACTACTTTTCTTTATCACAATTACGGTTAGTTTAGGTGGCTACTAAATTTGATCACAAACTGGTAAATCAAATGATTACCAGTCATCATCAATGTTATTTTTTTGTTGCATATAAATTTATTTTGAATCTGGCATTAAATTGTACCAGTTTTACAAGGAGTTTAGCTTAGTTAGTTTTAAGCTAGAGGGAGGATCAATTTGATCTTTGGCTTTGTTGCATTTAAAGACAGTCAAACAGCATGAAAAAAATCCTGTACATAAATATTTCATAGGAGAAGTTAAAATTACTTTTCAAAGTCAATGTAATGATTTAATTCGATTTTTATTCCATGATCTGTTGAAATAATGAAGTAAATTAATTTTTTAAAGATTAGAAATTTTAGAAAACAGACAAAAATCACAAGAAAAATCAAGTCAAGTAGAAATAATACATTGGCTACTTGAGGTAGCATTTACTTCCAAGCGTTTGTCATACATAACATACGGTGTTTAGGTATTTATCACGACTGTTACGACACTGAATTGAATACATTGTGATATAAAGCTTAATAATATGACTTAGTTGATCTTAATCATAAGCGAATAATAAAATATTTACTTTTAATTATTTTTATAAGTTGATTACAAACAAGTAAAACATTTTAGAAAATAAATAAATTATCTTTTAAGAATTCAAAACATTGGATTAAATTAAAGTTATTAACTTGATTAAATATAATTCTTCTACAAATTCCCTAGATCAGTTATTGAAACTGCATTGTAAAAATAAAATTTCTTTGTAATTGTATAATAATGACTAACTGTTCGTGTCTACAAAAGTGTATTCAGTTGTTTGTTGGTATTAGACCGTACAAACCTATCACAGTACAAAGGGTAACATTCCAAAACAATGCATTATATTTACGGATATGGTTCTGTCGTGTTATGGATTTTAGACCTATATTTTTTTATTTATCTATCATCGGCAGCAGCTAATTCATACATGTATAATACAAAAGATGGCAAAAAATAATGATATCGTTCACAGTATAAAATCAACCGGATTAACAGATAGCAGTAATAAATAAATATCTTAAAGCCAAAGATACTAAATATAAATACATAAAAACCATATATTGGCAAAAACAAATAATAACTGCACTTACAAGTAGCATAATTATCACAGCTATCAAGAAACAGAAATAATATAGGCCTATAGAAATTTTAAAAGTAAATGTACCAAACACATATTTAACTAAAAAATAACGTTAGATTAAATATATTTAGAAGTGCAACAATAAATATGATAGTAATAGTAATAAATTAAGAACAATGAATAATAAGTGATATAACAAGAATCATGCAATCCATAAAATAGTAATAAGATAAATAACAAAGACATGATAATAAATATTTAAACAATAATAATAACGATAACAAGCAATATAAAAATATATGACAATATACCATAAAAGAATACTATGTACAAAAATTTTTTTCGTATCTTGTTTCGATATGCCTTTAAAACCTCATCGTCAGCTAAACAAACAACAAACAATATAAAAAATACCACAAAATGACATTATACCATATAAGAATACTATGAACAAAAAAATGTTTCATATCTTGTTTCGATATGCCCCGAAGGTAATCGTCAGTTAAACAAACAATATAAAAAATACCATATATGACATTATACCATATAAGAATACTATGTAAAAAAAAGATCGTATCTTGTTTCGTTATGGCCCGCATACGTCGTCCGTTTAAGTATTAAAATTACTTTGCCCCGGAGAATTATATATTAGTATAAAAATTACCATATATTCCATTCTAGTCTTTCTTTACACATACCAGCTTGTCCTTGTAGTTCTTTTTAAAACAGTTCATCTTGAAATCAGAAAATTGTTAACGGAAACATATATTTAAGCTATCTACGGTTCAGGCTTACTCTTACAACAAAGAAAAACAATATCTTATTATAAAAAATTTACAGTTACTAAGCATTTGTTTAATTTTTTAAATTCAGGAATAATCTAACTATATTTTCTTAGGTGAATAGAAATGGAAGTTCCAGATTTGTTTCAAGATGGAGAAAGCTACTCGACCACACTTAACTGCAGGCATAAAATATGAAGCAACATCTGCTTCCAAATTATTAGTTCAGGTACCTTTTACATGAGCATATCTTGTTTAGAGTGCATTTTTAAAAAACATCATGTTTTTTTTAATATGAGTTATATTTATTGTGTTTTCAAAACTAGACAAAGGTTGTAAACATGTGATCCAGTTGGATATATGCATAAATACAACGAAACTTCTTCACTTCAAAAGAAGCGATAGGGGAAATATTAACAAAAAAAGTAGTTCATTGCAGAATAAATATCCCAACCAGAACCTATAATGGAGTTAAGTTTGCTAATATTGCCTTTTGCAAACAAATTATTTTTATATAAACTTGTCAGCACGAGTGCAGCCAGAATTGCGTCTTCAGAGTTCACAGGAATACCAACAGATTATTATGAATTTAATTAACTTTTTTTAATAAGTCAAAAGATTATAGGTTTTACTCCAACTGATTGATTTTCAGTTCAACTGAAAGAAATTAAATAATTTAGGTTGTTTTAAGACATATTATTTAAGGACAAGGTTCTAAATCTAAAGTTTTTTAGTAATTTAAAAACAAAATGGATGTACATTTTTAACATCATATAATCTATATATACATATATATATATATATATATATATATATATATTATTTATTTATTTATTTATATGAATATATATATAAATAATAATATATATTATTCTACTAGCAAATGTTATTTCACACTTGATGAGGTAAGACAATCAATATGAATTAGACAAAACGTTTATTATGTCTACACTGTCTCCAACTGTTATGCTATTTATTTAATGCACGTCCAATACAGTACAACCTAATCTGTACATTTCAAACAATCAACACGTCATTGTCTAGTCCACGTTAGTGACTTATTTCTACGTATGATATTTGTGGTCCATGGAGATTGGATTAACTATACCGAAGTGAATTGCCTTCTAATTCAACATATTCCGTGTGATCCAATAACTGCTCCCCCTTATGTTTGGAAAATAAAAACATAAAATATCTCTGGCATCATTTATAAAATATAATATCATCATACTTTGGTAAAAAAAAACTCTAAGTAAACTTTACGTAACGTGTAAAAATATATTTGTAGTGCTTTTTTGTGTAAAACCTCACGAGAATTGATCCCTTGACATTCTGCATTTGAAGCAGAAGTCCTAACCACTAAGCTAGCCTGTGATTGATAGATGATAATGTGTCCCTTTCGCAACTCTGGCCTCACCAAGCCAATGCGTAAGAAATACCGCCATAAGGACAGGACAGTGCTGAACATAAACACTAGAGTCTGTGCAGAAATTATGTGCACCCGTGTTTGAAGCTTGTTTTCTAAGGAACTAGTTACTCATTTATTTCCCTCATTTAGTTGTAGTTGTAGTTGTAGTTGTAGTTGTAGTTGTAGTTGTACTCTATGAAATATGCATTTTAATATGTATTACAAATGTTAATAATTACTATCATAGTTGGAACAAACAAAGTAGCGTAGTTTTTACTGCAAACAAGATGTTAAAATGCTTGTGTCATAACGTACAATTATATGATAAAAACAATGGTGTGATTAGATTTGATGTAGGCTTGTTGGTTCTTTAAAAAAAACTTCAAACTCAGGTGCACATCATTTATCCGCCGACAGTAGGGTGACAGGTTGTATAAAGGTAGGTCCACCAACACATGCGTAGAAAAAATATTTATAAAATACTTATAGCTTAAAATGTATTAATCTGATATACATTGTTCGAAATGAAACTTCTGATACAAGGAAACTGTGAGTGGTCATCTGTCGAACAATACCTCACAACTTTCAGGATTTACTTTAACTTGCTTTGAAAGTCTCGCCTGTGGTCACTCTATCAGTAAGTTAGCAACTTCAATATAGCTTTGTAACAGTTATTAAAAGTGTTCTCAGAACTTTATGTATCAACGTTCTTATTTAACAGTAGCGTTGTATTCTTAACTTAAAAAAATAAATGGCTAGTTTCAATAATGCAAATTTAATATATCTTACACATAATTTATTACATAGATATGAATGTAAAACTGGCGAATTATCAGTGTGCTTAGTTAGTCGGACACATGTAAGTCCATGTCCATGACTGCATCCTGAACCTTAATACGTTACCTCTGACATATATAATAAAGTGTGTATGAATATTAAGAAACTGAGAAACTGCGACTATCTGCTGACAGTTGAAGTAAGACAACCTAACCTAACCTAACCCACCCACCCGCCCATATAAGAACAGTTGCTATTGACCCACCCACCTGCCCATACAAGAACAATTGCTATTGACCCATCCACCAACCCATACACGTACAGTGGTATTGACCCTCCCACTTGCCCATAAACGTACAGTGGTATTGACCCACCCATCCATACACGTACAGTGGTATTGCAGTGTGTCCATGTAATACACATGTATAAATCCTTCGGCGCGCACTTACGTACGTACATGACTAAGTCAGAGACGAAAAGAAATATTAAAAAACATGAAAATAGATTTCTGGAAAAATCTTTCCAAACCTAAACTTAAGGTATTAATGAAGAGATTACACAAAGGATTGAGGTTGGTGGAAACAGACTGAAAGACTATTTTAGAAAAAAAGTGAATCTAGTTTATTAATCTGTTGAGTATTGATAAATTTAAACAGGCAAAAAAAGTGTCTGAAAAGATGAAAGAAAAAACGTAACAGACCAAGAAAATAAACCTTTTTTGCATATAATTATATGAAATAACTAAATAATTCTATTTTACTGTTATGTTGGACGAAAAAATAATTAAGTCCAAATAACCTTTGTTTCTGTAAATAAATCATAACATGTTACTGAATAAAATGGGACAATATTTCTTGAATTACGAATTCTTATTCAGCGTGTAGTTATAATTCTTATAAGAGTACCAAGCTTGTTGATAACTTAATAGCTCCATTAAAACTTTGGACTAAGACCGAATTTGTGGAATAATTACAGTTTAGGTAATTAGGGTGAGATATTTCCAACCAAAATTAATATCCACCTGTTTCTCTTTTAATAACTTCAGAAACCGATTATCCTCCCTTAATTTAGAAGTGTTGAATAAACGAGAAATAATTATTTTAAAAAATTAATCTTGGGTTATAGGATAATGTTGCTGGTATAGTGGCTATGTGCCTACGACTTCGTACTGAGGTCACGCACAGGCCTGCTGACCCATGTGAACCAGCGGGTAAAGTTTCTTGTACGTAAATAATTAATAATATAAATCTAATTGAAATATGAAAATACGTCTGAGTTGTAAAAGGCTATTCTAGTCATAAATGCATAATAGTAATTACTCGTTATTTTTATAGTCAGATGACTACTAAAATTTTATTTTTCTAAAATATCAAACTTAAAATGAGATTGAAGATCTTACAATGTCAGATTTGACCTTGCTACTTTATAACTGATGAACATAACTGATTAATAAACGTAATATTGGAGCGAACGAAGTAAAAGGACTAAGGCGGTGGCTTGACACGCAGCTGGTCCGGGTTCAATTCCCGGTGTGACCATAAGGATTTGCCCCTGAGCCGCTCCCGTGGTTCGGCAGTCACGTTACGCCGGTGGTACAAAGAGCCAATAGAAGAAAAATGGGTTCGACTAAGTAGACGAGAGGAACTGTGTCGTAATTAGGCATCTCTGCCCATTGAAATCCATACGACAGTTTTTTTTATATATACGATATTTAACATACCGGCATATAATAATTAAATAGCAGCTTTTTAGCAGCTGTTCTTTCATCCATTGCTGCCTCTGTAGTACCCAGACATCTTATGATATCACGGGCTCGTTTGAGTTTTAACGATAGTCCGTGGTCAGTAGGCGCTATTTGACTCATTAATCAATCGTACCTGGCCTGGTTGACTTCGTGGCTATCAACTACTCTTCTTGAATAAGTTTTATGTAGAAGGAGTTCAACTTGAAAAGCAATCTTTAAACTAAGAGAAGAAGAAAATAATATTTTATAGGGCATTTCAATGCAAATATGTAAATCGAAGTTTTCTTGAACAACAGGCTGCTTGAGAATAGCACTGACGAGGGAACAGCACGGGAAAAAGAGAGTCATTATAAATGAGTCTAAAGAATGTCAACTGTCATAGATTCACTCCAAATATTGTCCAATAATATGAATGAAAATAAATTCATTGAGCTAAGTTAAGAAAAAACTACTTAAGTCTATAATTATAAGTCTAATATCATTAAGTAAAAGAGTTAGACTAAAAAATCCTACGTATAAATAATGGTGATAGATTCTATGCTCAGTCCTCCTAATACTGACATGGCGTCCGCTCGGTGTTTGCTGTCTACGTGGACACTATTCTAGAGAAGTCCATGTTGGGTTGTAATCAGCATCCCGATATTATGTAGAGAAGAGAACTGAGTCAGACTTGTCAGTTTGCTGAAAATCATACCAGCTCTACGTGGATCATATTCCACGTAAAGCTGTAGGTCCCTTGGTTGGCCTGGCTATTAAGTTATTAATAAATGGATCTTTCTAAAGGACATTCGATATTAGTAACCATGAAAACACTCATCATCTATACTTACCACACTCTCTGCTAACGGCGTCTTAATAATTAATAAATATCTATCCTAAGTTAATTACTATAAGTCGTAGAGTTAGTATGACATATTGACAAAATTGTCATATGGCAATTCCAATTAGTAGATATATAAATACAGCAGTTACACCTGTATGGAATGTAACAAGTTTAGGCAACACGAATCTATTCCATTGCGTTTACGACAGTGATTGGTTTTAATCATTTTACTATTAACCCTCCATTCCCCATTATTCATCCTGGAACCCTGAAAATATATTTAAAAAGTAGATTAATAAAGGTTTAGTTAGTTAATTTATTTATGACAAATATACTAGTATCTATTTTCCTCAGAAAATGATAATTTATTGTTCAAGAATGATGATACAGGAAAGATAAATATGACTGAAAACTTGAACCTGGTGGAATATGGAATAGTAGAAATATCACATTTGAACTTAAATAAAAAAGTGACTAAAATAACTTGTTATTACATAATTTTTCAGATAAGAAATACAACTGGAAGTAATTATAAGATGTATCAGAGAACGAAGCAATCAGCAATCGTAAAGTATACTCGTTGTTTGATGTATCAGGATACATTTCAACAAATATACTTCTTCGTATTTCATTCTATATGGTCCTTAATTAAAAGATAATAGGTAAAATGCAACTATAATCTATTTTAATGAAAATACTTGCAGTAGTTGAGACTTGTTTTCAGGTCATATAATAATTTAATATTTACCATTATAATATTTTCTTGTTAAATGTTACAAATAATTTTAATCCTGTGTTGATAGTGACGTGCTGCTGATGGCAGCCCCTCTGTCACTCATCACGTGATACAGTCTCGTCATTATGATTTCATTATAAAAAATGAATAATTTACGTTTGTTTTATATATATATATATATATATATATATATATATATACCCAAACAAATCATCACAAATATAGTTCTCTTGAAAAATATAATTTATTTAAAGTTCAAACAACTAATTCGGCCAAGAGTTCTATGCTTGTGATTATAATAAGAAAGTAGCAATTTCATGAAATTTGGTTGTACAACACTTTGTATATACAATAACCGACAACTCTTGCTTCACTACTGGGTGGTTTTCTACGCTTGCTTATACTGCTGTGATTCTCAATACAAGTGCTCAATTGCTGATGTTCTGGATAAAAAAGTTTTATATTCTAGAAACCCCTATAACTGTACTTTAGGAGGATGCACATAGATTGGATGCTCGGTCCTCTTAATACCGACATGGCGTCCGCTTGATGGTTGCTATCGGCGTGGACACTACTAGAGAGGTCTGAGGTGTCCATGTTGGGTGGTAATCATTGTGCGGATGTTGTGTGGGAGAGATAACTGAGTATCAGGCTTGTCAATTAGCTGAAAATCAGACCAGCACTACTTGGTTCGGATTCCACGTAAAGCTGTAGGTCCCTTAGTTGCCCTGGCTGTTGGGCTATTAATAAATTACCCTTTCTGAGGAACAGTTGAACTCAGTTAGTAACCAGACTACACTCATCCACACTCATCCTACACTCATATAACCATTCATATTCGCCTTAAAATACCAACAACGTTGTGTCGGCGTCTCATATGTAAGAACGTAAGTAGTGCAATCATGTCAGAGTTACTAGATATAACATGAACCATGTCGCAATGAAGACCAAATAAGCCAAGCTTTTACGTCTTTTTGAGGCTTTTCTATTAGCTGTTTAGAATAAATTTAAAGACAATAGTACCGAGTAAATTAATATAAACGGGGTGTCCTTGAACTCTCTGAGGATCTTTTTAGGTATTGATTGTGGGTCATAAACAAGACATAATATCGTATTAAAAATTCCAAATCGCCCCCGATACCCATACATCCGCCATTTTGTATTTATTACAAATTATTTTTTATTTGTTGAACGATTAACCTATAAAGTTCAAATTTTGTATACACATTATACCTCTACTCATCCCACACGTGGGTAGATTATTACTTTCAGGTGTATGATTGTAAAATAATTACAACAACTGTGGGAGTCCAACAGTTGTTTTATTGGTAGTTGCAGTAATAGGCTTGTATTACTGAACAAGCTTATTTTTGATTTGTTCAAATAATTTAATATTAAATTATATAGTACATTAACATATTATTATTGAAATAAGTGTATTATACATTATTAAAATACATAAATAAATCTACAGGAGCCGGAAACTAAAAGGGGCAATAATTGGATCCATTCATCATCCATCTAACTCCTGAACCCTGGTTAACAAACCAAACAGTGTTAATAACAAACCAAACAGTGTTAAACAAAAAAGAAAACAAGCCGATTAGTAATCAGTATAAAACAAACTTTCACTGAAAAAAAACAATTTAATAAGCCCTTTTTATAATTGAAACATTTAGACAGGGGCAAATGTGATAGACCTTCCAAGGGTGGACCTTCCTCGCAAACATCTTCCGTGGGCGCTCGTGGCCAAGAGACGAGACAACCTCCTGCCTCTCCCCCACCTATACTTTCGCTAACATTATAATAACTCAAACAAAGAACTTTGCTGGTGATTGGCCGGAAAGCTGCAGTCAGATTTCGTAGTGTCTTTACATGTCGAAGGAGGGAGCATTTACATAATGTCTAACTGAGGCTTCGAACTAAAATAATAAAAATTAACTAAAAACGGTACAACATTAATAAAACCATTTTCTTACTGAAATACCAAAATTAAAAATGTTTTAATTATTTTCAAAATTACGGCACTTTGAAATGTTTTATCCTTAATAACTTTTGAAAGGTTAGGAATACAAAGAAATCGCATGAATTCCTTCTTTTTGCAAATGATATTTGCAATCCAAAAAAATAGCGTTGTATGAAACATGATGTCAAACAACCGAGATTTTAGTATTTTTGTATTTAATCATTTACGCGTCAATGTGTACAGCCATGGTGTCGTGCTGCGCGAGTCAACCACAACAATACATCAGCGATCTATTCTGATTACTTTCATCCAAAACACTACAATAAAGAGATTTGTGACGTTATTGTAATAAAAATGCCCCTAGCAGGCAACGGGAAAAAAGTTGCAGATGATTATCGTTGTTATTAAATAAAACATTAGTTTGAACCTTAAGCAGTGCCCTAAAAACTAGAGTTTTTATAATGGTAGAGTTGTTGAAGGTGCTGGAATTATTCAAGAAAAAAATTAATTTGCTGCTGTGTGCCGGTCATTTTCAAATAGTTTTTCCTTTTTAATCAAATGAGAGGGCGAAATTTTGATTATCGTTTGTAATGTGAAAATAAATTTAATTAAAGCTTCATTTTTAACAATTTTTTTTTTCATTTCTATCATTCTATCAAGATCTAATGATTTTTTTAAATTTTACTTGTTTTATGTCTACAACCTGCTTTGCATCACAAATAAATTGCACAAAAATTTATTTGTGAGGCACTATTTAAAATTAAAATTAATAATTTTAAATTGATTGATTTGTGTTATTTTGTTGTGTTATTATAGATATATGCTCAATGGGGATTCAAACATTGGACCCTGCTCTCCACAGTCCGAAGCCCTAGCCACCAAGCCAGCTATATAATAATATATATTAGGTACATCAGAAATAAATAATTTGGTTGCTTTTGAATGATTATTTTACACTGAAAGTTTGACTGTTCGTTTGTTTCGTCACGCCTAACTATAGTAATGTACATTTACTAGTAATATGTATACAATTAAACGACTTTATAATAACACAAGGTTCTGTTATTACTAATGAGTCATAAACGAATATCAAATGAACAAAAAAAGACGGTTACAATATTAACATGAGATGTTACAATACATGTCACACATTACAGATACATTTTCTTGAACTAGTCAAGAGCGTTGTAAACTCAAGTATAAACCCAAATAAAATATAAACTCATTGAATAAGAGCTTAGTATAAACTAAACGGCTGAAGTACAGTATGCAATATCCGACTTCCTATTCCTTTGACTCCAGCAATTAAAAGTACGCAATAACGTTAATGGCAATTATGGGGTGGGTGGGTCAGTACCACTGTAAGTGTATGGGTGGGTGGGTCGGTAAGTACCACTGTACGTGTAGGGGTGCCGGGTGGGTCAGTACCACTGTACTTGTAAGGGTGGGTGGGTCTGTAAGTACCACTGTACGTGTAGGGGTGTGCAGGTGGGTCAGTACCACTGTAAGTGTATGGGTGGGTGAGTCGGTAAGTACCACTGTACGTGTAGGGGTGTGCGGGTGGGTCAGTACCACTGTACGTGTAAGGGTGGGTGGGTGGGTCAGTACCACTGTACGTGTAGGGGTGGGCGGGTAGGTCAGTACCACTGTACGTGTAAGGGCGGGCGGGTGGGTCAGTACCACTGTACGTGTAAGGGTGGTTGGGTGGGTCAGTACCACTGTACGTGTAAGGGTGGGTGGGTGGGTCAGTACCACTGTACGTGTAGGGGCGGGCGGGTGGGTCAGTACCACTGTAAGTGTATGGGTGGGCGGGTGGGTCAGTACCACTGTACGTGTAGGGGTGGGCGGGTGGGTCAGTACCACTGTACGTGTAGGGGAGGGCGGGTGGGTCAGTAACACTGTAAGTGTATGGGTGGGTCAGTACCACTGTACGTGTAGGGGCGGGCGGGTGGGTCAGTACCACTGTAAGTGTATGGGTGGGTGGGTGGGTGGGTCAGTACCATTGTACGTGTAGGTGTGGGCGGGTGGGTCAGTACCACTTGGATAGAAAGAACAAGATTTGTTAAAATGAAAATCATTCCAAATGTTCATTACATATGAGTAAAATTATTAATGGAATCAAAACAAAGTTCGTGTGTTGCATTCAAAATAAAGGAAAATATATTAATAAAGTCCATATTACAATAAAAATAAAAGAAATAAAAACAATGAAACAACTTTTTTTTAAACTTTGTTTATTTAAAAGTTAATGCGGTTGAGTTAAGCGATAGTTAACTTCTTGATATAAAGGTTCCTTCAAAGAGCATGATTAGATGGATGAAAGGTAAAAGTATTTCCGTTAGGAGAGGAGAGTAGATACAATAAGTTGTCAAATGGCTCTTATTATTATGAAATAATATGAGCATAAAAGTTTATATATTCAGTTTCAGCAAATCTTATTACAATAACTCTGTATAGTATATTTTGGTTTAGTAAAAGATACGTATCTAAATAATGATTTATATATATATATAAATTATTATTTAGGTACTTTGTATTTATATATACAAAATTATAAATTTGAGGTATTCCTTAAACTGATTAGTATTATCTCTTTACTATGTATTTTAATTTCTTCGAGGTCGTGTAAAAATTTTAAGATTAATAGCAAAACCAACAAGCATAGCGGAAGTAGTGCTCAGCTCAATGTAATAATAAACAATCAGATGTTATGTGCGAGTTGTAAAAGAAACTGCCTTAGGAGGGATGTAATCTATTTTGGTTCAAGTGTCTATCCTTCATACGACTGTTATTGCACTGATTTCTTGTTTAAATACTATATATTATAGCTGACAGCTATTGTAAATCTATTGCCTGTCTTTATTACACCTCTGATCGGACTGATTCAAAACATTTAACAGTTATTTTGTTTCATTGTTCATAACATATGTATTTTCCTGATTCTTGTTTTGACTCTGTGTATTATTACTTATATGTATTGTAAATCAACTGTACATCCATTATTATCAATGTGATTATACAGATTTCTTGTTTGGACACTGTTTATTATTACTGACGTGTACTTTAAATCAACTTTCCATCCGTTATGTGATTGAATAGATTTCTTATTTGGACACTGTTTATTGTTACTGACGTGTACTTTAAATCAACTTTCCATCCGTTATTATTAATTTGATTGAATAGATTTTTTGTTTGGACAATATCTGTTGTTACTGACGTGTACTTTAAATCAACTTTCCATCCGTTATTATAAATGTGATTGAATAGATTTTTTGTTTGGACAATATCTTTTGTTACTGACGTGTACTTTAAATCAACTTTCCATCCGTTATGTGATTGAATAGATAAATGTGATTGAATAGATTTCTTATTTGGACACTGTTTATTGTTACTGACGTGTACTTTAAATTAACTTTCCATCCATTATTATAAATGTGATTGTATAAATTTATTGTTAGGACACTGTTTATTATTACTGACGTGTACTTTAAATTAACTTTCCATCCATTATTATAAATGTGATTGTATAAATTTATTGTTAGGACACTGTTTATTATTACTGACGTGTACTTTAAATTAACTTTCCATCCATTATTATAAATGTGATTGTATAAATTTATTGTTAGGACACTGTTTATTGTTACTGACGTGTACTTTAAATTAACTTTCCATCCATTATTATAAATGTGATTGTATAAATTTATTGTTAGGACACTGTTTATTATTACTGACGTGTATTGTTAGTGAAATTTCCATCCATAATTATGAATGTGATTGTATAGATTTCTAGTTTGGACAATGTTTATTGTTACTGACGTGTATTGTAAGTCAACTCTCCCCCGTTCATTACGACTCTGATTGGACACCTGTTATACGAATAAATGTAGTATTCTCAAGGATAACTCATCTCAATTGTTTATGTAACTTAGGCTGTTACAGTAAGTTGATACAGCTAACTCACCCAATATGAAAACCTGTTAACATTTAAAGTTACATAAGGTGTTGAATATTGATTTTTTTAAAATGTTAGTTCAATTGTATAAAAATTGCATTTAAAGGTTTTTTAAATTTTAATAATTAACAATTACTGCACTAGAGTTTGGTTTTTAATAACCAGTTCATAATTAGTTAAAGGTTACAAGTCAGGATACTAAGTTTTATAACATACCATTCAATTACAACACATTTCTATTTTACAACAATTTTGTTACCTTATGACTTAATTAGTTGGGTTTAATGATTTCCAATATTATTTCAATAAGGTTATCAGCAAAAAAGTTATTTATTTATTTAGTGATGAACTTGTTTTACTAGCAATATTCCGTATTGGCCACTACCTTTGATCCAAATTATTAATTTAAAGTGCCTAATAATAATTTCTACAAACAGTAAAAATAAATGATTAATTTTTCATTCTTGCAATATGATTTAATTACATTTCAGTAAGTTCGAGACGTTTTCTTGGCAAATTACATTATTTTAAACATTCTTATAACTTATTAATATTCATTATAAAAATATAATTACAGAATATTATTTCATAAAATCTCTTTTTTTAGTTTAAAAATAAATTATTTAAACATTCGACAAGAAAGTTTATCAACAAAAAATTGTATTTCAATTTGTTCAGTGATCGGTTTTTAGATTAATCCAACACTGAGAGTTTATCTTGATACAAAATGGAAATTGGATTCCCAACTATTCTTCTAAATCCTTGCAATCAGTATCATGGTATTTTACGGCTTTGCTGTCCTCGTACGTGCAACATTGTGTGCCCGATATTTCGTTCTAATCGTAGGGACTTCTTTTCATTAAAAATAAGCTCGCAAAACATCTATGGACCTGTATAATTTCTATAGACATAAAATCATTAACTCATTAAGCAAAAGTCTATACATTTGTATTCATTTTAACATACTTTCAGCTCTATAATAAAACTATATATTCTTTTTTGAGGATGAGGAATCGTGGTAACAAAATGTTTGCTACTATGAGACAAGTTTAAGTTATTAGCACTCGTGGTGTAAAACAAGTTTACAATGACGCGTGAAATGTAACATTTATCATTATTATAAAGACAAGGTCTGTACAATTTATTTATTTATTTATTCATAAGACGCCGATCGTCAAGATATGGGTGAATATGGATTTCGAATGAGTGTGATGAGCGTAGATGAGCGAATGTAGTCATTGTTACAAACTAAGGCAGACTATTCCTTAGAAAGTGTCATTAATTAATAGCCCAATGACAAATGAACAGCCGGTGGTTATCAGCTGATCCTTCTCAAAATGTATTGACTTTGATTGGGATCGAACTGAGAACCTTTAGCGCATGAAGCTGGGATTGAACCAACTACGCTACCGACCAATCTATATAGTGTAATTACTTATTTATTTTGATACTTCCAACTAAAATTATTATCAAAGATGAATGTGCGTCAAAGTTGGTCCATCCAGTCACTAGTATTTTAAATATAAGTTAGTACTATACAGGGTGTTATTGAACTCTCTTTAAATAAATTGTAGCTATGTTCCTTGGGTCAAGGCAAACAAAAAACACCATACAACCATATGTCTAAAATGTCTAGATTTCTGTCTGTCTGTCTGTATGTGTTTTTCACAACTGTTTTCATAACTCAAGATCTATTTGAGTTGAAACTTCAAATTTGGGCTTCATGTATGTTGTAGTAGGTAAAATGAATCTTTGAAATATCTTTGATGTAACTAAAGCCGTTAATTTTGTAAACATTAATAACTATGGTACAAAACAAGTATTGTGTTTTATACCATAACTAGCTGTGCCCGCCCGCTTTGCCGATCATAATATTGAGTTTGAGTATATAATCGAAATGTGCAGCAAGCTATCAGTTTGAAATCTTGCAATCAAAATATAAGTAAAACTTTTAACAAAGTCAAAAACACAACAAAATTAATTAAATACTTTGTTTTTGAAAAACAATGATTTAATCTAATACCCAATTTAGAACAGCTAATGTTATGTATAATTTGTATTTTAATTTTTTAATTTTAGCCTTCCACACTGTTATTCAATTTGTCAATTATTCAATTTATTCAATTTATTCAATTGTTATTTATTCAATTGGTCTTCGCCCGTCAGTGGCAGTGAGTGGTTCGCTGATAAGGTCGCTCTTATCTACTTGTTTGTGTATTTAGGAACGCTCTGTTCTATCCTGAGCGTTTATGCCGCTGAGCGTTTATGATTAATTGTTTTAAAGTGTTTATTTAATAATGTCGGCTAATTGTGGCGTGTGTGGTTTATTAAACAGTGCAAGTGACCAGATTAAGTGCGCAAGTTGTGGGAGTGCCTTTCACCTTAACTGCATAACCAAAAAACACCCTGATCTCATAAAAACGCGAGGATCCAAGAAGGAATGGTTCTGTAATGACTGCATAAAAATCAAATCCTCATCAAGCAGTAGTAAGTCTGGAGAGGCACCAACGCTACTAACTAAAGAGTTCATGATTAATATGATGGAATCCTTTAAGCATGAGATATTCAATGAACTTAAGTCTCACTCCTCACAATTTACTGAATTTAAACTTTCATTGGATTTCTTTTCAACTAAAATGGATGAGGCTAGCAGAGTCATGGAAGAGTTGAAGAGGCAGAATAAAGAAATCATAACCGAAAACGAAGGCAACAAACTGAAAATCGCAACTTTGAAAAAAAGGGTTGATGATCTCGAAACTAAGATGAGGGACATGGAACAATACTCGCGTCGTGACAACATTGAAATAAATGGGCTTCCTAAAACAGCCGGGGAAAATGAGGTTGAGATCGTGAAGGACCTTGGACGGGCTATCGGCATGGAGGTTGAGGCGATGGAGATCGTAGCGGCTCACCGAGTACCTACATACAACCGAGGACGTATACAACCCATCGTAGTTCGCTTCACTTCGAGACATCAGAGAGACGGTTGGCTTCAGGCCTTCAGGAGGAAAAGGACTCTTCTTGCATCTGATGTCAACAAGAGCTTCCCGCCAACGAGAGTATACATTGGCGAACACCTGACACCTTCAAACAAGCTTCTACTTAAAAACCTTAAGGACGTTGGGAAGGAATTGGGTGTGAAATTCATTTGGTGCAGAGAGGGGAAGTTCTACGCCAGGAAGGCTGAGGGACTGCCGTGCTTCAAGGTTAGTACAACAGAAGAGTTGCGTCAATTGAAATGGCCCTAGATACTCTTGACATTGTTTTGAACTTGACAGGTGTAGGCTATTTACATTATTTGTAGCTCTCAGTTAAGTAGATAGCAAGTTACGTTCAACGTTTTAATAAGTCTGTTTATTTTTCTTATTTTTTATTGTATAATAAAGGCTGTCAGAAGCTTATATTTACCAACCAAGCAAGTTAAATTAATTAAATACATTTTGTTTTGTGAAGAAAAACTTTTTTTTTAAAATGAAACCACAACTTGCATTGTCTCTCATTAATATTTGTTTGGTTTACAGTTATATGGTAGGTTTATATGAATTTTAAATGTTTAGTTTTTAAATTTTGTTAATTTTATACATTTTAAACAGCAAACTGAATAGTATGACAAGCCAAAAGGAAATATTCCAGTATAAATTAAAACTCGAGAGCAATTCTCCAAAATAAATTGATCTTAAGTAAGCCCAATAAAATTAAGTGCATTTATGGAATCATTGTATGTGTTAAGGCTTTCAAGTTGTTTTTTATTGATATTTGTAGTTTGTGGGGTAAACGGTAAATCATTTGAATTAATTTAGTGATATTTTTTTTCAACAAAGATACCCTTTTGATTCTTTTGATTATTTAATGTGTTGTGTGTCTGGGATTATTTGGGTAAAACCCATTACCTTTTAATTGATTATTAACGATTTTTAATATTCACTTATAATGTTTAGTTATTGTTTTCTTGAGGTAATTAATAGAGCATATTTAGCAATTTGTACCAATCAGTTTGTCCTAGGACGTTGTAAATATTACTACTAAACTGTTTATACTTAACTAATGGGGGATGAAATAATCAACAGTTTTTATTTTGCAGATTTTCAAAATTCAATATTCAAAGGAAGTAACAATGAAATTAATTTAATTCATATAAATATTCGTAGCTTAAGGAAAAACTTTAACTTATTCATGGCAGTTTGTCATGATTTAATCACGAATTATTGTCCCAGTTTCATTGTTATGAGTGAGACTTGGATTACTGAATCAGAAGTTAATCTATTTTCAATTCCTGGTTATTCAATATTTGCTTGTTGTAATGAGACATATAGAGCAGGTGGGAGTTTGGTGTATGTCAGTAACAATATACGTGCCACACAGGTGGATTGTCGGCTTAAATCAGCTGACTGCACATTAATTGAGTTCAAGGTCAACCGGTTTCTTATCTCTCTACTAGCCGTTTACAGATTACACTCCTTTACCCCTGAGTGCTTCTTTAATGAATATACACAAATTCTTGGGAAACTAAAAAATAATGCAATAATTACTGGTGACATAAACATTGATATTTTAGAACACTCTTCAAATCAAGCTAAAGATGCGTATTTGACACTAATGACTAATAATGGGTTTAATTCTCTGATTAATAAACCAACGCGTGTAACCCAATTGTCGAAAACATGCATTGATCACATATTTGTGCGGCACAGAAATTCAAATCAATTTAAAACAGCTATTTTTGATATTGACATATCTGACCACTTTCCAATCGGGCTCTCTTTTACATTAAGCAATTTGAACAAGTATTCCAACAGGCCTCAATGTAATGTAAATAAAAAATTTACTGATTTTATATCATTAAATTTAACTCTTGAAACAACGGACTGGGACCGACTGTTTGATAAACATGAATGTAATTTTAGTTTTAATAATTTTCACACAAGATTACTTGAATGTATTGATAGTAACACTAAAGCTGCTAAACATGTAAATGTCAAACTAGAGAAAGCCCAACAAATTAGTTCATGGATGAATCAGCAATTACTTGGTAGAATTGAATTGCGGAAAAAACTTTATAGGAGAATGAAAAGTCGCCCTTATGACACCATTCTTAAACACTATTATGAAAGATTTAAAAGTAAGTTAACAACTGACCTTGATCATAGGAAAAATCAATACTATAAGAATTTACTTGATCTATGTGGTAGTCCTAAAGATAAATGGCAATTGATCAACAAACTAACTGGTAAGCAGTTTAGGTCAATTGATAAAATTACATCTAGTTCTGGACAGGTATTAGATAACGAGCAAGATATTGCTAATATTTTTAATGAATACTTTTTAAGTGTTGCCACTTCTGTTTATGTAAATAGTAATGTAGATATAGGTATCCACAATAACCAAGTCAACTCAATTTACCTCAGACCAGTTAATACTGCTGAAATTGTTAATATAATAAAATCAATGAAAAACAAAAAATCATCTGGTTTTGATGGTATTAATATTTTGACAATTAAAAAAATTATTCACACCATAGCTGAACCCTTGACAAGATTAATTAATATTAGTTTTGTAGAGGGGATTTTTCCTGATAAATTGAAAAAGGCAATTGTTGTGCCTATTTTTAAAAAGGGTGATCCCGAATCTGTAAAACAATACCGGCCTGTAGCCTTACTTTCTGTATTCTCCAAACTATTTGAAAAAGCTATGAGAAGTAGATTTTAAAATTATTTAGAAGTGACTAGATTCTTATCTCCTAGGCAGTTTGGTTTTAGGAAGGGGAGGAATACGGAAGATGCTATCCGATCACTGTTAACTGTAGTATATAGAAGCTTAAATTCCAATAATAAGGTTTCTGGTCTATTTATCGATTTCACAAAGGCCTTTGACTTGGTGCGACATGATCTCCTCCTGTTCAAATTGGAAGCAGCCGGTGTACGGGGTCCTGCTCTTGGTTGGTTCTCCTCTTTTCTCAAAGATCGAAAACAACAAGTTCGAATAAAAAGCGTGTTAAGTGAGGAGTGCACTGTCAATATTGGTATTCCTCAAGGGTCAGTACTTTCTGCCGATTTGTTTGCTTTATTTATTAATGATCTTTTGTTGCTACCCTTTTATGGAGAAATATTTGCCTTTGCAGACGACATCGCTTTTGTGTATTCTGCTATAAGTTGGAGGGAGATAAGGGATGCCATAGATAATGACTTATTACTATTAAAATCTTGGTGTATTAGAAATTCAATGATACTTAATGCCTCCAAAACTAAAATATTAAATTTCGATTTAAATGGATATTATTTTCAAGATCAATTTAAATACCATGACTGTAATAATGCACTTAATTGCAACTGTGAAGTAATTGAGCAAGTGAATGAATTTAAATATTTGGGAGTATTCATTGATAGTAGGGTTACTTGGAAAGCCCAAATAAATGCTTTACATATGGACTTACAAAGGTCAATCAGATCATTTTACTTTTTAAGAAATTTATGTGATACTAACTTACTAAGAACATTATATTTTGCTTTGGTACATTCGCGACTTGAATATGGGATTGAATTTTGGGGTGCGGCATACAATAACTTGTTAAATAAATTGATTATAACCCAAAAATATTTCGTACGTATTATTTGCTTTAAAAATCAGAGAGATCATACAGAACAGTTATTCAAACAATTAAACATCTTAACGGTGAAAAATCTTTTTATCTTTAAGGTACTTAGGGCCTTTTACAAGAGGAGTGGCAACCAGGGAACAGAAAATTTATTCTATCAAACAAGAAATACAGTAAATCACTTCTTCATAAAGCCAAAAATAAATAAATCATTTTTTTCAAAAACATTTCTCTATTTAGGCCCGAAATTTTTTAACCTTTTGCCTGTTGACATTAAAAGAGCTAATAGTATTTTTTCATTTTCCAAAC
Organism: Stictocephala bisonia; assembly: GCA_035578905.1. Lineage (NCBI taxonomy): Eukaryota > Metazoa > Arthropoda > Insecta > Hemiptera > Membracidae > Stictocephala > Stictocephala bisonia. Next base: position 768,836 of record JAQJVL010000273.1, on the reverse strand, counting down.
AGCTTAAAAAATGGTTGACTAATGTAAATAGTGTTGAATTTTTATTTTCCATATTAAGTTAATTTTATGTATAGTTTAGACCTTCTTTTATTTTTGTTTCACGCCACAGCAGCCAACTTTTTCAGTAGTCATCAAAGAAGACTGGACAATGTATTATCTTTAATTTATAGTTATTTATAATATTTTTTTTTTTTTTTTTTTTATCAATATAGCCACCAATTACTGGATTATAAGGTGGTTATTATTCCTAATTAATGTATGTAAACATATTGTATGCTTTTGGGAATAAACACATTATTATTATTATTATTATTTGGTTTTATTTAACAGCTGCTCATCAAATAATTCAATAAATTAATATGGCTCCATAAGAATACCATGGGTATTTTGGAGGCCAGTAGGTCTATGGCCTGAGGTCGTAGAGGAAAATCCTTTATTACTGAGCCTCCAGGGGCCAAAATAAACCTACGTACAAAATTTCAAGTCAATTGGATGCATATTTTATGATAAATAGCGCTGAGTGGTAAATGGCTTATATATAAATTTAAAATTGTCCGATTGAAATCAGTTTGTTCTCCTAGATAACAAAGGTTAGTCTACTTTTAGAGGGCGCAAAGTACGGTAATTGGCTCTGAACCAGTGAAAAATCGTGTTTCTAGCCATATTTAGCCATTTCCTATGACCTGGCTATACATGTGTTCAGATTAAATTGTATATATTCCCGTTGAATACAGTATTTTCTCCTAGATGACAAAGTTTTACAGTCTAGAAAAACTTGTAAGTCTACTCTTAGAGGCCGTAAACTAACCAATTTGATTTACATGCACAAATTGGAAATCTAGCTCTACCTTAGGATGAAGGAGATAAGATAGAGCAAAAGGTCATAGGACAAAAGTTGTAGATCGTCTCAAATCAGATACAGAAAATGGTGTTTGTTTTTCTGTAGAACCTTTCATTTAGCCGATAAGTCTAATTAGAGAAATGCTGTTTTTAGCATTTAAAATGTGTTGCAATAAAAAGGCTGCCATCTTCGATTTACTACGAATTTTTCAAAATCCCCTCTTATTGCACATCTACAACTTAAGACCTTTGACTCTAAAAAAATTCAGCCTCGTAGGCTTAGTTACAGCTATGAGTGAGCTAATTCAAGTGTTATCTCATTTGGCCTACAGATTTTTCAAAACATATTCAATATAAATGCGAATTATATCTTTGTCACTTTCATTCTACCATGCCTCACTAATTAATTACCAAATATCTCATATTCTCATTACTCTTATTGCAAATAACTAAGCCATAAACAATCTTATAGCTGTAAATTTTACAAAGGAAAATAGTGAAAAGGTTTCGGTTGGGTGGATAACAATTTTATTTTACAAAAACGTATTTTACAGTAATACCTTTTTAATCCAAGAACATCAAAACAAGTATTAAATATCAATTGGAAAATGATTCAGAACAAACAGATTATGTTTTGGCGGAAGAGCATAACACACAATGGTCAGCAGCAAGCACAGTATGCAAAGAAGAAAAGCAGAAAGTAAGGATGATAAAAGCAGCAGCGTGAATGGATATAGAAAGTTGCGTTTCTCAACCAATTGCTCTTTTATGCCCAATATACTCGCATATTAAATTAGATGTTTTAAATGTTGAAATTTAATGTATTACGAAAAAGATTATGTGTAGCTTATATTTAGATATAAAATATCAACAAAATCACAAAAATATACGTTCAGTCAAGTATTTTTTAATTTCCACGAAAGAATAACAACAATTACAAAATCTCTTTATTGAATAAATACAACATAATTTTTTGTAAGGTATTGTGTATATCTCATATAAGGGATGATTATGTTGACATTTTTTCAGCCGATTCACGAGCGTGCGATCGGATTTGTCAGCACGGGGCATGATTAATGTGTTGTAATTTCCAGCTTAAAGCTAGAAGATGGAAGAAAAGAAAGCATATAAGAACGTATTTTGCCAAATATTTTGTAGTGGAAATCACTATTTTGTAGTATATATATTAATAATTGGTATGTCAATTATCGACAGTATAAATATAGAAAACAGAAAGTTAATGGTTACTGAGTATTAAAGGAAATATTAAAAATGGAACTATTGACAATGCAACTGTAGTAACAAGCCTTAGGGGACTTAGCTCAACAACCCTTCACAACTTTACTTTAACTTTCCCATAAATTCTGCAGTGGTCAATATCCCAGAAGTTTGCAACTCCAAGATAACCTCATAAATGTACTTTCAGGCATGGTGATGTGTTTGAAATGACCAACCATCCAGCCTCAAACCTCTAAATCAGAATATTAAGGCAAAAAAAAAAAAAAAATACATCTAACCTCTTTTTAAGCCATATATTTATAAATAGAGGGGTTTTATGCGTGAACTAATCAGTCTATTGAATGAAAAAATAAATTATTTAAACAATATTATACTAATTAAATTTCGATCACACTTCAGTAGGTACCAATTCATATTTTTTATCGTCCAACCATCTTTAGTAAAACTTTTCATAATTATACTTCATTTATTAAATAACTGAAGTTTAAGCCAGGATACTCAGTTCGAAAGTCATTAAAGGAGTAACAGATGGATATTAATTTTCGTTGGAATATATAAATTTAGCGGCCTGTCTCTGATTATTCCACGGATTCGTCGTTTGTCAAAGGTTTCAATAAATTAATTAAAATTATTAAATAAATAAACCACTTACATTTTTTTAAATTACTATGTACAACCTCGATTTACAATTCATTACTAAACATTGCTATCTTACTCACCAAAATACCGTAAACGAAGAAAACATTTGTTTTATGCAAAAGTGAACTAAATATGTTTAGAAGTCAGTTTATAGTTAATTCTTTGAACAGAAGCAGGTAAATTAATTACAGACGTAAACTCTCTTATTAATAAAGTGTTAGAAAGTTTATAGAAGTGGAGCAACCTTTCGAAATACAAAAATCACACTTTGGCAATCAAGTAGTAGAGCCTATATTGTATGTGGGGTATTTTGACCCACGTACATTTATATAAATAATTTTTATTTATTTGTATTATTGATATAAAATTAAACTGAAAATATGTTACAATGACCCTTTCATCAGTTCATAATGTGTAAGAACGCATAAATCACATAACAAACTGGAATGAACATGTGTCACTAGAATACATTAATTGCAGATAGTGTGTATTTTGTACTACGTGCTCTTTAACGTTAAAGACTCACCAACAAAATACAGGGCCTAATAACGGAATTACAATTATAAATACCTTTTTGACTTGTAGTTTCCTGTTTTTGTTGTTATTTATAAGGATATTTGAAGTAGTGAATTGACCATATCAGAAGAAAATGATAAGTTGGTTTACACTGTTATGCTTATGCAATTTTGCCGGCCTGGTAGTCTATTGGCTTAGGGCTTCAAACTGCGGAGAGCAAGATTTAAGGTTTAAATTTAAATTCGAGTTAAGTCTGCTAGTTAAGCTCCCGGAAATTTCTTCAGACTTCTGAAGTCCACTCCTTAGCCCTATCTCCTTAATCCTTATCTCTTTATTATATTTGTCAACTACAAAGTAGATTCCCTGAGTGATGTTATTAGCGGATGATCTGACGATTTTCACTGAGATATCTACTCTGGAGGACTAAAAACGACTTCAGTCAATACTGATGTTGTTCAGTCAAAGTAGATTCCCTGAGTGATGTTATTCGCGGATGATCTGAACTTTTTATCGATTTCATGCTATATGGTGGGGGGGGGGGAAATGTTGTAAATTTTTCATGGTCTACTGAAACAAAGTTCCATGCAGCAAAATGTATGCACATGAGACTCAAACTGTTAATTTATATCATACTGTAAAGGGAATGTTTGAAATTCGATTCATAAAAGATACAAACATCTTTTAAATGAATATTTTTTTTAGGGTAAGGAAGACTTTCAATTAAAAAAAAGCTGAAAATAAAAAATAAATTAAATATATATTAGGTTATAGGACGATCCCTAAAGGCACAGCGTTACGAGCGTACCCAGTTAGACTTACTACCAACCGGCAAACCCGAGGTTGAAGGCCTTGGGTGGTGAAGCATGCAAGGATATATCTTGGTTATATATAAAATATAATAGAACATTCGATTTTACATTATTTTTTGTTGAAACAGATTAATCATGTATGCAGATTTTAGAGTTCACATTTTTGACTAAACAGATAATTCTGGTAAGCCGTTTTATTCGTCATTCTTTTTAGTAAAATTAACTCAGCTAATTGTAATAGGAACTTTGCCATTTTTACCCACAAACATCCGAACATTATATGCACTGTCAACATGTCACACTGTTACGACACTTCGAAATGGCTAAACATTTACACCAGCAAGTAAATGAACCTGCTAGAGTAAGAAATATTAAGATACATATTAGCTCCTTAAAGCACAAGTGGTATAACTCCACATTTTTGTCAATCTGAGCTAGACATAGTGCTGTGTAGAGAAAATGTTGTTCTATTTACTGCACTAATGGTACAAATAGTAGTTCCCTTAGCAACCACGTAGATAGCAGCACGTTATTGTGCAGTCAGTGATGACCTCTGTTAGCTGACAGCACTGGTGTAGTTTGGAAATACTTGTGCAGTAAAGTCTAGTAAATATTTACTCTAAGTGTTTGCCATAAAAACAATAAAATTTTGTGGTCATTTGTTTGCTTGTTGTAAAAATGAACTCCAGTGACGATGGCAGTATTGACCCTCCTAGCATTGAGGCGGATAACGGATCAGAAGATGAATATTTACCATCAGACTCAGACATCATATCTAGTGAAGAAGGTAAAAATTAATCATGTTTATTCCTTCTTTTTATCACAATTTTATTCTAATAATACAACAGTTTCATATTATTTCTTAACCATAATTCAACAAAATGTATTTACTTTAGGTTTGCTTTAATCATAAGATCATCATAAAGGAATGTAGTGGGTTAACCTAGAAATGGATTTACACCATTGTTGCAGTAAACGATTCGGCCTAAGTGGTCAACCTACCTATATTATGTATCAACATTTTCTTTGCCTATTTTACGTACAAATGCTATATTCTACGTATTGTGCTGATAGCGTAATATAGGCTAAATTAAGTACATAACTTAAAACATTATGTCGTCTTATAGGTTACATAAAAATTCCGTTTTAATTGTTTTAGCATAAATAAACAAACAAAATTTTTTTAAACTAGTTTAATTTAAAAAAATAACAGGTGCATAAAAATTTTCATATTTCTTATTCTAATTAATAATGTTATTTGTTTTAATAGTTAATTATTCATTTTGAATTTTAAAATTTACTTGATCAGCCAGGTTTTTAAGGTTTTCTTTGTGTGTTATCTTATGATTTTAGTAGTTAGTTTTTAAACAGTGCTTTTTGGTTTCAGACGTTGATGATAATGGAGCAGCTGCTGTTCTGGAAGAGACACCAAATGGTGATCAAGCAGAGGCATCGGTAGAAGGCAGACCACAAAGATGTTGGAAAAGACAAAGAAAGGAGTGGAAAAGTGAAGATAGGAGAGGAAACGCAATTCTGGGGAATCTTACTGTTGCAGAGAAATAATTTAGCAATCTAGATTGCAGGTGTAGAAAAAATTGCTATAAAATTACAGAACAAGAACGTAGAAAAGCGTTTGAATCATTTTGGAAGATTGGGACATGCTCTACCCAAAATGCGTTAATTCGTGGTTTGGTGAAACAAGTGGTACCACAACGTCATCGCCCAGCCACCAATACTAAAAAAACAGAAGTTGTATAAATGTGTTTTGTTTAAATGTTGATGTTGAAAGCAAACCGGTTTGTAAGAAATATCTTTTTGAAACCTTTAAAATATCTAATGATACGAGTCTTAAAGAAGATGAACAATGGAGAGCCTGCAGGGGATGATAAACGGGGTAAAAGGTGCCTGGGAACAAAACTCCTGATGAAAAAATGAAATTAGTAAGAGACCACATTACGTCTTTTCCCTCATACGAATCCCAATACACAAGACAACATAACCCGAATAGAAAATATTTATCGGAAGATTTAAGTATACGACCTATGTACAAGCTATACAAGGAACATGTTCAAAGCCAAGGGTATCAGCCTGTTGAGGAGGATATCTATCGTAGAACATTCAACAATGAATCCAATCTGCACTTTCAAGGACACTTGTGTCCAGTGTGATGTTTTTTACAATAAACTAAAACACACAACAAATTAAGAAGAAAAAAGACAGCTTAAGCAAGACCATGAATTACATTTACGAAAAGCAGAAAAAGCTCGTGATTGTATGAAAGTGTACTCTGAAAAATCAGCAGATGATGAGCTCTATTTGGAGAAATCTCTCTCTTTCCCTAAATTAGCATATCAACAAGCCTATTACAAACGTAATACGTACGTATTTAATGTTGGCTGCCATGAACTGGCAACCAAACTGGGATTTATGTATTGTTGGGATGAAGTTAATGGCTCGAAAGGCTCTCAAGAAATTGCTACTTGTTTAATTCAACATATTAAACTAGAGCCCCCGCAGCTAAACACGCGGTTATGTACACTGACACCTGTACAGGACAGAATCGGATCTGGAAAGCTGCCATGACATTAATGAAACATGACCAAAGTCCTCAAAATAACACTGAAATAATCGACCAAAAATTCATGCAACGTGGACATTCTTACATACAAATGACTGTGAATTTGCCTCAATTAAAAACTTTAGCAATCTAGATAACAATAGCAGGTGTAGAACAAATATTTACACCTGCTGACTGGTACAAAACCATTGCTAGGTCTAGGAAAAATAAAGCCTTTCATATCACAGTTATGACGAACTATAATTTTTTGTGCGTTACAGAAATTCTAAAAAAAATCAGCAAAAGTAAGAAAGACAATGAGTGTCATACTGTATCACGGCTAAAAATGTAGTGGATACGCTATAAGAATAGCGAACCATTTAACATTCTTTACATGTAAACTCTCTCGGAGGACATACCATTTTCAACTCTGATTGTTATACCAGGGGGGAAAAGACGACGACCGGTTAGCTTTTGCAACATTAATCAGAGTAAGCTATACACAAGTGCTCGGATAGTGAAAAAAGAAAAGAAAAGGGACATGTTGGACCTGCTGCCATACATCCCTCCCATACATCAACATTATTTCAAGAACCTCATCACTAATGAAAATGCTGAAGATGTTGGCCCACACAGGTCATAGATGAACACAATGAGTGAACAGTGTAATCTTGTTATTACTTTATTAATGTGATGAATAAATATTTATTAATAATAGTTTCTTTTGTTGTAATTAACACCTACAATCCATTTACAGCTCAAGTGGTATAGTTACTTTTAGGACTAAAACCTACAAAAAACGAAATATATTGAATTCAAAACGTTAAATAAAGATAAAAAGACCTTTTAGAGTAATTTTAATGAAGCAAATAGTAAAAAAGTATAATTCAAATTTTTTTAATAAAATTTGTAGTAAAACCTTAAATATCTCGAAACACTAAAAATGATTGTTACACCACTGGTGTTTTAAGGGGCTCATTTTATGGAAAAACAGGCTGTAAATGAATTCACACTTAGCCTAAACAAATTGATGAATGAATATAATGCTATTCAAAGTAAAAACATTTAATACATGTTAATCGTACAGATGAACACAATTACTTTGAAACAATTTAATTTCACATTTACTCTGAAGTATAAAATATCTAACTTCTCTATCTGATCTATAAACATCACAGCCTACAATAGAATCAAACGCATCCTGTCCCCAGTAACTTATCTGGGAATAAAACTAACCAAAGTTCCCATAGATAGTGGCCACTGAATTAAGAAATAAACAACCAACTGAGTCGAACACAACGAAGGTTTAACTTGAAATGGTCGAATCCTAGCAATGAACTGTAATTTCAAAACCATTGCTTGCCTGGAGACTACACATTAGCAGTAAATTGACATCAACCTCAGACTATGCAGTGACGTCTGAAAACACACTGCAAACGTGGAGATTTACAAAGCAATATGCAACTGAAAACTATACATTTTTATGAAAATAAAAACTGCATTAAAATTATTTAGTTACAGTACGTAAAAAAAACAAAATAAACAGTAACCACATTAGGCTCCATGATTTGCATTTCAACCTAACAGTTATTAGTATCGTAAAAAAAAGAATTCCTAATATTCATACTTTTTATTATTATTATTTTATATTAAATTAAATATTTATACATTCCTTTACAAGCAATAGGAAGTATTTATTTTTATTTTACATGTTCCTATGGATCAAAAACTTACGTAAACTAAATCCAATATTTTACGTAAACTAACCATCAATATTTTAATTAATATTTTAAAAAGAATTATTTTCTGGTTTAAAAAACCACTTTTAGATGATCAACTATTTCTGTATTCTCTTTTCCCAAAAAAAGTGCTTAAACATGGACACAATTTACGATCATCAAATATCGATAAATTTGCAGAAGTATATTGCAGAAAGTAATGTAATGAAACAACATTTCTAACAGAGCCAAGTAGGGAGCAGCTTAGTGTAATACCACGCATTAAGAAGTTCTGGGCGAGCGCTAAATGAAATTGCCGTAGGAGAGGTGTAATCTATTTAGGTCCAACTTTTCCATTCTTCATTATGACTGTAATTGGGAATGGATTACTTGTTTAGAAACTATATACAGGGTGTCTATAAAAGAACTCCGGGGTTTTGAAGTATAATATTTTAATGAAGGAAAAAAGGAATATAAATGTTTTATACATTATTAGGAAGGTAGTAATGTCAAGTTTTTTTTACATATTAATACAGTTCAATATGAGCCCCGTTAGTGGCACGGCACACATCATAACGATATTCAATCTCTTCCCATGTCCTGGCCAGCATGTCTGGGGGCACGGTTGCCACGCAATTGATTATTCGTTCCCTGAGATGGCCAACATCTCGGATTTTCTCTCCATACACAAGGTTCTTGATATGCCCCCAGAAGAAAAAGTCCAACGGAGTCATGTCAGGGCTCCTTGGAGGCCATGGAATAGGTCCTTCCCTTCCAATCCATCTGTTGCCGAGTCGAGCGTCAAGTGCCTCACGCACACGCATACTGAAGTGTAGCGGTGCCCCATCTTGTTGGAAGTGGACTAAACCCTTCTCCGCCTCAATATCATCTAACTGAGGAAAAACATATTCCTCCAACATGTCACAATAGACATCACCATTGATAGTTCTTTCAACAAAAAGAAAGGACCTATGACTCTATCATGCATAAGACCACACCAAACATTCACTTTAGGCGTGTCACGTTCATGCTGAATAAACTCATGGGGCGGCTCTGAACCCCAAATTCTACAATTTTATGCCTGTTTACAGTCCCGTTCACATGAAAAGTAGCTTCATCAGTGAAAAAAACAGTTTTTAAGAAATTATTATTTTCTTCAATTTTGTCCAGCATAGAAACAGCAAAGTCAAATCTCTTAATCTTGTCTGCTGGTTTAATGTGGTGTAACAGTTGAATCTTGTAAGCAGTTAAACAAAGTCTTTTATGAACTACCCTATGAACCGTTGATCTCGGTAATCCCAACTCCAGACTGCGCCTTGTTATCGATTTCTTAGGGCTTCGAAGGCATGAAGTGCGGATTCTGTCCACATTCACTTGTGACACACGCGGCCTACCCGGTGACTTTTGTTTTAAAACACTTCCGGTTTCCTTGAAAGCACTTAACCATTTACGAATTGTTTTGTCTGTAGGCGGATCAACACCGTAATTACGTCGAAAGTTTCTTTGTACCGTAACAACAGAACTAGTTTCTATAAGCCAAATAACGCACTGAGCCTTTTGTTGCGGCGTCGCCATAGCGCGGCAGTCCAGACGGCACTGAGTCACTCTCTGCCGAGACGTTGTTTCAAGGTCAAAGCTACGCAGAGCTGCCAACTGTTGAAGAAAACATTCCCTATTGGTATGAGTAAAACTTGATAAGCTAATCGTTTAGAACAAATTATAAACATTTTTTTATCTTCTATAGTTATTAATATATAAATTTTTAAAACCCCGGGGTTCTTTTGTAGACACCCTGTATATGTCCTTACTGACATGTGTTTATAAGTGTTATAAACACACAGGCTCCCTTGCAGTAAATATGGACTGCATATTGTTATATAATATATTGTTTTGTAGGAAGAAAAACAATATAATAAAAAATACTAATAATAATGATATGTCAACTTGCCTCCAATATTTCATAAAAATCTATTAAAAATATGCAAGATATTTTCTTTTTTTTCCAATTTCAATTTTATTTACATATTCACATTAATTTAATGAATAACTTTTATGTTATACTGTAATAAATTCGACCCCATTCAAACATAGTAATAAAACTCTGTAGAACATATTTTCGAGAAAATGTTCTACTATTTACTTCTCTACATGAAATAATTTGCGCTGCCATATATATCAATTCATGGGTAGGGTTGGGGGTGACTTTTGCATGATATGCACGATTGTATTGTAGCGCATATAGTAGTGGCGAAATAATTAATATCCTGCAGCATTTTTATTAAACAGAGTGTTACGAAGTGATTACTTAAGTAAACAAAAAGAGTCAAACAAATTAATGGGATACAGAAAATGGGGGGTTAGGGAGTCGATTACTTAAGAGGAGATGAGGTGGGATGTAGGGAGGCAACAAGGTGAAAATGGGGAGGTGGAGGGAGTCGATTACTTAAGTGGAGATGAGGTGGGATGTAGGGAGGCAACAAGATCAAAATGGGGAGGTGGAGGAAGTCGATTACTTAAGTGGAGATGAGGTGGGATGTAGGGAGGCAACAAGGTCAAAATGGGGAGGTGGAGGGAGTCGATTACTTAAGAGGAGATGAGGTGGGATGTAGGGAGGCAACAAGGTCAAAATGGGGAGGTGGAGGGAGTCGATTACTTAAGAGGAGATGAGGTGGGATGTAGGGAGGCAACAAGGTCAAAATGGGGAGGTGGAGGGAGTCGATTACTTAAGAGGAGATGAGGTGGGATGTAGGGAGGCAACAAGGTCAAAATGTAGGTAAAGTTTTAGTAACAGTAATTATAAACAACTATAAAAATTGTCCGATAAAATAAACACCTTATATGATTTTCATTTATAAAAAGAATTGAAATTTACATTACAATTATATTGATTACCTGTACACTGTAATCGATCTTCTGAAACCATTCTTCTACCTCTCTCCTTTTTCTTTTTCAAATCCTACCAGGGCCTAAGTCAGTATTCCCACCAAGGAAATTTCTATCTAATTACTATTTCTATTATTTTTTATACGTCGAAATTGAATTTAATAATATTAATAATAATTAGATTAACTGTTCTTAATACTTTGAAAGAATATTTTCAGGATATGTTATAAATTGTGAAGAACTAATATAAATAGGTGAAGAAGAGATTAAAATAAACGAAGAATCTGTTGCTTTAGTTGAACCAACCCAGGAGGAACTTTTTAGAATATTGAAAACCTTGAAAGATGGTCAATCCCCACAAGGACAAATGTTACGTACATAATTGTTAAAGAATGGGGAATTTTGTACAGGTGTATTATGAGACTATGGAGGATAGAGGGAATGCCAGAAGAATGACAAGAAGCTGTGATCATCCCTACACAGGAAGGTGGGCAAGCTGGACTATAAGAACTACAAAGGTATTTCCTTCCTAAGCATGATTTGTATATCTTCTCTAAACCAATACTGAAAAGATTAGAACTTTCTGTACACAGTGTACGGGTAGTCTACAGATGTAGACGATGTACATTGTAGACAATGATGGAGAACACCAGGCTGGATTTATGGCTGAAGATAATTTGTGTCATTTTTAATGTTAAATGAAGACAGTTTTATATACTGTTTTACCAAACCAACACAAGATTTTATAAACGTTCCTTTACATCACATAACTAAAAGACAATTGCAACAGCCTGCTAAAGCCGGAATTCGAAGATTAATTATAGCACGTGAGCTAACATAATGATCTTCTGCTACCAAAGTAAGAAGTATTTCTGCTTCCATTGTAGAGGATTACGGATTTCATTTCTGGAGGTATATGTAAAATTGAAGTTTTTACACTTGTTCTTCAACAATGTTAAATTTAAAATGTCACTGGCGTGGATAAAAAACTATCTCTGTTGTCAGAGCAAATAAAAAAATCATTATATAAAAATGATTTGAATTTTACAAATACCAACTTTTTCTTGGTTATAATGTATAGTAAGTAATTAGATGTATAAAAATAAATGCTTTTTTGATTTGGACTCAGAGTTTCAGTCAGACAATGCTTATATACTGTAGTATGTTGCAAGACGGTATACTGAGAGGGGGGAGTGATGATTCTTGTACAAGATCATTTATAACTCTATTAGATCATATGGAACGACTTACTAAGAAAGACAACTACTTAAAGGCCAAGTGAGAATGATAAAGTAAATAAAAACCAACACAAACTCATTCTGGTTGTAAATTAAAAGAGAAAATACTTTTAATTTGATCACCCACAACAATTCCAAGAATTAAAAAATGACACCGAGTGTGCTGAAACGAGTAGATCAAACTACGTGAATTGAAGACGAAGAGGAGGTAAGTCTTATCTTAATGTTACTAATATTGCTCTTTTATGGTGGCTAAAATTAGTAAATGAATAAAAAAAAAGCGATCCAAATAATTCGCACAGTAAAAATAAATTGACCAGAATGTATTTTATGAAGATAAACAAAATATACTCCCAACGTGCCATACACTAAGAGATCATTTAACCTCCCTTGGTTGTCTGGACTACTGCCAAATACAGTCCTTTAATAACACTTTGGGTTCCTTCCACATCCGTTTCTTGTAGGGTCCTTGAAATTTGCCCGTAAAGGAGAGTTTAAAAGGGTAAATGTTAACCTTTATAAATCTATTCAGTTTGTGCTCTTCCAGAATGTGATTGTATTCTTCATTTTTCTCTGTCCATTGTTTCTTCCATAAGCATACTGTACGTTCTACTACCCTGTAATTCATTCAGTATCTGTAAATCATTCGCCTCTCTCCTTTTTTCTTTTCTTCAAATCCATCCAGGACCAACGTCAGTATTCGCTCCAAGGATAATCTATGTAGTTTCTATTTCTTTTATTTTTCATGTTTAGAAATTCGATTCCTTCCATTCTTCTCCATGTCCACGTTTCAAATGTAGGCTATGTCGTTCAGTTGTCGGGCATCCTTGTTATGTGTATCACACGGTCAAGGGACACTTTACATAGGTGGTGTTAACTACGGTATGATGCCTAACCGGACGATACACAGTAGATTACTGGGTCACTGTTGTTGGGATTCCCTGTTATGTATATCACACGGTCAACGGACACTTTACATAGGTGGTGTTAACTACGGTATGATGCCTAACCGGACGATACACAGTAGACTACTGGGTCACTGTTGTTGGGATTCCCTGTTATGTATATCACACGGTCAACGGACACTTTACATAGGTGGTGTTAACTACGGAATGATGCCTAACCGGACGATACATAGTAAACTACTGGGTCACTGTTGTTGGGATTCCCTGTCATGTATATAACACGTTCAACGGACACTTTACATAGGTGGTGTTAACTACGGTATGATGCCTAACCGGACGATACACAGTAGACTACTGGGTCACTGTTGTTGGGATTCCCTGTTATGTGTATCACACGGTCAAGGGACACTTTACATAGGTGGTGTTAACTACGGTATGATGCCTAACCGGACGATACATAGTAAACTACTGGGTCACTGTTGTTGGGATTCCCTGTCATGTATATAACACGTTCAACGGACACTTTACATAGGTGGTGTTAACTACGGTATGATGCCTAACCGGACGATACACAGTAGACTACTGGGTCACTGTTGTTGGGATTCCCTGTTATGTATATCACACGGTCAACGGACACTTTACATAGGTGGTGTTAACTACGGAATGATGCCTAACCGGACGATACATAGTAAACTACTTGGTTACTGTTGTTGGGATTCCCTGTTGTGTATATCACACGGTCAACGGACACTTTACACAGGTGGTGTTAACTACGGTATGATGCCTAACCAGACGATACACAGTAGACTACTGGGTCACTGTTGTTGAGATTCCTTGTTATGTGTATCACACTATCAACGGACACTTTACATAGGTGGTGTTAACTACGGTATGATGCCTAACCGGACGATACATAGTAGACTACTGGGTCACTGTTGTTGGGATTCCTTGTTACGTGTATCACACTATCAACGGACACTTTACACAGGTGGTGTTAACTACGGTATGATGCCTAACCGGACGATACATACTAGACTACTGGGTCACTGTTGTTGGGATTCCTTGTTACGTGTATCACACTATCAACGGACACTTTACATAGGTGGTGTTAACTACGGTATGATGCCTAACCGGACGATACATAGTAGACTACTGGGTCACTGTTGTTGGGATTCCTTGTTACGTGTATCACACTATCAACGGACACTTTACACAGGTGGTGTTAACTACGGTATGATGCCTAACCGGACGATACATAGTAGACTACTGGGTCACTGTTGTTGAGATTCCTTGTTACGTGTATCACACTATCAACGGACACTTTACATAGGTGGTGTTAACTACGGTATGATGCCTAACCGGACGATACATAGTAGACTACTGGGTCACTGTTGTTGAGATTCCTTGTTACGTGTATCACACGGTCAACGGACACTTTACACAGGTGGTGTTAACTACGGTATGATGCCTAACCGGACGATACATAGTAGACTACTGGGTCACTGTTGTTGGGATTCCCTGTTGTGTATATCACACGGTCAACGGACACTTTACATAGGTGGTGTTAACTACGGTATGATGCCTAACCGGACGATACATAGTAAACTACTGGGTCACTGTTGTTGGGATTCCCTGTTGTGTATATCACACGGTCAACGGACACTTTACATAGGTGGTGTTAACTACGGTATGATGCCTAACCGGACGATACATAGTAAACTACTGGGTCACTGTTGTTGAGATTCCCTGTTGTGTATATCACACGGTCAACGGACACTTTACATAGGTGGTGTTAACTATGGTATGATGCCTAACCGGACGATACATAGTAAACTACTGGGTCACTGTTGTTGGGATTCCCTGTTGTGTATATCACACGGTCAACGGACACTTTACACACGTGGTGTTAACTATGGTATGATGCCTAACCGGACGATACATAGTAAACTACTGGGTCACTGTTGTTGGGATTCCCTGTTGTGTATATCACACGGTCAACGGACAATTTACATAGGTGGTGTTAACTACGGTATGATGCCTAACCGGACGATAATTATTATACTATTGGATCACTGTTGTTGGGATTCCCTGTTGTGTATATCACACGGTCAACGGACACTTTACACACGTGGTGTTAACTACGGTATGATGCCTAACCGGACGATACATAGTAAACTACTGGGTCACTGTTGTTGGGATTCCCTGTTGTGTATATCACACGGTCAACGGACACTTTACACACGTGGTGTTAACTACGGTATGATGCCTAACCGGACGATACATAGTAAACTACTGGGTCACTGTTGTTGGGATTCCTTGTTGTGTATATCACACGGTCAACGGACACTTTACACAGGTGGTGTTAACTACGGTATGATGCCTAACCGGACGATACATAGTAAACTACTGGGTCACTGTTGTTGGGATTCCCTGTTGTGTATATCACACGGTCAACGGACACTTTACATAGGTGGTGTTAACTATGGTATAATGCCTAACCAGACGATACATAGTAAACTACTGGGTCACTGTTGTTGGGATTCCCTGTTGTGTATATCACACGGTCAACGGACACTTTACACAGGTGGGGTTAACTACGGTATGATGCCTAACCGGACGATACATAGTAGATTACTGGGTCACTGTTGTTGAGATTCCTTGTTATGTGTATCACACTATCAACGGACACTTTACATAGGTGGTGTTAACAAAGGTATGATGCCTAACCGGACGATACATAGTAGACTACTGGGTCACTGTTGTTGAGATTCCTTGTTATGTGTATCACACTATCAACGGACAATTTGCATAGGTGGTGTTAACTACGGTATGATAAATAACCGGACGATACATAGTAAACTACTGGGTCACTGTTGTTGGGATTCCTTGTTGTGTATATCACACGGTCAACGGACACTTTACATAGGTGGGGTTAACTACGGTATGATGCCTAACCGGACGATACATAGTAGACTACTGGGTCACTGTTGTTGAGATTCCTTGTTATGTGTATCACACTATCAACGGACACTTTACATAGGTGGTGTTAACTATGGTATGATGCCTAACCGGACGATACATAGTAAACTACTGGGTCACTGTTGTTGGGATTCCCTGTTGTGTATATCACACGGTCAACGGACACTTTACACAGGTGGGGTTAACTACGGTATGATGCCTAACCGGACGATACATAGTAGACTACTGGGTCACTGTTGTTGAGATTCCTTGTTATGTGTATCACACTATCAACGGACACTTTACATAGGTGGTGTTAACTACGGTATGATGCCTAACCGGACGATACATAGTAGACTACTGGGTCACTGTTGTTGAGATTCCTTGTTATGTGTATCACACTATCAACGGACACTTTACATAGGTGGTGTTAACTACGGAATGATGCCTAACCGGACGATACATAGTAGATTACTGGGTCACTGTTGTTGAGATTCCTTGTTATGTGTATCACACTATCAACGGACACTTTACATAGGTGGTGTTAACTACGGTATGATGCCTAACCGGACGATACATAGTAGATTACTGGGTCACTGTTGTTGAGATTCCTTGTTATGTGTATCACACTATCAACGGACACTTTACATAGGTGGTGTTAACTACGGTATGATGCCTAACCGGACGATACATAGTAGACTACTGGGTCACTGTTGTTGAGATTCCTTGTTATGTGTATCACACTATCAACGGACACTTTACATAGGTGGTGTTAACTACGGTATGATGCCTAACCGGACGATACATAGTAGACTACTGGGTCACTGTTGTTGAGATTCCTTGTTATGTGTATCACACTATCAACGGACACTTTACACAGGTGGGGTTAACTACGGTATGATGCCTAACCGGACGATACATAGTAGACTACTGGGTCACTGTTGTTGGGATTCCTTGTTACGTGTATCACACTATCAACGGACACTTTACATAGGTGGTGTTAACTACGGTATGATGCCTAACCGGACGATACATAGTAGACTACTGGGTCACTGTTGTTGAGATTCCCCGTTGTGTATATCACAGGTCAACGGACACTTTACATAGGTGGTGTTAACTACGGTATGATGCCTAACCGGACGATACATAGTAGACTACTGGGTCACTGTTGTTGAGATTCCCCGTTGTGTATATCACAGGTCAACGGACAATTTGCATAGGTGGTGTTAACTACGGTATGATGCCTAACCGGACGATACATAGTAAACTACTGGGTCACTGTTGTTGAGATTCCCTGTTGTGTATATCACACGGTCAACGGACACTTTACATAGGTGGTGTTAACTACGGTATGATGCCTAACTGGACGATACATAGTAAACTACTGGGTCACTGTTGTTGGGATTCCCTGTTGTGTATATCACACGGTCAACGGACACTTTACACAGGTGGGGTTAACTACGGTATGATGCCTAACCGGACGATACATAGTAGACTACTGGGTCACTGTTGTTGGGATTCCTTGTTACGTGTATCACACTATCAACGGACAATTTGCATAGGTGGTGTTAACTACGGTATGATGCCTAACCGGACGATACATAGTAAACTACTGGGTCACTGTTGTTGAGATTCCCTGTTGTGTATATCACACGGTCAACGGACACTTTACATAGGTGGTGTTAACTACGGTATGATGCCTAACCGGACGATACATAGTAAACTACTGGGTCACTGTTGTTGGGATTCCCTGTTGTGTATATCACACGGTCAACGGACACTTTACACAGGTGGGGTTAACTACGGTATGATGCCTAACCGGACGATACATAGTAGACTACTGGGTCACTGTTGTTGGGATTCCTTGTTACGTGTATCACACTATCAACGGACACTTTACATAGGTGGTGTTAACTACGGTATGATGCCTAACCGGACGATACATAGTAGACTACTGGGTCACTGTTGTTGAGATTCCTTGTTATGTGTATCACACTATCAACGGACACTTTACATAGGTGGTGTTAACTACGGTATGATGCCTAACCGGACGATACATAGTAAACTACTGGGTCACTGTTGTTGGGATTCCTTGTTACGTGTATCACACTATCAACGGACACTTTACACAGGTGGTGTTAACTACGGTATGATGCCTAACCGGACGATACATAGTAGACTACTGGGTCACTGTTGTTGAGATTTCTTGTTATGTGTATCACACTATCAACGGACACTTTACATAGGTGGTGTTAACTACGGTATGATGCCTAACCGGACGATACATAGTAGACTACTGGGTCACTGTTGTTGAGATTTCTTGTTACGTGTATCACACTATCAACGGACAATTTGCATAGGTGGTGTTAACTACGGTATGATGCCTAACCGGACGATACATAGTAGACTACTGGGTCACTGTTGTTGAGATTCCCCGTTGTGTATATCACACGGTCAACGGACAATTTACACAGGTGGTGTTAACTACGGTATGATGCCTAACCGGACGATACATAGTAGACTACTGGGTCACTGTTGTTGAGATTCCCTGTTATGTGTATCACACTATCAACGGACACTTTACATAGGTGGTGTTAACTACGGTATGATGCCTAACCGGACGATACACAGTAGACTACTGGGTCACTCTAGTATCACACGGTGTGTAGTATGGGCTTTCCTACTGTGTGTATCACACAATTTAATAACAGTGAAACACTGTACGGGCGGCAGCAGTGATATTCAGTAGACAGGCTTTCTGGCAGCTCACTCACTGATTAATTCCCTCCGTGTGAAGTTCATATTTCATTATACGTATATTACGACTACATACTGCTGCTGTATTTTTTTATAGAGTTTAGATACGGCATATTTTATGCTAATATATATTTAGCAAATATTAATTAGTTTACTTTATTAAACCTCCATGCGTTATACATAACAGTTAATCAAAAAACATATGGAAAATAATGGTAACAATGCAGTTTCCACTCAAGAAACAACATTTTAAAACTTTGTCTGGAATGGGTCAGAAATTAACAATGTTTCCACTGAATATGCTTTTATTCCTTGAAAATTACGTTTTTACTAAAATTTTAATAAAAACACACAACGTCAAAAATTTGAAAATAATTTTTTTTATACAATTATGTAAAAAAATTATGTTTCTCGAGATATAACAGGAAAAAAAATTTCGCGGTGAAACACGATTAGCTGTCTTTACGCGATCATTATTGATACCAACCACTATAAAAAAAATCTCGAACATTTTCGCCGGAGGAACTGTTGGTAAGCAATCCCGGAGGACTGCCACCCAAGCATAACACATCTCAAATGTTTGGGAGGTATTTATTAAGTTTGTCAAAAGTGCTGTTAAGATTGAAAATCGTATTTTTTTCAAACCCAATTGCATATTCAAGTTAAAAATATACGTGAAATTAATTTTTTTTAAAAGGTAACGATTTAAAACAAATATTTTAATTTTGTTTTCTTGTACAAATCGAGGTTTCCGATTTCCCGGTGAAAAACGTATTTTTAGTGTTATGAAATTATCTCTTATAACATAGCTCAATTTAATCAGCACATATTGTAAACATTGCTTCCAAGATTTTTTTACTTAACCATTTTTAATAAAAGGTTTATTTATAAATTTAACAAACATCTTTCATTCCGAATACGAACCAGTAAAGTACATTTCCAATTCATTAACCATTAAATAATTTAACGTCACACACTACAAATTTGTTACATTATGAAAAAAAATGTGCAAATATTATGGTGATCGATCTTGGTAAACCACCGTTAACTTCCTCAGACCAAGAGATTCACAAAATAATAAAACTGCAAGTTCAACTAGATGCTACTCTCATACTAACACTTGTCACGGTCGGGATATTCGTTACGGTTTGTTGGTGTTGTAAAGAAAGAAGTTTAGCTGTAATTTATTTATTAAATAAAAAGAAGAGTATTTCCTTTTTAAGTCATATTAAGTAGAAGCATCAGACCTAAGAACTGAGTAGATTAACCAATATGAAGTAATCGAATCTCCTGAGCAAGGTCGACCGAACTGCCATTACGTAGGAGAGTAACGTAACTTCTCTCACTTCGGTGGAGCAAAGACGTAACCCGGCTACTTCTGTCTTTCCACTACTTATTCTGACTCAAGCTACTACTGTTGGAAAAACAAGAATTATTATTGGCAGGTGAAGTATTATTGGCTAGTTCTATTAGTACATGTTTCTGTTCTCATATTAGCTGATAATCATGATGAAAAACTATTATTAAGGTAATACCAGAAACCGCTCAAAAGCTTTATTTCACACATTGAATTACATATCTTGTGTCTTAATTATTATCTTTTAAAAAATGAGTTACCGATAAAAAAAAGTACGATGTTTGCCCACCCTCACACATTTACACGTAAATCATTAACCCTACATAATCAATTAAACCCATTTATCAATTAAAATAAACAATCGATAATATTCAATAATGTGCACAGTACAGACTTGAGCTGTCCCCCCCCCCCCCCCGAGTTTATTTCGGGCTCGTTGATTACCAGCTTGTCAAAGTCCTACCTGCAGTATCGGCATTTCAATTAAGCTTAAGTTATTTCACCTTTGTACTTATCGGGAGCGTCGGTGGTCAAGTTAGACGAAGTTGGAAATCTTAAAACTCATATTTTATAGACATTAGCTTACTTTTCTTGAATTTCCATCTAAGAGTGATGATATAATAGTTGAAAAACCACTAAACACACACACGCACGCACGCACGCACGCACGCACGCACGCGCACGCACACACACACACACACACACACACACACACACACACACACACACACACACACACACACACACACACACACAAGTTACGATAGTATCTTATTGAAAAAGATCTAAACTTCTTTCTAATATGCAAATCCCACTATAGTACAGTTTAGGTGCAGATCTTTAACAAAAAGTAAAAGTTGCAACAATAATAAAAGGAACTCTCCGTTTGACATGGCGTTGACCATGTCGTATTAAATGTGCAATTCAACAAAATTGATAGCATTAATAAAATAAACCAATACAGTTTGTCAGCAGGGAAGTTGGTTATGGCCCAGCCTAGTAAACTTAAGTTCTCAATTCGAACCCGAGCAGTCAGACAACTTTTGGAAGGCAGATGGTTAAGGTCCAGTCAAGCAAACTAAAGTTATAAATTTGAACCCAAACAGTCATACAACGTTTGGAAGGGATCAGGAAAGACCATCGGCTATTATTTTGTCATTAAAATATAAGTAGATGATGCTTTCTTGGGTTATAAAGTATTTTGTAAAATAAAGAACACATTTACTCATACATACTCAACTTACTTTTTGAAAATCCATATTTGCCTAAATGTTGAAGATCAGCATGTTCAGAATAAATATGTAGATTAAAATTTTCACTATTGTAAAAGAAATTACCTCTCCTTCTGATTTTTATTAATTTAATGGCAAACATGTCACATTATTTAAATTACGTTACTAAACATGTCCTTCACAAAACTCAGAATGACAACTTTTTATCAGTTGTCATAGTCAATTTTCGTTATATTCAAATGTTATACAGGTTTTGTATCATTTTATAACTAATGAATTTGGTCTACTAAGCATAGTTAATAGTCCCAAAATGATCCAAGGATTGAATTGATGTTAACTTGAATCATTAACGTCCCTTAATATCGTGCCAGTCTCTTTCATAAAACATCTGATTTCTCACTTCCTTGGAGTTGTAACAGTGAGGGCGAAGTTTGGAATTAATTGACGGAACTGTACCGATTCCATAGCCTTGAGTTGTGGGAATCAAGAACTATTTAATAACAACTTTTCATTTCATTTAAGGTAATTGTATTTTGTTTAATCTGAAGATGGAGAACGAAACGTTGAAACATTTAAACACTCATTAACGCTGGATCTGTTTGACAGGTATTGTACCAATGTATGTCTAACTCCACAGTTCTGCGGCTACATAAGATGAAATTTATTTATTCAATGAAACATTTGTAATGATATAAGAAAGTTTCTCCATATTCAGTTGGAAAGCAAATGTAGCTAGATGAAAAACCCACACAAATTAATAACTTTTTTAAATACGCTAATCATTTTGTTGTCAAATACAAAGTAAATGAAGAAAAATAATTGCCGAGTTTTACACTTTTTACAAAAACGTTTTACTGAATTTTTAAAAGTTTTATATCTTAAAGATTCTTGGTTGAAGAATGAGTGGTATATATTATCCTAGGTCAATAAGTTATATGCGCACTAAGATTAATAGCCTCGCCGTTGGGAAGGGATTACCCTGTTTAGCATGTACTTAACTACAGTTGTTTTAGTTAAGTTGGAGGAGTCTCAAGTTTGTTGCCTCAGTGGTCTGGACTGAACTTAAGGTAAGAATGTCAAGATAAAATACTGTACAAAATACTGAACCAATAATCAATACGCAAGTTGCTTTATTCTCAAAACACCTGGTTTTTTTAGAGAAGCAGTCTTATTAGAAGAATTAACTAATGTAAAATAAGGAAAGAAAAGTAGCATACTTGGATACTCTAGATAGAAACATACACACAACACAAACAATGGGCATATAGTTAGAAAAGATTTAGTAGCCACTTTCACCTTCCTCAATCACTATACAACTCATATTTTATTAATGAACTAGCTGAACCCGGCCGCACAATGCTGTAGCGATGTAAAGAATTCTTATTGAATTTAAAATAAAATTTGATTTATTACTTGAATTTATCTCAAATAAAGTATTTTAAAGTTGTTTACATGAATAAAAAATCATCTACTATCCGTAACAAAAGTTTGGAGACTATAGTTTGGATGCTTACAAAAATTAAACTGACAAAGCTATGGTAATGGAACCTGTACCAATATTTTCATTGTTTTATTGTGCATTGATAGGTGTCAACAAAACATTTTTGTATTATTTTTTCATATCTATACTTCTTACCACACGCAAAAAAGTACACGATTTTTCACTAATTCCAAACAAATCTTGACTTTTGAAAATCACTGACTAAATACTTGTTCACATATCTTGATGAAAATTTAATACGTGATTGGTTATAGTATTGAAAATACTATATTAAAGTTTCAAAATTTTTCTTTCATTAGAAAAAAAGTTCTTGTAGATTCTATAAAACAAATTTTTCTAAGCAATGGCTGATCTGACGAGGTTGAACTTGACATTGTTGTAATAAGTTAATTTCACAAATTTAACTACATACTTTGTTAACCTTTTACAGCCCATCGTGTATTTTGTAGCGATTTTTATTTGATAGCGAAGCGATGTGCATTGAGCGAGAACGCCGTTCGCAGCGAGGCGCTCGGTCCTGAGTTGTGTCTGGAGTGCGCTGTTGCCAGGCGAACAAACCCTCTCTTCAGGCTAAAGTCGTGACTCACTAAGGCCACCCCTGTAAAATATCTGGTAAATATGACTGTTGTCTCTGAATAACGCATGACTCATAACCTGTACCACTACTTAAATGCACGCTGACACTTATTTTCTATATTCTGCGTGAGTTGTTGTCAAGTAAGCATCTTCCAGAGAACAGCCATGCCTCCCAGATAACATTTTTCCAAGCAAGATATTGTAATGATATTAATTGAAATATGTTTTTTTAAGACTGAGGGTGAGAGATTAAGTGATAAACGCTTTCCAGTTTATGAAAAAACGAGGATGTGTTTAGGAATATGTTTGTCATCGGTGAAGAGGATTGGAGCAGGGTCCAACAAAGATTTTCTCCACCATCAAGCAAGAGACAGTGTGTGCAACAAGGACTGCCGAAGATCTGATTAGATGACTTCACTCTTGGTGCTTTAAGAAAAATTATTTATGACTTCTATTTGAAAAAGTTGTACCCTATATTAGAAACATTACTACATCAACTCAATGAAAACATATCGGATTTCCCTTCAATGTCAACAATGACACTACACAGAACAGTAAAAAGCTTGACTTCAGGTTGAGAAAGTTTAATAAGAAACCAGTGTTAATTTAATCACTTTAATCACTTTTTCTTCAACGATGATTGCTGCTTCAAGACATGCATTTTTGAGAAAAATTAAAGAACTGCGTGCAGCTGGCTACAAACTCTTTTTTGTGGTGTGGACAAAATTATACTTTGAAGAGTGGATGGCAGAAGCAGTTAATCGATTCTTTAAACAGGGATTTCACTAATTACGACCAATACAGGATGCACATTCAACAAATATATGGATGGCGAGGAGGCTTTAAGACACCTTCAGGAGCTGGGAAACGAGTCATCATATTACATATTAGAAGTGAAGAAGGTTTTCTACAAGGAACAGAACTGTGTTTCATAAGAAGGAAGGGAATAAATGACATCCCAACGAAGTGAACTCGGCCCAATTCGCAGAATGGTTTAGAAAAGTGTTGGTACTGCTGCCTCCAGTCATAATTGATCAAGCCCCGTACCACACGATGTTGGACCCATCAACCAAAAATCGCACGATGTCATGGAAGAAAGATGAAATAATTTCTTGGATGCAGACGAATAATATTCAACAACCCCCTACTGTTAATGCATACCAAAAATATGACTAAAGCTGAACTGATAATTCTTGGCAGGCCATATTTCAAGAAGACCCAAAAGTTACTTGAAGTGATTGCAAAAGAGATGAGACCTGATGTACAGCTCCTTTGGCTTCCCGTTGCACACTGCGAACTTAATTCAATTGAGCTAGTTTGGGCATATGTCAAGGGGAAAATTTCCAGAGTTAATCTGGCGAATGCTAATGACAAAGGTCGAAGCACGGACGTTTTGGTAGAATAGTGCAAGGATAGCCTACGCTCAGTAACACCTGTGGAAGAAGTGCATCAAGCACACTGAACAAATTGAACAAAATTACTGGGACAGCGATCAATGAAGACCTTCCTGAAGTAGACCCAATGGTTATTTCAGTTACTACTGATTCTGAAATATCCGATGACAGTCATTATTCTGAAGAGGACGAATGAAGAATGTTGAAGTGATTTTACTCTGTGAATTGAGTAGCAGAGTTGAAATCCTCTTGTATACTGTAACAATAATTACATCCTCTTGTATACGTCATAATATTTGACTTTAAATATTATGAAGTGCCCTTCTTGGGCTGAGTATTTGTAAATAATGTAAATATTGTACATAGATATTATGAAAAATCCTTTTATTACAGAAATATAACGATTTTTAAACCTGCCATTGGAGATCCACAGCCCTCATGAGAAAAAGTGATGGGAAATGGTATAAAAATATTGAAAACCAAAAATATTACATTGTCTTTTCATATACGAACCTAGATGACGGTTGGACTGGCAGCGACTTGGCAACACCACAGTCCCGCCGGACAAGTTACTCACGGCTCAGAGCACATCGCTTCGCTATCAAATAAAAATCGCTACAAAATACACGATGGGCTGTAAAAGGTTAACAAAGTATGTAGTTAAATGTGTGAAATTAACTTATTACAACAATGTCAAGTTCAACCTCGTCAGATCAGCCATTGCTTAGAAAATGTTGTTTTATAGAATCTACAAGAACCTTTTTTCTAATGAAAGAAAAATTTTAGTATTTTCAATACTATAACCAATCACGTATTAAATTTTCATCAAGATATATGAACGTGCATTTAGTCACCGATTTTCAAAAGTCAAGATTTGTTTGGAATTAGTGAAAAATCGTGTACTTTTTTCGTGTGGTACGAAGTATAGATATGAAAAAATAATACAAAAATGTTTAGTTGACACATATCAATGCACAATAAAACAATGAAAATATTGGTACAGGTTCCATTACCATAGCTTTGTCAGTTTAATTTTTGTAAGCATCCAAACTAGAGTCTCCAAACATTTGTTACGGATAGTAGATGATTTTTTATTCATGTAAACAACTTTAAAATACTTTATTTGAGATAAATTCAAGTAATAAATCAAATTTTATTTTAAATTCAATAAGAATTCTTTACATCGCTACAGCATTGTGCGGCCGGGTTCAGCTAGTTCATTAATAAAATATGAGTTGTATAGTGATTGAGGAAGGTGAAAGTGGCTACTAAATCTTTTCTAACTATATGCCCATTGTTTGTGTTGTGTGTATGTTTCTATCTAGAGTATCCAAGTATGCTAATTTTCTTTCCTTATTTTACATTAGTTAATTCTTCTAATAAGACTGCTTCTCTAAAAAAAACCAGGTGTTTTGAGAATAAAGCAACTTGCGTACTGATTAATGGTTTAGTATTTTGTACAGTATTTTATCTTGAAATTCTTACCTTAAGTTCAGTCCAGACCACTGAGGCAACAAACTTGAGACTCCTCCAACTTAACTAAAACAACTGTAGTTAAGTACATGCTAAACAGGGTAATCCCTTCCCTACGGCGAGGCTATTAATCTTAGTGCGCATATAACTTATTGACCTAGGATAATATATACCACTTCAACCAAGAATCTTTAAGATATAAAACTTTTAAAAATTCAGTAAAACGTTTTTGTAAAAAGTGTAAAACTCGGCAATTATTTTTCTTTATTTACTTTGTATTTGACAACAAAATGATTAGCGTATTTAAAAAAGTTATTAATTTGTGTGGGTTTTTCATCTAGCTACATTTGCTTTTCAATTGAATATTGAGAAACTTTCTTATATCATTACAAATGTTTCATTGAATAAATAAATTTCATCGTATGTAGCCGCAGAACTGTGGAGTTAGACATACAGTGGTACAATACCTGTCAAACAGATCCAGCGTTAATGAGTGTTTATATGTTTCAACGTTTCGTTCTCCGTCTTCAGATTAAACAAAATACAATTACCTTAAACGAAATCAAAAGTTGTTATTAAATAGTTCTTGATTCCCACAACTCAAGGCTATGGAATCGGTATAGTTCCGTCAATTAATTCCAAACTTCGCCCTCACTGTTACAACTCCAAGGAAGTGAGAAATCAGATGTTTTGTGAACCTATCAACCCACCCGCTTACTCATACACGTACAGTGGTATTGACCCACCCGCCCGCCCATACACGTACAGTGGTATTGACCCACCCGCCCGCCCATACACGTACAGTGGTATTGACCCACCCGCCCACCCATACACGTACAGTGGTTTTGAATTCAATAAAACAATGAAAATATTGGTACAGGTTCCATTACCATAGCTTTGTTAGTTTAATTTTTGTAAGCATCCAAACTCGAGTCTCCAAACGTTTGTTACGTATAGTAGTCACAGCAACTAACTTACAAGATAGGATTTGGATATATTATGCAAATAAATAAGCTGGCCATAGTAGTACTTTTTCAGCACTGACATTTATTTTCATTTGTGAAATGTAGATTAGGAAATGCTATCCTGGTAAGTGGTGTAATGTGTAAGCCGACATGAAATGTAACTGTTATAACCTGTGATCCGCTCCTTGAAGGCTAACAGCTGTGGATATTGTAGGCAATAATATTGTACCCAGTCTAATATCAATATAGCGTTGAGTACTACTAGACAAGGCTAAAACAAGCAAACACTAACGAGCAAAGCACCGTCCCATAACTGTCGACACGTTACGGTAGTGTATATTGGATCCGAGCGCCAACGCGAGCGTCATACCGAGCATTTGGCCGAGCAGAGCCCATTGCCATCTGTTGTCGGGTTTTCTTGAAGCATCAAAGGGAAGTTACGGGTCGGTATTGGTAGTGTGTGGCATGTTCGTAACATCTTACCGTAACTTTCTTCCGTAACACCAAAAAATCTGCGTACCAATTGGAGTTCTGGCAAATCTCTTAGGTTACATCTAGCACTTAGTTTATATCTGGGTTGATTCTCAATAACTTTTTTATTAGTTTTAGTACATTGAGAGTAATAATTGTAATAAGTTCAGAGATGGAGTGGAGTGAAGGTAATACAGATACGATACTAGAGCCGCCTTGTGGGATTTAGATATATTTCTTGGGTAAAATTGTTGTTTAATACTACTTATATGGTGAAACTTCAAGTCTCCGAACAACGAAATAAATACCCCATTTCTTCTTTGCCAAAAATATTCATGCCACAATTGTATGTGTTTCCTTTTCTTAGTGCTGCTAAATGAAGATAAATGTATGTAGCCAATGCTATTGTCTGTGAACTAGCCTTGTAGAACTATATACAAAACAACACTTCAACACAGAATTTGAAAATTAACAGTAACAAGTGATCTACAGATGAACTTTCCCAGAGTTGTGGTTTGGCCTGCTCGAGTCACGATCAGTGCTGCTATAAGGTATTCTTGTCTGCTGGCCACACACTAAGGAGATTGCCAGTTCTACTGCTAGGTTCAGGGATACGGAACAACGTGACCTGGGGACCGAGCCATCCACAATAGTGAGAAAGTACATCACTGTAGATCACGGGCTGGTAGTGTGTGATATAAGGTATTCTTGTCTGCTGGCCACACACTACCGAGATTGTCAGTTCTACTGCTAGGTTCAGGGATACGGAACAACGTGACCTGGGAAACGAGGCATCCACAATAGTGAGAAAGTACATCACTATAGATCACGGGCCGGTAGTGTGTGGTATAAGGTATTCTTGTCTGCTGGCCACACACTACCGAGATTGTCAGTTCTACTGCTAGGTTCAGGGATACGGAACAACGTGACCTGGGAACCGAGGCATCCACAATAGTGGGAAAGTACATCACTATAGATCACGGGCTGGTAGTGTGTGATATAAGGTATTCTTGTCTGCTGGCCACACACTACCGAGATTGTCAGTTCTACTGCTAGGTTCAGGGATACGGAACAACGTGACCTGGGAACCGAGGCATCCACAATAGTGAGAAAGTACATCACAATAGATCACGGGCCGGTAGTGTGTGGTATAAGGTATTCTTGTCTGCTGGCCACACACTACCGAGATTGTCAGTTCTACTGCTAGGTTCAGGGATACGGAACAACGTGACCTGGGGACCGAGGCATCCACAATAGTGAGAAAGTACATCACTATAGATCACGGGCTGGTAGTGTGTGATATAAGGTATTCTTGTCTGCTGGCCACACACTAAGGAGATTGCCAGTTTTACTGCTAGGTTCAGGGATACGGAACAACGTGACCTGGGATCCGAGGCATCCACAATAGTGAGAAAGTACATCACTATAGATCACGGGCCGGTAGTGTGTGGTATAAGGTATTCTTGTCTGCTGGCCACACACTACCGAGATTGTCAGTTCTACTGCTAGGTTCAGGGATACGGAACAACGTGACCTGGGAACCGAGGCATCCACAATAGTGAGAAAGTACATCACTATAGATCACGGGCCGGTAGTGTGTGGTATAAGGTACTCTTGTCTGCTGGTCACACATTACCGATATTGCCAGTTCTACTCCTAGATTCGGAGGTACGGAACAACGTGACCTGGAGACCGAGGCATCTACAATAGTGGGAAATTACATCACTATAGATTACGGGCTGGTAGTGTGTGATATAAGGTATTCTTGTCTGCTGGCCACACACTACCGAGATTGCCAGTTCTACTGCTAGGTTCGGGGATACGGAACAACGTGACCTGGGAACCGAGCCGTCCACAATAGTGGGAATGTACATCACTATAAATCACGGGCTGGTAGTGTGTGGTATAAAGTATTCTTGTCTGCTGGCCACACACTACCGAGATTGTCAGTTCTACTGCTAGGTTCAGGGATACGGAACAACGTGACCTGGGAACCGAGCCATCCACAATAGTGGGAAAGTACATCACTATAGATCACGGGCTGGTAGTGTGTGGTATAAGGTATTCTTGTCTGCTGGCCACACACTACCGAGATTGCCAGTTCTACTGCTAGGTCGGGGATACGGATCAACGTGACCTGGGGACCTAGCCATCCACAATAGTTGGGATGTACATCACTATAGATCACGGGCCGGTAGTGTGTGGTATAAGGTATTCTTGTCTGCTGCCACACAGAACCGAGATTGCCAGTTCTACTGCTAGGTTCGGGGATACGGAACAACGTGACCTGGGAACCGAGCCATCCACAATAGTGGGAAAGTACTTCACTATAGATCACGTGCTGAAATTCATTATAGCTGCTGTATTGTTGTACTATCGTCCTGTTCAGAGGTGTTTGAAAGTTTTTTTACTTGTACTTGGCAAATTCACACACTTTAGCGGCCGCTGATACATTTATCTTTATTTAAAACATTAAGAAAAGGAAAAGACATTGGTGGCAATCAAAATTTCTACAAAAAATAAATAGGGGTGCTATAGTGTTCACATAGTTACTTTTTAGGGACAATTACTGAAACTAATCAGTTTTGTACTTGAAGGATTGTAGGTCGAAAATATTCCCCGAAACAACCCACCTGAATCAAACCCAAACTTTTGTGTAGTTAGTTTAAGGGAGAGAACTAAGCATCAAGCTTGTCATTTAACCAAAATCAGACCATTATTATGTGGTATGGATTCATCAATAAATGTAGGCGCAAAATAAATCTTAACGCACCAATTAATGTAAGTCCTTTTAAATACTACGTTTGCATTATATCCAGTATGATATAAAAGGTTATAATTTAAACACTGGTCTTTTTAGTAATAACTTTTATGATTTAAAATTTGGTTTATAATAAACTATTACACTCAACATAAACAATATACTGCGTTAAAGTAATTGGAAATATAGGTACATAACTATAAAAGCCACTAACTGTGTATATGTGGAGAATGACGCGGTATCTAGTCGTCCTCACTTCAATTGTTTCAGTGAATACGTAGCCAAATAACACCCAGGTTAGTAAAGAAAATTTCTATTGCACTAGTGTGTAATTGATTGTTTTTAAGTCATGGTGAGTCAATATCACACGACGTTAATGTATTACAAATATCATCTACCACTAAACCCACATTGGTGAGGTAATGTCAGCTGATGTTCATTACTCCATGCCAACCAACAATGTGATTAGACAGACGATCATTTGGGTTTGGGGTTTTGCAATAAGTGGATTACAACATTAAACAAATACCATAACCGGGATTGAACCACACTAACCCAAACCAATGACTTACGTTTAACCAACAATCCAAATAAACTGACTATAGAATTGTTTATGACATATGCAAACATTCAGAAAACAAAGCTCGTTCACTAACACTTAAACTAAAATAAATAGATCCATTAATTTGTATTTTTATAAAATTCTTAATTAAAAAATAATCATGTGTTACTTACCTGAATGCTTAATGACGTTGACAGACGATTTTACATACCTAAAAAAGAAAAAAGGAATAAAATTACAATACAACTAATTTTAATTATAGGTTAATTAAACTACATCCTATCGCTGCCTCTTTACCTCTCTCTTATCCTATTCCTTTCTCTCTTTGCATCTTTTTAATGTGTATTGGATTGAACTATTTACCTTTATTCGATTTACAAGACTGTCTAAAACACCAAAATCATTTATGTTGTTTATTAGTTGCCTATCTTCGTTTTTCACACTCATAATCAACCATCCTACCTATTGACATGTGTGTGAGTTCTGATGTTTTAGAATTCTAATAAAATGGTTGGCAGTAGACGCATCAACTTATACTCCCAAGCATTATTATTTAAATTTCCATTATTTGAAACTGATCATTTTGATTAACACCCTACTGAATACAGAAAAGAGCCTAATTTACTGAGAAACAATATGAGATAGCCTAAAAAAGCTGCACACCACATCGATGCCTTACATGAAATCAGATACTGTATCCTGCACAGTTAAGTGGCTTGACATATTCCATTAGGCCATCTTCCATTTATTGTAAACTTAAAATCTGTTAGATACAAAATGAGAATATTATTATAAAACAAGAATAATTTATTTTCAAAATAAAAACCAATTTAAACAATTGCATAGATAGGTTTACAGAATAAATTACAACTAAGTAAAATAATTGTATACGGTACAAATCTTGCTTCCTTATTTAAAAATGTTTGAATTGAATAAAAAATATTTTGTACTCAGTTTTTTTTAAAGTATTGTCAAACACTTTATATTAAATTGTCTCTTATTTGCTTCTGCAAGCCATTGAATATTAAAAACGCGTAGTAAATTACAAGTTTTTTGTAAGAAAAAAGTTATGTGGTGTTTGGGTAGACATTCTCATGAGTAGATAATACATTCAATGGCTACTGTAATATTTTAAATAAGTCATATTATTTTTACAAATTTAATTACCCTTTAATATATATTGATGGAAATAGTTGAAAATTTGTCTTCAAAATTCTTGTTTGCTCTTCTTGAATATAATTCTTATAACAATTATTTCAAGTTGAAAAGTATTGTATCAGTAATATAACAGCACATATTATATGATGTGCAGTTAATAATACAGTTCTGCAAATGAGAATATGGAGTCAGTAATACATTTCTTGAACCTTTCTAAGAAGTTCATCTTAACATATTATTTATAATACATTTTATTACATATGAAACGAATAAATACCTCTTCACATACATTACACTTCCATAAGGTAGGGACATTTTATCCCCTACGTTAGACGTCAAAAGACGTAAAAGAAGTTTTATTGGAATTCATAACGGTATCCCTTAGGACGAATCAGGATTGAATATTGTAAGAACCGATAGAGCTTGTTTACCTAAACGCCATTAGGTTGATTGCTCGATGGTTAACGTTTGCCAGGTTTAATAAAGGACTTTTAATTATAATAATTTAAGCATTAAGTAATATTAAACTTTCACTACTTGGAAAGATCGATGATTATGAATAGTACAAAATTCAAGCATGACAATGCTGTTTCTGGAGTTCTCTCTTTGAATAGAACCATTTTAAAAAGTAAATATTACAATTTATGCATTCCGCCATACATTCCGTACATTCTATTTTCGAGTAGCAGAACTACTCAATTTTAGTAATATAATTACAATAACTAATCACCTTTTCAAAAATCAAAATTTTCATACTGTAATATATTTTATATTGGGCAGACAGGTTAATCGATTCGATATCTGATATTTAAGTAATAAAAATTAATAAAAGAACAACTATGAAATTCATTTTTTCAGATCTTGTTCTCTCTGAAATCAACAATTACAAAAATAAAGAAGAAACCAAAAGTGAGATAACAGAGTTTTAAAATATATATGGAATAAAAACGTGTATAAAACGTTTTAAAATCGTAAATAACTACAAACAATAACAGTATCCATAAACTTAAACATCTTGAAACAAATTTATAATAAACTTACTGAAAACATAGTCAAATTTAATGTGAAACGTACGATTTATTTATTTCTTATTCTTTGTTATTTTAATATTTTTTTTAACTAGAAACCAGTTAAAAAGTTTATGGAATGATCAAGAAGATGGAATAAGTAACGAAACATGTCATTTAATTGAATTTAAAGAGTAATCAGTTATTATATAAATTTAATATTATAGTAGCCCTACAAAGATAAGATAATCAATATATGGTGGGGCCTAAATTGCATTGAAAATGACTTGTCCAGTATTAACAGTTGAAAAATACTGTTAGTAATTTATTTTATTTTCAATTTATTAAGTGTTTCAGTAAGAACATTTAAAAAATGTATAAGCTACAAATAACAAAATATAAGGCCCACAGTTCATAAACTTAAAATATGCTAAAAATATTTGTAACAATTTGAAGCGTAATAAATTAACCTGGAGACTAAATATTTGATAGTAGCCTTTAGTCTGATTTTAACCTATTTTATTTGATAATAACCTAAATTTATTTGATAATTTATAAATATTTGATAATAAAGGTTATTATCAAATATTTAGTCTCGAGATTATTACACTTCAAAATGTTACATATCTTTTTAGCATATTTTTAGTTTGTGAAATGTGGGCCTTAGATTTTTTTATTTTTATAGATTGTATATACTCACAGTAAGAAAAGACAAATATTCAAATATAAAAGACCTTTATTATAATAACAATGAGTCTAGGAAAGTGTGTCAAAGACAGATACAAAGCCAAAATAGAGACGGCATTGGCTGTTTAGTCACGTCCGCCTTCTTTATGGTAATTTATTCACGATCCTCTCAATCGTATTTATTATTGAATACCACAAATATTTGCTGTGTAAAATTTATATCTTCGGAACCCTAACGAGCAATTATTTAGTGCAGTATTTCAATGCATACCTTGTTGTTACAGTCTGTTGAACCAATATTAAACAGTTTGTGCACATAGAAAGAGTATTTATTTACTCCGCAATGCAATACTTGAGAATAGAACAATACTTCTCGGAATTACTAATCATCGTGAGATAGAGGTGGCTAGCACATATCCATAAAAGCCCCTTCACTGGACAGTCTATATCTGACTCAAGGCGTAGGTGGTACACAGCAGTATCAGTACATAAAAGCCCCTTCACTGGACAGTCTATATCTGACTCAAGGCGTAGGTGGTACACAGCAGTATCAGTACATAAAAGCCCCTTCACTGGACAGTCTATATCTGACTCAAGGCGTAGGTGGTACACAGCAGTATCAGTACATAAAAGCCCCTTCACTGGACAGTCTATATCTGACTCAAGGCGTAGGCGGTACACAGCAGTATCAGTACATAAAAGCCCTTTCACTGGACAGTCTATATCTGACTCAAGGCGTAGACGGTACACAGCAGTATCAGTACATAAAAGCCCTTTCACTGAACAGTCTATATCTGACTCAAGGCGTAGGCGGTACACAGCAGTATCAGTACATAAAAGCCCTTTCACTGGACAGTCTATATCTGACTCAAGGCGTAGGCGGTACACAGCAGTATCAGTACATAAAAGCCCTTTCACTGGACAGTCTATATCTGACTCAAGGCGTAGACGGTACACAGCAGTATCAGTACATAAAAGCCCTTTCACTGGACAGTCTATATCTGAATCAAGGCGTAGGCGGTACACAGCAGTATCAGTACATAAAAGCCCTTTCACTGGACAGTCTATATCTGACTCAAGGCGTAGGCGGTACACAGCAGTATCAGTACATAAAAGCCCTTTCACTGGACAGTCTATATCTGACTCAAGGCGTAGGCGGTACACAGCAGTATCAGTACATAAAAGCCCTTTCACTGGACAGTCTATATCTGACTCAAGGCGTAGGCGGTACACAGCAGTATCAGTACATAAAAGCCCTTTCACTGGACAGTCTATATCTGACTCAAGGCGTAGGCGGTACACAGCAGTATCAGTACATTAAAGGCCCTTCACTGGACAGCAAATATCTGACTCAAGGCGTAGGCGGTACAAAGCAGTATCAGTACATTAAAGCCCCTTCACTGGACAGTCTATATCTGACTCAAGGTGTAGGCGGTACAGAGCAGTATCAGTACATAAAAGCCCCTTCACTGGACAGCAAATATCTGACTCAAGGCGTAGGCGGTACACAGCAGTATCAGTACATAAAAGCCCCTTCACTGGACAGCAAATATCTGACCCAAGGCGTAGGCAGTAAACAGCAGTATCAGTACATAAAAGCCCCTTCACTGGACAGTCTATATCTGACTCATGGCGTAGGCGGTACACAGCAGTATCAGTACATAAAGGCCCCTTCACTGAACAGTCTATATCTGAATCATGGCGTAGGCGGTACACAGCAGTATAATTACATAAAAGCCCATTCACTGGACAGTCTATATCTGAATCATTGCGTAGGTGGTACACAGCAGTATCAGTACATAAAAACCCCTTCACTGGACAGTCTATATCTAAATTATGGCGTAGGTGGTACACAGCAGTATCTGTACATAAAAGCCACTTAACTGGATAGTCTATATCTGAATCATGGCGTAGGCGGTACACAGCAGTATCAGTACATAAAAGCCCTTTCACTGGACAGTGTATATCTGAATCATGGCGTAGGCGGTACACAGCAGTATCAGTACATAAAAGCCCTTTCACTGGACAGTCTATATCTGAATCATGGCGTAGGCGGTACACAGCAGTATCAGTACATAAAAGCCCTTTCACTGGACAGTCTATATCTGAATCATGGCGTAGGCGGTACACAGCAGTATCAGTACATAAAAGCCCTTTCACTGGACAGTCTATATCTGAATCATGGCGTAGGCGGTACACAGCAGTATCAGTACATAAAAGCCCCTTCACTGGACAGTCTATATCTGAATCATGGCGTAGGTGGTACACAGCAGTATCAGTACATAAAAGCCCTTTCACTGGACAGTCTATATCTGACTCATGGCGTAGGCGGTACACAGCAGTATCAGTACATAAAAGCCCTTTCACTGGACAGTCTATATCTAAATTATGGCGTAGGTGGTACACAACAGTATCAGTACATAAAATCCACTTAACTGGACAGTCTATATCTGAATCATGGCGTAGGCGGTACACAGCAGTATCAGTACATAAAAGCCCTTTCACTGGACAGTCTATATCTGAATCATAGCGTAGGCGGTACACAGCAGTATCAGTACATAAAAGCCCCTTCACTGGACAGCAAATATCTGACCCAAGGCGTAGGCAGTAAACAGCAGTATCAGTACATAAAAGCCCCTTCACTGGACAGTCTATATCTGACTCATGGCGTAGGCGGTACACATCAGTATCAGTACATTAAAGCCCCTTCACTGGACAGTCTATATCTGACTCATGGCGTAGGCGGTACACAGCAGTATCAGTACATAAAAACCCCTTCACTGGACAGTCTATATCTGAATCATGGTGTAGGCGGTACACAGCAGTATCAGTACACAAAATCCCCTTCACTGGACAGTCTATATCTGACTCATGGCGTAGGTGGTACACATCAGTATCAGTACATAAAAAATCCTTTACTGGACAGCCTATATCTGACTCATAACGTAGGTGGTACACAGCAGTGTCAGTACATAAAAACTCCTTCACTGGACAGTTTATATCTGACTCATGGGGTAGGTGGTACACAGCAGTATCAGTATATAAAAACTCCTTCACTGGACAGCCTATATCTGACTCATGGCGTAGCGGTACACAGCAGTATCAGTACATAAAAACCCCTTTACTGGACAGTCTATATCTGACTCATGGCGTAGGCGGTACACATCAGTATCAGTACATTAAAGCCCCTTCACTGGACAGTCTATATCTGACTCATGGCGTAGGCGGTACACAGCAGTATCAGTACATAAAAGCCCCTTCACTGGACAGCAAATATCTGACCCAAGGCGTAGGCAGTAAACAGCAGTATCAGTACATAAAAGCCCCTTCACTGGACAGTCTATATCTGACTCATGGCGTAGGCGGTACACATCAGTATCAGTACATTAAAGCCCCTTCACTGGACAGTCTATATCTGAATCATGGCGTAGGCGGTACACAGCAGTATCAGTACATAAAAGCCCTTTCACTGGACAGTCTATATCTGAATCATGGCGTAGGCGGTACACAGCAGTATCAGTACATAAAAGCCCTTTCACTGGACAGTGTATATCTGAATCATGGCGTAGGCGGTACACAGCAGTATCAGTACATAAAAGCCCTTTCACTGGACAGTCTATATCTAAATTATGGCGTAGGTGGTACACAACAGTATCAGTACATAAAATCCACTTAACTGGACAGTCTATATCTGAATCATGGCGTAGGCGGTACACAGCAGTATCAGTACATAAAAGCCCTTTCACTGGACAGTCTATATCTGAATCATAGCGTAGGCGGTACACAGCAGTATCAGTACATAAAAGCCCTTTCACTGGACAGTCTATATCTAAATTATGGCGTAGGTGGTACACAGCAGTATCAGTACATAAAATCCACTTAACTGGACAGTCTATATCTGAATCATGGCGTAGGCGGTACACAGCAGTATCAGTACATAAAAGCCTCTTCACTGGACAGTCTATATCTGAATCATGGCGTAGGCGGTACACAGCAGTATCGGTACATAAAAGCCCCTTCACTGGACAGTCTATATCTGACTCATAGCTTAGCGGTACACAGCAGTATCAGTACATAAAAACCCCTTTACTGGACAGTCTATATCTGACTCATGGCGTAGGTGGTACACATCAGTATCAGTACATAAAAAATCCTTTACTGGACAGCCTATATCTGACTCATAACGTAGGTGGTACACAGCAGTGTCAGTACATAAAAACTCCTTCACTGGACAGTTTATATCTGACTCATGGGGTAGGTGGTACACAGCAGTATCAGTATATAAAAACTCCTTCACTGGACAGCCTATATCTGACTCATGGCGTAGCGGTACACAGCAGTATCAGTACATAAAAACCCCTTTACTGGACAGTCTATATCTGACTCATGGCGTAGGCGGTACACATCAGTATCAGTACATTAAAGCCCCTTCACTGGACAGTCTATATCTGACTCATGGCGTAGGCGGTACACAGCAGTATCAGTACATAAAAACCCCTTCACTGGACAGTCTATATCTGAATCATGGTGTAGGCGGTACACAGCAGTATCAGTACATAAAATCCCCTTCACTGGACAGTCTATATCTGACTCATGGCGTAGGTGGTACACATCAGTATCAGTACATAAAAAATCCTTCACTGGACAGCCTATATCTGACTCATGGCGTAGGTGGTACACATCAGTATCAGTACATAAAAAGTAAATTTCCTCAACTTGAGAATTAACTAATAAAGCAATCAATATCAGCAGAGCAATCACTAAGTCTAAAATAATAATTATTAAATACCCACACTTGTCCAAAAGAAATTTTTAATTTTATTTAGTGTTATTTTGACTTATCGTTTTTTAATAATGACCCCAATTATCCACCATCACAATATGTGCTGTATTCCATTCGCTTATTTTTGGACTATTAAATACACCTTTATCAGTAGAACGATTAATAAACACTAAATTATATTGAAAATGAGGCAATTTTTAATGGATATATACCAATTCGATAAATGTTATGCTAAAACAGGCAAAAGAGATACAAGGGGAAAACTTTATAACAAAATTTATTCCTATAGAAGAAAAAATCAATAATTGGAATGGTATAGCATGGACAACATTTTCAAAATCCATCCGCAGAATATAAAAAAACACACACACACACGAATATAAATGTTTGCAAAACACAGGAATAATTTGTAAAATAAATTAAAAAATCCAAAAGATACTAATAATAATGAAAATAAATAACAAATATATGAAATAACTTGCAATGACAGTAACAGTATATACATAGAGCAAACAAATATATAAATTCAAAAAAGATAACAAGAAAATGTTTCACAAATGAAATTTAATCAAGAGGGAAAATCTGCAATTTCCAACCACTTATTAACACTGAAAATCGTATTTCAGAAGATATTTTAAAATTATTAAAACATATAACAACACCACGATATTTAAAGGCATAAGAACCATGGCACATTAATAAAACATATGCCGAAAACTTCTTAAACCAAGATGAACCAATTCAAAATTCTAATTTACTTTCAAAACAACAAACAAAATTAATTTAAATTCAATTCATAGCTCTTTCAAAATCTTGTCAAAATTAACATTTAGAAGAGTAAATGTAAACGTCAAACATTTAAAAACATATTTTTATATATTTACATATAGTATTTAATATTTGTGAGGTGTCTGACGATGATAGCCTTGCTATCGAAAGACCTCAAAAAGTGTTATATATTGTATCTACTTACCTTATATTTTGAAAAACCTTCCTACGCCAGTTAAAATGGGCCATAAGCCTGTGCGTGAACTTTATTGAGTGAAGTACCGACTATTATTCCAGTTGAAAGTTCCAACCTTGAACCATATATTCCACAGTCCGAAACCTTAGCCACTGTGGCATCAAGGCCACAATACATTTATTATAAAAAAATGAACATTGTACTTTAAATTATTAAATAGTTAGAAATTACATAAAAAAATTAGTATAATATATTTCATGAGTTTAAACAATATTTAACAAAATTACAAATAAAATAATTTTTTAAATATACCTTTTTACCACGTGTAAAAGATCATAAATTTGATGTTTTTCTAGTAGCGAAGATTTTAAGAATGATTATACATTTTGAGCTTACTTTACGTTTATAGGCAAACAATTAAAAATCTTAGGTCCACTAATATAAAAATATTTTCCAAAACACAATTTCAGTGACTTTGGTCTCATAGATGACTGATCGACTGTTTACATAGTACATTACAGATATTCTGATGTTACTCTTTACTGTAAACTAAATGAGACAAAAGGAAACCTCTAGCTAGTTACAGATACCTCGTATAAAAACTTGACCAACATTTTGACGGTATAAATTATGTTCACAAATATGACCGTGTATCTTTCCCCCCAACAGTCAGAGAGCCGTCGAGAGCCTGTCATAGAGGACCGTTGCCACATTAGCAGGCTGGTCTGTAAACCCGGGTTCCACTCTAATATGACCGTGTATCTTCCCCCCAACAGTCAGAGAACCGTCGAGAGCCTGTCATAGAGGACCGTTGCCACATTAGCAGGCTGGTCAGTAAACCCGGGTTCCACTCTAATATGACCGTGTATCTTCCCCCCAACAGTCAGCGAGCCGTCGAGAGCCTGTCATAGAGGACCGTTGCCACATTAGCAGGCTGGTCTGTAAACCCGGGTTCCACTCTAATATGACCGTGTATCTTCCCCACAACAGTCAGAGAGCCGTCGAGAGCCTGTCATAGAGGACCGTTGCCACATTAGCAGGCTGGTCTGTAACCCGGGTTCCACTCTAATATGACCGTGTATCTTCCCCCAACAGTCAGCGAGCCGTCGAGAGCCTGTCATAGAGGACCGTTGCCACATTAGCAGGCTGGTCTGTAACCCGGGTTCCACTCTAATATGACCGTGTATCTTCCCCCAACAGTCAGAGAGCC
Organism: Stictocephala bisonia; assembly: GCA_035578905.1. Taxonomy (NCBI): domain Eukaryota; kingdom Metazoa; phylum Arthropoda; class Insecta; order Hemiptera; family Membracidae; genus Stictocephala; species Stictocephala bisonia. Next base: position 727,676 of record JAQJVL010000273.1, on the reverse strand, counting down.
GTCGAGAGCCTGTCATAGAGGACCGTTGCCACATTAGCAGGCTGGTCTGTAACCCGGAATCCACTCTAATATGACCGTGTATCTTCCCCCAACAGTCAGAGAGCCGTCGAGAGCCTGTCATAGAGGACCGTTGCCACATTAGCAGGCTGGTCTGTAAACCCGGGTTCCACTCTAATATGACCGTGTATCTTCCCCCCAACAGTCAGAGAGCCGTCGAGAGCCTGTCATAGAGGACCGTTGCCACATTAGCAGGCTGGTCTGTAAACCCGGGTTCCACTCTAATATGACCGTGTATCTTCCCCCCAACAGTCAGAGAGCCGTCGAGAGCCTGTCATAGAGGACCGTTGCCACATTAGCAGGCTGGTCTGTAAACCCGGGTTCCACTCTAATATGACCGTGTATCTTCCCCCCAACAGTCAGAGAGCCGTCGAGAGCCTGTCATAGAGGACCGTTGCCACATTAGCAGGCTGGTCTGTAAACCCGGGTTCCACTCTAATATGACCGTGTATCTTCCCCCAACAGTCAGAGAGCCGTCGAGAGCCTGTCATAGAGGACCGTTGCCACATTAGCAGGCTGGTCTGTAACCCGGGTTCCACTCTAATATGACCGTGTATCTTCCCCCCAACAGTCAGAGAGCCGTCGAGAGCCTGTCATAGAGGACCGTTGCCACATTAGCAGGCTGGTCTGTAAACCCGGGTTCCACTCTAATATGACCGTGTATCTTCCCCCCAACAGTCAGAGAGCCGTCGAGAGCCTGTCATAGAGGACCGTTGCCACATTAGCAGGCTGGTCTGTAACCCGGGTTCCACTCTAATATGACCGTGTATCTTCCCCCCAACAGTCAGAGAGCCGTCGAGAGCCTGTCATAGAGGACCGTTGCCACATTAGCAGGCTGGTCTATAACCCAGGTTCCACTCTATTATGACCGTGTATCTTCCCCCCAACAGTCAGAGAGCCGTCGAGAGCTTGTCATAGAGGACCGTTGCCACATTAGCAGGCTGGTCTGTAACCCGGGTTCCACTCTAATATGACCGTGTATCTTCCCCCCAACAGTCAGAGAGCCGTCGAGAGCCTGTCATAGAGGACCGTTGCCACATTAGCAGGCTGGTCTGTAAACCCGGGTTCCACTCTAATATGACCGTGTATCTTCCCCCCAACAGTCAGAGAGCCGTCGAGAGCCTGTCATAGAGGACCGTTGCCACATTAGCAGGCTGGTCTGTAAACCCGGGTTCCACTCTAATATGACCGTGTATCTTCCCCCCAACAGTCAGAGAGCCGTCGAGAGCCTGTCATAGAGGACCGTTGCCACATTAGCAGGCTGGTCTGTAAACCCGGGTTCCACTCTAATATGACCGTGTATCTTCCCCCCAACAGTCAGAGAGCCGTCGAGAGCCTGTCATAGAGGACCGTTGCCACATTAGCAGGCTGGTCTGTAACCCGGGTTCCACTCTAATATGACCGTGTATCTTCCCCCCAACAGTCAGCGAGCCGTCGAGAGCCTGTCATAGAGGACCGTTGCCACATTAGCAGGTTGGTCTGTAAACCCGGGTTCCACTCTAATATGACCGTGTATCTTCCCCCCAACAGTCAGAGAGCCGTCGAGAGCCTGTCATAGAGGACCGTTGCCACATTAGCAGGCTGGTCTGTAAACCCGGGTTCCACTCTAATATGACCGTGTATCTTCCCCCCAACAGTCAGAGAGCCGTCGAGAGCCTGTCATAGAGGACCGTTGCCACATTAGCAGGCTGGTCTGTAACCCGGGTTCCACTCTAATATGACCGTGTATCTTCCCCCCAACAGTCAGAGAGCCGTCGAGAGCCTGTCATAGAGGACCGTTGCCACATTAGCAGGCTGGTCTGTAACCCGGGTTCCACTCTAATATGACCGTGTATCTTCCCCCCAACAGTCAGAGAGCCGTCGAGAGCCTGTCATAGAGGACCGTTGCCACATTAGCAGGCTGGTCTGTAAACCCGGGTTCCACTCTAATATGACCGTGTATCTTCCCCCCAACAGTCAGAGAGCCGTCGAGAGCCTGTCATAGAGGACCGTTGCCACATTAGCAGGCTGGTCTGTAACCCGGGTTCCACTCTAATATGACCGTGTATCTTCCCCCCAACAGTCAGAGAGCCGTCGAGAGCCTGTCATAGAGGACCGTTGCCACATTAGCAGGCTGGTCTGTAACCCGGGTTCCACTCTAATATGACCGTGTATCTTCCCCCCAACAGTCAGAGAGCCGTCGAGAGCCTGTCATAGAGGACCGTTGCCACATTAGCAGGCTGGTCTGTAACCCGGGTTCCACTCTAATATGACCGTGTATCTTCCCCCCAACAGTCAGAGAGCCGTCGAGAGCCTGTCATAGAGGACCGTTGCCACATTAGCAGGCTGGTCTGTAACCCGGGTTCCACTCTAATATGACCGTGTATCTTCCCCCCAACAGTCAGAGAGCCGTCGAGAGCCTGTCATAGAGGACCGTTGCCACATTAGCAGGCTGGTCTGTAACCCGGGTTCCACTCTAATATGACCGTGTATCTTCCCCCCAACAGTCAGAGAGCCGTCGAGAGCCTGTCATAGAGGACCGTTGCCACATTAGCAGGCTGGTCTGTAACCCGGGTTCCACTCTAATATGACCGTGTATCTTCCCCCCAACAGTCAGAGAGCCGTCGAGAGCCTGTCATAGAGTGCCGTTGCCACATTAGCAGGCTGGTCTGTAACCCGGGTTCCACTCTAATATGACCGTGTATCTTCCCCCCAACAGTCAGAGAGCCGTCGAGAGCCTGTCATAGAGGACCGTTGCCACATTAGCAGGCTGGTCTGGAACCTGGGTTCCACTCTAATATGACCGTGTATCTTCCCCCCAACAGTCAGAGAGCCATCGAGAGCCTGTCATAGAGGACCGTTGGCACATTAGCAGGCTGGTCTGTAACCCGGGTTCCACTCTAATATGACCGTGTATCTTCCCCCCAACAGTCAGAGAGCCGTCGAGAGCCTGTCATAGAGGACCGTTGCCACATTAGCAGGCTGGTCTGTAACCCGGGTTCCACTCTAATCTGGTTTGCTGGAGCTAATTGAATTTCCACACTCCTCTCCCTACATATCCCTATTCAATTTTGTTTTCATTTAAGTAATTATATATTTAGAATACAATTTAAAAATTAAAGTGTTATGTTTAATGGATATATTTTATAAAAACTTATAAGAAAAAAATAGTCCTATGACAAGGACTGCATTGTTAATATTATTTTAGAATAGTTACAGCATGTTTTGAAGTGAATTTTTTCAAAAAAGTATTGCTTTCTGTTTACGACAAAACAAAATACGATCTTCAATTATGAACCTAATTTTTATTCCGATAACTTCTTTTACTTAAATGGATTTTTATAATTATAAATTATTCATATATATATATATATATATATATATATATATATATATATATATATATATATATATATATATATATATATGTAGATTAATTTGTAGTTTTAAGTTTTTACAAATGTTGTAATTAAATGGCTTTATATGCATACTTTATTTATAAATTATTCTTTTAAAATATTTTATTTATTACGCCCACCCATACACGTACAGTGTTATGGACCCACACGCCCACCCATACACGTACAGGGGTATTGACCCACACGCCCACCCATGCACGTACAGTGGTATGATAAAGGTAACTGTTACAGAATATATTTTAACTGCTTTAATGCAGAAAGTGACGTGCCACATATCATCAGAAGATCGCCGTCATATTTAATACTTGTGCACTGTAGCACGGTGGCTCAGTGGCCAAAATGTCCATTTATTGAGGACTAGGTCCCCAACTGACTTCACGTAGATTAAAGGTATATGACAACTGGTTAGTGAAGTTTTGTACGGGTCCTTTTTGGATAAAATCACATAAGTCTAACAAATAACAATCTACAATTTACTCCCAGGCACTGTGGGTGATCATTATGATGAAGTTTTACACCATTTAGAAAGATATTTAATTTTCGATTATCCGGTCTGTTACTTATGTGGAGGCAGGCTATTTCGGTTTTTGATAGCTTGTGATTTAGCTTCGGAGTTCTAAATTATTTGTTTAAATTATATTAGAAACGTGCATGAATAACATATTAGTACATATACCATAGTAAGAAATATTGTGAATTATTGTACATTATTGTAATTACCGTAGATTTATTTTTATTAATAAATATTATATGAAACATATTACTCTCTACATATCCTCCCACCCACCTAGTATACACATGATATTCAAGGAGATATAAACATTTTTGTCGTTCATCTTGTCAATAATAATAAAAATTATTTTTAGACGTTATATTTTTTATTTTCTTTTACAATCCTGACCTAAGTTACTTTATTATACTCCTAACATATACTCCCAAATTCAGTGTAATATCCATTAATAGATTTCCCAACAAGGCCACCAGTTGATGCTCAATTATACATTGTACGCCGTGTACATAATGAGATCAGTCACAGTGGAAAGTAGAATATTCCTCACAAAAACGCATCCATCAACAATTCCAAACGTGACTCAAGGGATTATACGCCAACGAAGCATTTACCAACTGACTAACCCCCTTTGTTAAATATTGAATTAATTTGTTTAACAATAAAGGATATGACAAACATTCGATAATTTTAAATTTTAAGTACATATGTACACGAAAGAAAAGTTGTTTCATAAAAATATCAAATATACAAATTTTACGTTTTAGCACTGTATTAGCAGTTTCAAGGATTTCGAATGGAATAAATTTAACGCAAAGCACACGTAATACTTCATGTGACAAATTAAGGCACTGTCAAGCTAAGCATTAATGGCTGTAAAATCGCAGATCGGCTTGGAAACAGTCCTTGTACGGTTCGTAAGGCCTCAATGCTGCGGCTTAATCCTTCACACTGAAGGCTTGATTACTTAAACACATCACTCTTTCATGAATACTTAATTACGCAGTAAAAGAGTAAATTTTATTTAATACATTTGATTACAAAGCGATTGTAGTTAGTTTTAAAATATGTACATTACATGTTTGTATTTATCCAACGAATTTATCACTTATGGGTTATTATTTTAATTTCGAATCAGAAATGGACACAAACACCGTTTGTCTAGTGTAGGGGCATTGCAAAACATATAGCTTCAAGACAAAAGTCTCAAACATGTATCTGTTTGAACCTTTTTTTTATAAGACAGAAATAAAAAAATAAGTAAACCTCCCAGTTACTTAACCGGAAAATTAAATAGCCTTAAGAGGAGTTGAACACAGCGTTCAGCTCGCTCAATGTGGATGACGGAATCATTAGTGGTAGGAAATAACTGACAACGACGGCTTGCTCTAACTGAATGACAAAATCATTTGTGGTAGGAAAGAATTGACAACGACCGGCTTTCTCAATCTGGATGACGGAATCACTAGTGGTAGGAAATAACTGACAACGACGGCTTGCTCAAGCTGAATGACAAAATCACTAGTGGTAGGAATGAATTGACAACGACCGGCTTCCTCAAGCTGAATGACAAAATCATTATTGGTAGGAAAGTGTTAATTGACAACAACCGGCTTTCTCAATCTGGATGACAGAATCACTAGTGGTAGGAAATAACTGACAACGACGGCTTGCTCAAGCTGAATGACAAAATCACTAGTGGTAGGAATGAATTGACAACGACCGGCTTCCTCAAGCTGAATGACAAAATCACTAGTGGTAGGAATGAATTGACAACGACCGGCTTCCTCAAGCTGAATGACAAAATCATTATTGGTAGGAAAGTGTTAATTGACAACGACCGGCTTTCTCAATCTGGATGACAGAATCACTAGTGGTAGGAAATAACTGACAACAACGGCTTGCTCAAGCTGAATGACAAAATCACTAGTGGTAGGAAAGTGTTAATTGACAACGACCGGCTTCCTCAAGCTGAATGACAAAATCATTATTGGTAGGAAAGTGTTAATTGACAACAACCGGCTTCTTCAAGCTGAATGACAAAATCATTAATGGTAGGAAAGTGTTAATTGACAACGACCGGCTTCCTCAAGCTGAATGACAAAATCATTATTGGTAGGAAAGTGTTAATTGACAACAACCGGCTTCTTCAAGCTGAATGACAAAATCATTATTGGTAGGAAAGTGTTAATTGACAACAACCGGCTTCTTCAAGCTGAATGACAAAATCATTAGTGGTAGGAAAGTGTTAATTGACAACGACCGGCTTCTTCAAGCTGAATGACAAAATCATTAGTGGTAGGAAAGTGTTAATTGACAACGACCAGCTTCCTCAAGCTGAAAGACAAAATCATTAATGGTAGGAAAGTGTTAATTGACAACGTCCGGCTTCCTCAACCTGAATGACAAAATCATTAATGGTAGGAAAGTGTTAATTGACAACGACCAGCTTCCTCAAGCTGAATGACAAAATCATTAATGGTAGGAAAGTGTTAATTGACAACGTCCGGCTTCCTCAACCTGAATGACAAAATCATTAATGGTAGGAAAGTGTTAATTGACAACGTCCGGCTTGCTCAAGCTGAAAGACAAAATCACTAGTGGTAGGAAAGATTTAACAACGACCGGCTTCCTCAAGCTGAAAGACAAAATCACTAGTGGTAGGAAAGTGTTAATTGACAACGTCCGGCTTGCTCAAGCTGAAAGACAAAATCACTAGTGGTAGGAAAGATTTAACAACGACCGGCTTCCTCAACCTGAATGACAAAATCATTAATGGTAGGAAAGTGTTAATTGACAACGACCAGCTTCCTCAAGCTGAAAGACAAAATCATTAATGGTAGGAAAGTGTTAATTGACAACGTCCGGCTTCCTCAAGCTTAGGAAGTGTTAATTGACAACAACCGGCTTCTTCAAGCTGAATGACAAAATCATTAATGGTAGGAAAGTGTTAATTGACAACGTCCGGCTTCCTCAAGCTGAATGACAAAATCATTAGTGGTAGGAAAGTGTTAATTGACAACGACCGGCTTGCTCAAGCTGAAAGACAAAATCACTAGTGGTAGGAAAGATTTAACAACGACCGGCTTCCTCAAGCTGAAAGACAAAATCACTAGTGGTAGGAAAGATTTATTAACGACCGGCTTCCTCAAGCTGAAAGACAAAATCATTAATGGTAGGAAAGTGTTAATTGACAACCTCCGGCTTCCTCAAGCTGAAATACAAAATCATTAACGGTAGGAAAGTGTTAATTGACAACGTCTGGCTTGCTTAAGCTGAAAGACAAAATCATTAGTGGTAGGAAATATTTATTAACGACCGGCTTCCTCAAGCTGAAAGACAAAATCACTAGTGGTAGGAAAGATTTATCAACAACCGGCTTCCTCAAGCTGAAAGACATAATCATTAATGGTAGGAAAGTGTTAATTGACAACGTCCGGCTTCCTCAAGCTGAAAGACAAAATCATTAGTGGTAGGAAAGATTTATTAACGACCGGCTTCCTCAAGCTGAAAGACAAAATCACTAGTGGAGGAAAGATTTAACAACGACCGGCTTCCTCAAGCTGAATGGCGGAATCATACTGGTGGTGGCAAGGTATTTACTAGGGAAAGGCGAGCGACTGTGGCCTATCATTATTATAGTTCTATTGATTACTTTTATTTTATAATGTAAATAGGTATAAGAAATATTCCTACTAATTCTCATTTGGGGGACATTCCTGATTTAATTAATTGTGAAGAAAGAGCAAAGAAACCTAATTTCAAGGAAAAATTCTGCATAAGATAATTTACTGAGTGTGTACATAATATGTGTCTAAAAGCATTACCAGCATTTGTTCAATGCACATCTTACACGATCTACACCCAATCTGTACATTTTAAATTTAATAACCCCCTCGATCATCTAATCAATCAGTCGCTCTCTATCTAATCCACCTTAGTGACCTACTTTTAGATTTATCACATTTAGTCCATGGAGATTTAAATAACTGTACCGAAGCAAACTATCCTTTAATCAAACGTATTATTTATCTTGGGGAAACTTATAAAACATTAATATAATTAATGTTTTTATTTAATTACATTAAATCTTTGTTTCATTTACCTATAAAACTTATTAACACAATTCAGTTACATGGTTATTTTAATCTCGTGAATTTTAAAATCGGTCAAATTAAAAATCCTAACCAAAGATGAGAAGGTGCCAAACCAAAAAAAATATTAAAACTAACGTTTCCGACTCTGGTTTCATTACAATGATTTATGATACATGTTTGGTTCTGAATATAATTAATAAAATATTCCTTTTTCAAATCTAAGAAGAAAGAATAGTATTTGTATGGTGCAAGACAACAAAATAAGTTGTTTAATTGTTTCAAATGAAAGTGTTTTTACAACGAGAGGAAAAAGTCACATGCCTGATGAGACATCTGTCCAACGAGCCTCTAACTTTCAGGATTTACTTTAACTTGCTTCAGAGTCTTGCCGTGGTCTATGCCCCAGTAAGTTAGCAACTTCAACATAGATTCATAATGTACTACAACTTATAGAAATATTTTTTAATAAATTGATAATATCAACTGAACAGTAAGTTTTTTTCTCTGTTTTAAAACAAATCTATTTGGATTTTCAATTGTAAAATATCGTATGAACAAAAAACGTTATTAAATTATTTGAAAATGTAGGTATCCAGTTTTGTTATCTTTGGATAACAGTTTAAATCCTTTCATATTTTGCTAGTGCCAATAGTTTTATTGTTTCTCCTTTCTCATTGGTATTTAAGTTTACTAAGGTCAAATTTGAGATTGAGTGCAACTAACTAAAAACTTTGAAATTGTATTACTTAAATATTACATGATTAGTTAAATTCACTAACTCTATATCACTTAATATTGAATGTGCAGACGATCATAAATTACATTTTTTGTGACGTTGCCAGTTTTTACTGTAATTTTGGAAATAATAGACAACGAAATTATGTAATTAACTCTAGCTCGGAGGGTCATATTATGCATGCAGCCTGAATGTGCTAAATTTGTACCTGAAACGCTAAAGCTTCTTTTTTTAACTTGTAACATGCACATTACCATGCGTGTGTTGTGAGTTTGTAATGCGCATGTGTTGATTAACCTTCTTTATTTCAATTTTAGCTATTATTTTACTTTTATTATCTCCAAACACTTACCACTGGCTTTACCAGTGCTATAGCATTGGTGGTGGATCGAGTTGCTTTCAATGCACATACGCCCTCTTTCATCTCATAATTCTGTCAACTTCATATAACATTGCAACTCCACTTCTGTAGGTTAAGTGGCCACTCTGCATTCTACAGTTAAATTTCCTAGCCAATAAAAATAGTAGCTCATTCCTGCGCCGTTTCTGTTAAGGATGTTCTCGATACAGAAGAAGGTATCCAACGCGATGGCCAATGCGCCAGTTGGTTTCACTGGTTTCACAAACATTGTATGAAGATTAACAGGTCGGAGTATGATCATATCTGTAATACTAATAACATTAAGTGGTAATGCACTGGAATAGATTGCAATGCTCAACCTCCTTAGAGGACACATTGGCCAAGTTTATCTCTAAACTGTCTAGGTCTTGGTTGCTAGATGTGATAAGATAGACGCCATTGCGATGGAAGTAGAAAATACCAAGAGGGAATTTGTAAATTTAAATGCCAAGTTAACGTCTTTGGAACCTCATGTTGAAGTTAATGAAGCAGGCATTCCCTGCCTTAAAAAAGGATATTGATGGTTACTAATAATAATAACATTGAGGAAATCAATGAATGGTCATTGTAGTAGTATTTGTAATCCTGTGTGTAATATAAAAAACGCACTTGCCGGCGACAAATTTCGTCATTACTCCGATTTGGCTGCTACAATAGAGTAATTGAAAATTGCCAAACTGACCATTCCAAATGATTTTAAATTGTTATGGTAAAGTAAAGCCCGGAGTAGTAAATTCATATGGAAAGTAAACGGATGTCGTAAACATTTCGAGGCATTTTTCTAATGACTCATGACATTTTAAACCCTACTTTGGCTGATGTTAAGTTTTCAAGGGACAGAACTGTTAAAGAAAGAGAACTTTAAGTAGAGCTGAAGCAAGAGTTTGAACACCAGTTATATCAAGGTGTACCTTTAAGTTTTCTAATGGAGTGCCAAAATTTGTTAAGTCGAAAAACTTGCATGCTCTATTAGACATCAACAACTGAGTGTTTACTACTCAAAACTAATTTAACTATCACAGAAACTAATTTATCTCAATAAATGTACAATACTAAACTAAGATCAAGTAACTACTCCAAACATTGACTAAGCAGGATGGTGTTTACAAGATTGAAGACAACTGGCTGTGAAGTGCTGATTGCTATCAATACATACTTCAATGTTCATTTTCATTTATGAACCATCAGTTGAAACCCTATTTGTGTATCGGAAGAACACGCCTTATTCAATTATACTTCTAAATATGGTTTATGTTTCACTGGAAGCTGCCCACTCGAGATATAAGACATTCATTACACTGTCATCTCATTGTTTATTGCTGAGGACTTCAATTTAATAAGAATCGACTAGATGGAACAACCTCCGATTTCTCACTCACCATCTATTCTAAAGATATTGAAGCTTTTTCTCGATCTTAGACAGATGAGATCTACTTCCAATTTGTCACAAAATTTCCTTAGTATAATTTTCACAAACATCTCTTGTTCTGTTATTCGCACTGTAAGTAGTTTTGTTACTAAAGGAGAGCCAACCAGGCCTTAAACATTGTGATTGATCTTCTGATCTCTCTCATCACACTCACACTGTATGTAGTTTTGCTACTGAAGGAGACCCAACCCTACCTTGAACATTGTGACTTATCTTCCTGATCTCTCATCACACTCGCACTGTTGGTAGTTTTGTTACTGAATGAGACCCAAACCCTACCTTGATCATTACAATATAATACAGAGATCAGGTAACTGATCTACCTGATCTCTCATCACACTCGCACTGTTGGTAGTTTTGTTACTGAAGGAGAGTCAACCCTTCCTTGAACATTGTGACTGATCTTCCTGATCTCTCATAACACTCGCACTGTTGGTAGTTTGTTACTGAAGGAGAGTCAACCCTACCTTGAACATTGTGACTGATCTTCCTGATCTCTCATCACACTCGCACTGTTGATAGTTTTGTTACTGAAGGAGAGTCAACCCTACCTTGAACATTGTGACTGATCTTCCTGATCTCTAATAACAATCGCACTGTTGGTAGTTTTGTTACTGAAGGAGAGTCAACCTTACCTTGAACATTATGACTGATCTTCCTGATCTCTCTCATCACACTCGCACTGTTGGTAGTTTTGTTAATGAAGGAGAGTCAACCCTTCCTTAAACATTGTGACTGATCTTCCTGATCTCTCATAACACTCGTACTGTTGGTAGTTTTGTTACTGAAGGAGAGTCAACCCTACCTTGAACATTGTGACTGATCTTCCTGATCTCTCATCACACTCGCACTGTTGGTAGTTTTGTTACTGAAGGAGAGTCAACCCTACCTTGAACATTGTGACTGATCTTCCTGATCTCTCATAACACTCGCACTGTTGGTTGTTTTGTTACTGAAAGAGAGTCAACCCTACCTTGAACATTATGACTGATCTTCCTGATCTCTCTCATCACACTCGCAATGTTGGTAGTTTTGTTACTGAAGGAGAGCCAACCCTACCTTGAACATTGTGTCTGATCTTCCTGATCTCTCATAACACTCGCACTGTTGGTAGTTTTGTTACTGAAGGAGACCCAACCCTACCTTGAACATTGTGATTGATCTTCCTGATCTCTCATAACACTCGCACTGTTGGTAGTTTTGTTACTGAAGGAGACCCAACCCTACCTTGAACATTGTGATTGATCATCCTGATCTCTCATAACACTCGCACTGTTGGTAGTTTTGTTACTGAAGGAGAGTCAACCCTACCTTGATCATTGTGACTGATCTTCCTGATCTCTCATAACACTCGCACTGTTGGTTGTTTTGTTCCTGAAGGAGAGCCAACTCTACCTTGAACATTGTGATTGATCTTCCTGATCTCTCATCACACTCGCACTGTTGGTAGTTTTGTTACTGAAGGAGACCCAACCCTACCTTGAACATTGTGATTGATCTTCCTGATCTCTCATAACACTCGCACTGTTGGTAGTTTTGTTACTGAAGGAGAGTCAACCCTACCTTGAACATTGTGACTGATCTTCCTGATCTCTCATAACATTCGCACTGTTGGTAGTTTTGTTACCGAAGGAGAGCCAACCCTACCTTGAACATTGTGATTGATCTTTCTGATCTCTCATAACACTCGCACTGTTGGTTGTTTTGTTACTGAAAGAGAGTCAACCCTACATTGAACATTATGACTGATCTTCCTGATCTCTCTCATCACACTCGCAATGTTAGTAGTTTTGTTACTGAAGGAGAGCCAACCCTACCTTGAACATTGTGACTGATCTTCCTGATCTCTCATAACACTCGCACTGTTGGTATTTTTGTTACTGAAGGAGAGTCAACCCTTCCTTGAACATTGTGACTGATCTTCCTGATCTCTCATAACACTCGCACTGTTGGTAGTTTTGTTACTGAAGGAGATTCAACCCTACCTTGAACATTGTGACTGATCTTCCTAGTCTCTCTCATCACACTCGCACTGTTGGTAGTTTTGTTACTGAAGGAGAGCCAACCCTACCTTGAACATTGTGACTGATCTTCCTGATCTCTCATAACAATCGCACTGTTGGTAGTTTTGTTACTGAAGGAGATTCAACCCTACCTTGAACATTGTGACTGATCTTCCTAGTCTCTCTCATCACACTCGCACTGTTGGTAGTTTTGTTACTGAAGGAGAGCCAACCCTACCATGAACATTGTGACTGATCTTTCTGGTCTCTCTCATCACACTCGTACTGTTGGTAGTTTTGTTACTGAAGGAGAGCCAACCCTACCTTGAACATTGTGACTGATCTTTCTGGTCTCTCTCATCACACTCGTACTGTTGGTAGTTTTGTTACTGAAGGAGATTCAACCCTACCTTGAACATTGTTACTGATCTTTCTGGTCTCTCTCATCACACTCGTACTGTTGGTAGTTTTGTTACTGAAGGAGAGCCAACCCTACCTTGAACATTGTGACTGATCTTTCTGGTCTCTCTCATCACACTCGCACTGTTGGTAGTTTTGTTACTGAAGGAGAGCCAACCCTACCTTGAACATTGTGACTGATCTTTCTGGTCTCTCTCATCACACTCGTACTGTTGGTAGTTTTGTTACTGAAGGAGAGCCAACCCTACCTTGAACATTGTGACTGATCTTCCTTGATCTCTCTCATACACACACGCACATGTTGTAGTTTGGTTACTGAGGCAAGCACATCCCACCTTACATTGTAATTTCTTTCAATCTCTCATATACATCAACTCCACTTTGTAGTTTTAAGTTCACTGCATCAAGTTAAACCTAGCCTAAAAGATATTTCAGTCTCTATCCTGCGCCTTTTGTAAGTTTTCGTTACTGAAGAAGATCCAACCGCTGAACCCAGTTGGTACTTTGGGTTTACTAACATTTATGGTTCATCCATCAATGTAATCTGTATCTATTTAGTGGTAATGACTGGAATAGAGCCAATGCCTCACCTCTTGATGGAATCATTCCAGTTTATCTCTCAAACTGTCCACTGGTTGCTAGATTTGATAAGAAGACGCCAATTCGAAATGTGAGAAATATCCAGAAATTTTAATTCAAACCAGTAACGTCTTGGTATTTGTTAATGAAGGCAGGCAATCCCTGCCTTAAAAATTATGACTGGTTCTAGTAATCATTACATAGGAATCATGACATGTATTGGTAGTATTTGTAATCTGGAGAATAAACAAAACGCCTTGCCGGAAAATTGTGATTGATCTTTTGGCTGCTACAATTAGATGTAATTTGATAATTGCAAACTGACATTCAACTATTTGAAATTGTTGTAACTGAACTCCTAGTATTCTATGAAAGTAAACGGAGCTAACATTTGGTTTTTTATGTACTGCATGACATTTCAACCCTACTTATTGGACTGATGTTAAGTTTTCATCGACAGCAACTGTTAAAGGAGAACTTTGTTACTGAAGGAGATTTGAACACCTTATTTAGGTGTACCTTCTAGTTTCTAATAGTGCCAATTTGTAGTTGTAAAACTTGAGAGCCATCTCCTACTTGACATCAATAACTGAGCTTTCTGAAAGGAGAGCCAACCCTACCTTAAACATTGTGATTGATCTTTCTGATCTCTCTTATCACACTCGCACTGTTTGTAGTTTTGTTACTGAAGGAAACCAAACCCTACCTTGAACATTGTGATTGATCTTCCTGATCTCTCATAACACTCGCACTGTTGGTAGTTTTGTTACTGAAGGAGACCCATCCCTACCTTGAACATTGTGATTGATCTTCCTGATCTCTCTCATCACACTCGCACTGCTTACTTCCTCTGTAACTTCAGTGCAACATTGCCAACATTTCTTTCGTCATTGCTAATGTTGATTTTAATTGGACAGAAAGCCCCGTTTTGGCTTTCAATCGTTTTTGGGAGGAACTCAGAGAGATCATTCTATTTTATTTGATTTTCTAAAGAACTGTTATAATATTTACAACACATAAACTACACATAATTTTAAAGTCTTTCAAGTTTATTATTTGAAATCACATCTTTGTTGCAATTACATGTTGTTATTTGTTTGTTTTTCCTTTTTTTATGTAGCATTTAAGTATCATATGTACCTGTTTCAATTCAAGCGCAGAAATATTTAAATGTGTCACGAATATTTGTACTATTTAAACCTATTCTAATAATATTTACATTGTATGTTTAATTCGTTATCTCCTTTTAGAATCATAAAATTTAATCAGAGAAATGCATGCTGCCTATGTAATCTTAGTTTTATAAGAGAAGCTGATAGGTATTTTATTGATAAATAGCAAGTCTGGACAAGGAAAAACTATGCAACTAAACCTGAGGTATTAATTACCGAAACCAGCTCTCAGCTGCTTCACACCTAGTGTCGTTATTTTCTATCTGGCACTGCCGACAACATATAAATCTCAATTCTGTTAATATTGAAATTTATATGTGTACCATATTAAACTAAAAAGATATATACGTTTTTACTATCTTAAACTAAATGTTATTGACGCTTACTTACGTTACTTAACTAATCTTGAAAAGCATTGAATATACATATTTTATAAATGTATATATAGGTCCAAACCTTTAGGGAGACCTGATGATAACTTAATAGCTCCATTAAAACTTTGGACTAAGACCGAATTTGTGGAATAATTACAGTTTAGGTAATTAAGGAGAGATATTTCCAACCAAAATTAATATCTACCTGTTTCTCTTTTAATAAGTTCAGAAACTGATTATCCTACTTACTCTTTAGGTGTTACTTAATGAGAAAGGATTATTAAAACTTATATCAAACACTCATTTTATCAAAAGTTAAAAATCTCACTTGTTTGAGAATATTTAAGAACATTAAAAAATAGATGAAAATACACTTAAATAATACCAAACCATTTCTATGAGAGTAGATTAGTAAATACTCGTAATTAATTGAAAAAATAAAAATATTTTATAATTTTACACTTTATGCCTTTAAAAGGTTATCTTTGATGAAAACTACTCCACTATAAATAACCTTAATGAAACATCTGTATAGACCGAAAATAAATTTTATACACAGCACATCTATATGTATAAACGAAGAAGTAAATAATTCAAAATCAATGAAGAACCTTAACGACAATAGGTAGGGACTTGATATTTTAACAGTACCTTCATTTTAGGGGCTAGGTGCGTGCTAAGAAAGGATTTTGTGAAATTTTAATATTGAGGAGCAAAAATCATGAGTTTTTGTAAAAAGTGTACACCTCTCCATAATAAATACATAATGGCTAATCTAAAAATCATAATACAGAATAAACCATAAAATATAGTTACTTGACAATTTTAACAGTACCTTCATTTTAGGGTTTAGGTTCGTGCTAAGAAAGGATTTTGTAACATTTTAATATTGAGGTGTGAAAATCATCAGTTTTGTAAAAAATGTATACCTCTCCATTAGAAATACATAAAGGCCGATCTAAAAATCAACATACAGAATAAACCGTAAAGTATAGTTACTTGACAATTTTACTATACCTTCTTTTTATGGTCTTAGTGCGTGCTAAGAAAGGATTTTTTAAATTCCATTCTAAGGGGTACAAACCACCCTCCAAACGTTCAAAGAAGCCGATCTAAAAATCAACGTTGAGCGTAAACCGTAAAAGATAGCTACTTGACATGTTTACACTAACTTCTTTTTATGTTCGTAGTGTGTGCTAAGAAAGGATTTTTCAAAATTCTATTCTTAAGCGGTAGAAACAGCCTCCAAACGTTCCATTTTTCCATAAGAATGGCATTAGTTTAATTTATTAATTTGTTTAAAACAGCTGATACAAAAAAACATATCTGACACAAATCTGATACATATGTGATTAATTAATATAATATTTTTTATTTTTTTACAGATTAGTTTAATTTAATTTTTTTTAGTTGTACGTATGTGATTCTCTCTGAAGTTTGTGTAATTATAGTTAACTTTAATTAATTAATTCCCTGGAACAGACGTTTCATCATTTTCATTTTTATATAGCTTAGTTTCTTTTTTCAAAACGTTTGAAGCTATGAATATAGATATGGCGATGGCAAGGATGTTCCTCGCTGGGTTATCGAGGTTCGTGGGGATGGTGCGTGCCTATTTTATACCCTGTCTTTGTTGTACACGATTTAGTTCTCGGGCATCTGAGGTACGGGTAGCTATCGTAAATCACGTGTCTAACAACTGGCAGAGGTTCAAACCGTTCACTATGAGCCGGGTAGGTCAACTATACTCAGATAATAATAATAATAAATGTATTTATTATAAGCTACAATACATATTCTAAATGTCCAAACGTGAGACTTACGGTACTTCTTGTGAGCTCCAGGTGGCGGGAGACATTTTAGTTTGAAATATATCATGATGACAAACTTGTGGCTTAGTATGGGGACAATGAAAGGGATAAATGACGTATACGGTTCAGGGGAAACAATTTAGAAGACCATTTCGACATCTTACTTGATGTGACATCAACATCTCCTTCATCTACGACTCGCCGTCAACTTGTTCATTCTACACCCATCCTACAACTCCTCAAGCCTCTCTGTCAGGCTGTAATATTATGATTGATTCTGATGCGTCTATTACAATAAAACTCTCACTTACAAAAAATGTGAGAGTTCATTTTTGAGGTGATGAAACTACTGGAATGTTTTCTCATCTATTTTTGAAAATAAGTGGTAAATATCTCGAATTTGGAGGAAAGATCAATTCGCCCCTAGAACTAGGGAATGTAGTAATTACTCTAAAGAAATTAATAGACAGAATACGTCCTAATATTACAAATATTAAGCATAAATATACTGGGTGGCTTTGTGAAAGAGTAATATTGACTCCAAAAATGAGACAGCTGTAAAATTAACGATATTTCACTAAACTATTTTCAAGAAACAAAATTTGAACACTTATCGATAAATTGAACTGTACAAGTAGATGATGCTGTACAATTTCCAAATAATCTGCATACTCTGTCCACCTAAGTTTTCACCATATAGACTCACTTTAAAACCCTTTTCCACCAAAACTATGCAACGTTACGAGTACCTCTTCTCTAGAAAATATTACTCAAGCTATTATTACTACTAGCTTATAACATTGGCAGAGTGCTTGTATTTTCTTACCTTTTCTTGTATTTTCTCACCTTTTCATGTCATTTCTTACCTTATCTTTGCATATAACTTCAATATATTAAGAGATAGTTTCTCTGTTGAACATCAAATCAAGCTGCAAAGCCGCCTGATCCTATAATTCAAATAAATCCTACATACTATCCATTCCAATACAAAATATTACAGTTCCCTATTAATAAGAATTTCCTATTAACACGAATTCCCAATTTTGTTTTGACAATTAATAAGTGTTAAGCACAGCCCTTAAAATTTTCAGGCATAGATTTAATAGAAGTGTGATTTTCCTATGGTAAATGTTTTGTAAGCATTCCGCCAAGTTTAAGAGATAGTTTCTCTGTTGAACATCAAATCAAGCTGCAAAGCCGCCTGATCCTATAATTCAATTAAATCCTACATACTATCCATTCCAATACAAAATATTACAGTTCCCTATTAATAAGAATTTCCTATTAACACGAATTCCCAATGTTGTTTTGACAATTAATAAGTGTTAAGCACAGCCCTTAAAATTTTCAGGCATAGATTTAATAGAAGTGTGATTTTCCTATGGTAAATGTTTTGTAAGCATTCCGCCAAGTTTAGTTATTTTAGCACCAAAAGGAAAGACAAATAACGTAGTTTACAAAATATTTTTCAGTGTTATTTTTAAAATTCTTAAATTTGCGTGCATAATATAATAGTAAATTGTTTTATTGTGAATTTAGAACTTGAAATAAAAATTATTAATGTTATTTTAATTATATATATTTTTTGTTCATAAGAACAATATCCAGTGTGACAAATCTATTGTAAATATGAGATTACACACTCTTAACAATTATTATAATTTACGCTTTTAGTAAAGATAGTAAAAAATAAATGGCAAAATAAATAGGCATATATCTTCTGCTTCTTACTCAGCTTTTTAACCTAAGTTCATGAAGTAAAATGCTTTTAGTTTTACAAATAATTATAATTCGCACTAAAAATTTTGTGGATATCATACATTTCACATACAACTTGAACGTCTGTGCCGCAATGGGGGTGCTAGTATTTATATAAATTTTATTCACACAAAAAATAGTATACGTCTGGTTCATATACACCTTTAATGATTTAAAATTTAAAGGTTTAAAAAAAAGTAAAATTTTTCTCACTAACTATAACAGTCAAATATTTTAATTGCAACATCTAACAATAAAATAATACAATACATATATTTTGTTTAAACCACTGTGTAACATTTCATACCTGGCATTAAAAAAGGGATGCTAAAAATATGACTTCACAAACTTGACATCATAAAGTGAGACCAAAATAAAAATAAATTTCTCTTTTCAAACATTGAAAACAAAATCTAAGCTTCCAGAATACTTTTCAATCCTTTTATTAAGAAATATATCATATAGAAACTACATATAATAGAATCTAGAGCATGTCTTGTTTTTTGGACATACAGTTGCACTTGTTGCATTTTCCCTCAGATAATCGATAACAATGTTATGATTATATAAATAATTAATAGTACAACTTAAAAATTGATTAAAATTGTAACTTAAAAAAGAATACAAAATGTAATAGAATTGAGTTTTGTATAGTATTAGAAAAGTTACAATTGCATTTTCTGAAACAGACAAAAGCTTGTTAAACTCTTCAAATATGCATATAGATTAAACAATGAAAGCTTTTTGAATGAGAATGCAGTTTTAATTGAATGACTGAAGTAGACGTTGCGTTATTGTGAAGCCCATCTGCCTACTTCAGACATCCCACTCGACTTCACTAGTTAGTGCCCTAATGTACTTCGTGACATATATACACTAGATAAACTTGTTTAAATATGTCAAGTTAGTTATCTGAGATCTATTATGTATCATTACACAAATAAAATAATGGTCGATAGTTAAAATAGTGAATATAATAATTTACTACAGGAAAGTATTGCTATCATTTAAATGCATGTAATTTCAAATATAATATACCTCGTATTTTTTGTTTTCTTTTATTTTCTAGCTGTGCACAGTCCATAGATGGTAATGTAATTTCATTAAAATTTATAGTTAATATATTATTTTCTAATTTTTACAAATCTTGTATTTTTCTATTACAAAATTCTAGATTTGGTTTTTTCAAATAAAACTTGTATATTTCTACAAAAATGCATGACTGTAAATGACGTTTCAAATGTAAAATTAAAACAGTGTTTTAATAATTTAAAGTATATTTAAATAATCGTGCATTAGGGATGACCAGATGAAGAAATTACATGAACAAATGTTGCGGCCTAATACAAAATTGACGTGTATTTACTTAAAATTATATAACATATTTCTGTACCCACTACATCAAGAGTGGATTCAAATGGAAAAAGAACAACTATTAATTAATTTTTACAAAATTCAGGTAAGAATAAACAACTGACCGCATATGTTAAGCGAAAAATAACAGTCCCATACACCCACCCATACACGCATGAAGGCATTGGAATTTAAGTACAGTAGTATTGGCCCACCCACACATGTGCGGTGGTACTAGGTCACCCAAATGTGGCAGCAACTTAGCCAAATAATTATTTATTTTTCCATAAATTATGATTGTTTATTTATGGTTCATTTTAATATTTCATGATAAAATAATATCATTTCAAGTTTATTTATTTTTGAAATTAGATTGAACTATCCAAACTGGTGACTCCGACGTGCTATACTAATTTCACACTAACTCTTTCAATCGGACATCATAGTTCCAACCATTTTAGGAAAGTCATTTTATCATGCTTCAAATAGGTGAAAACAATTGGACAATAAGACAAGCCTTTTTCAACAAGGCCAATTAACATCACAAAAGATTCGTTCCGAAATTCATCTTATTAACCCGAGTGCGATCTTATTACCAAACACTAAAAAGGTAATTCCCATGCTGTTGAAAGATTCATCAGGTCACGAAATACCAAATTTAGATTTTTCCTATACAATCAACACTAATGGACCGCTAGTTTCTGCTGTAGAAAGACGTTTAGCTCCATATAAACTTAATGAAGCTAAATTAGATTTAAACGCATGATTGATATGGGAGTTTATAGACCTTCAAAGAGTTCATGGTCTAGTCCATTACATATGATATTACACACTCTTAACAATTATTATAATTAACGTTTTTAGTAAAGATAGTAAAAAATAAATGGCTAGTCCTAAGAAAGATGGTTTGTGGCGTCCCTGCGGTGACTACCGCGCCCTTTGAACCACATGACTATCTCAAACAAATATCCCATACCTCATATACAAGATTTCAATTCACAACTCGAAGGGAGAATTATATTTTCTAAGATCGATCTTGTGAAAGCCTATCATCATATACCTGTACTCCTAAAATGGTGTTCCTAAAACAACTCTTATTACGCCATTTGGATCGTTTGAATTTTTGCTCATTCCGTTAGGCTTTAGAAAGGCGGGTCAAACTTTTCAACGTTATATTCACCACGTATTGAAAGAGATTCCATTCACCTACTCTTATCTGGATGATATCCTAGTTGCTTCTCAATCTGAAAATGCGCATGAGGAACACAGTCGTCTACCTTTTAACTGTTTATAGAAGCATGGCCTGTGCATCAACACATCTAAATGTGAATTTGGTGTTTTTGAAGTTTCTTTCTTGGGGTACCATAAATAGAAAAGGCATCTTCCCATTTCCAGAATGGACACAAGCAATTCTTGACTATCCAGTTCCTGACACCATCGATCAACTGAAACTATTGTTCGGCATGATCAACTTTTATAGAAGATCGTTGCTTAACACTGCTGCAACCCAAAAACAACTTTACGATCTATGTCAAAAACCCAGACGTAAAGACAATCGCAAATTGATATGGACTACTAAAGCCGTAAACTCCTTCAACACTCTCAAACGAGAACTGGCTGATGCAACCTTACTTTCTCATCCCTCGGATACTTAACTATATCGGATGCTTATTCTCAATTTCATCGACCATACCTCTTAGTGGCATTGCACATACACAGAAACAATCTGATGAACTCAAGCACTTACAGAGGTACTTCGTCCTTACATCCCTGAATGTTTCCGTAAACTTTTTTAGTTCAATTCAAAGTCATTCTCATCCTGGTGTGTCTCGTTCAGTGAAATTGCTACAAGAGAGATTCCGTTGGCCTTCACTGAAACGTGATGTTGCTTAATGGGCAAAAACTTGCATCCTTTGCCAACGCTGCAAAATATGGCGTCACACTTCCACTCTTGTATAATCTCTTACTCTTCTGTCTAGAAAATATTTACTAATATTAACGTAGATATCATGGGACCTCTACCATCATCACAAGGATATCGATATCTACTGACAATTATTGAATGATTTTCCAGATGGACTGAAGCCATCCCTATTTCAAACGTTACAGCTATCTCAAATAACTTCTGCTGTCTTACGGTCATGGATATCAGGTTTTGGCATTCCTCGATTCATCACTGCTGACCGGGGAAGACAATTTGATTGGGTTTCAACATATCAAAACTATTGCGTACCTTTTTTCCTCTAATAATGCGATCAGAAGATGGCATCGTTGTTTCAAGACATCCCTTAAGAAGCAGTTGTCAGGAAACTGGGGTTCAAAACTTCCACAAACACACACACACACACACACACACACACACACACACACACACACACACACACACACACACACACACACACACACACTCCCATAAATTGATATGTCCTCCACACAACTTGTCTACGAAGAACCAATTACACTTCCTGCAGATTTATTTGAAGATTCTAAATTTTCAAATGACATTCCGGTTTTGGCTACACAACTTTATGAACATATGAGATCGATCCGTCCTGTACCTTTTCATCATCACAAGAAGTTACTTTTTATACATCCAGATCTCATGAACAATTCCCATATGTTTATTCGACAAGATGCATTGAGCCAACATATGACGGACCTTACAAAGCAGTATCTAGAGGAGATAAAGTGTTTAAAATTATACTTCCTCGAGGCGAAGACTGTCTCTATAGACCGACTAAAGCCTGCGTTCTTACTTAAGGACTAACAACTAACATCATCGCCTGAACCTTCCTTCTCGTAGTCACTGGGAGGGGAGTATGTGGCGGCAACTTAGCCAAATAATTATTAATTTTTCCATATGTTCAATTATGATTGTTTATTTATGTTTTTAGTTTCATTCCATTTAAATAACTAACTGTCTCATTTTGTTCTAATAAAATAATATCATTTCAAGTGGATTTATTTAATGACATTAGATTGAGTTGTCCAAACACCCATTCATACACGTAGAGTAGTAATGTCCCACCCACCTATACACGCACAGTGGTAGTGAGTGATCCACTCACTAACCCATAAACATACAGTGGTATTGTACCACTGATTATAATTATACAATAATTTTACTATCCTAAAGTTTTCAATTGAATATGATTAAACGGTTTGGACCAAATTCTACGTTATATAACAATAACGATCCCTGAATTGTAAATAGTATAAAGTGTATGATAAATATCTCAAAACTTATAAACTGTTGACTATTGTCATTTCATGAATTTCTTGTTCTTAATTTATTCAATTCATAAACTGTTAAATGTTTGATCATTTGAACTGCTTATTATTTTATCTTAAGGTATAGTTAATTAATATCTATAAAATTAATAACGGGCATTTTCAGCCAAATGATGTTTCTCGAAAACATCAAGTTGGGTTAAAAAACAAATTGTTTGTATTGCCATTTTGATTTATTGAAAAATTAGCAGACACATTTATATTTGTGTATAGTATATTAATGAAATAACCAATTAAAGTGTGTACAAATAAAATGTATATCCATTGAACGTGATAAGCCGTTACAAACGTGAGCTTATATTACAATACAATAACGCGAGGGTAGAGAGAAGTATTCAGCATCTGAAATCCTATTACAGAGTTAACGGTTTACCGAACACTCTCCAAACGGTGTAGCGACAGGTGGTTAAACAGGTTACGTCACCAAATTTACAAATACACTTACGGCAGGACTGTTGAATATTATTTCATTTACTTTATTTACCATCATTTCATGAAGAATCCCTACTCGACGTTTCGATACGATACAACTAAATTCAAACCTGCATCTAAATTTAATTATGAGTTGTAAATTATATGTTACAAACTATAATTTTAAAAATTAAATTATTTAATATGATTGTTTAAATATTTATAACTTATTAGGTTTGTTTTTAGTACAGTATAATTTCTGAAATGACTTTTTTCTAGCAACATAAAGGGCAGAGAAAGCAGTACCCTTCTGTAATACTTGAAATTTCAACAATTACCCTATACATAAAGTCAGCATTTACTGTTTCTTCTTATTTTTCTTAGTGGTCTGTAACGATTATAATTTAAATTTTCACTCATAAAAAATATTCATAAATAAATTAGGTTATTTCATATGGTACAAAACATACATGTGACATAAAAAACCCCTAATAACAATAATCATAATTCTTTCTATACCTTTATTGTAACAAATGAATAAATCGAGGAGATCTATAGGCATGGCCTGCAAGGTTACCCGATCTAACAATCTGACACCCTTACTATAACGTCACCTAACGACAATTGCGTACAGCACTCCTGTAGATTCACTAAAACAATTATCATCATCAAGGTTATCTGCCCCCAGGCAGGTCCTGCTACAGCCTCCACCAAACCTCCCGTTTTCAACAATTAATTCTGCTGTCTCACACCAAACTCCCCTCCTATCCTTCTTCTTCTTCTATGTCCATTATTGTTTCCTTCTAAATCTTTAAACAGGCTATCTTCTCTCATCACACGTCTTTACCAATTCATTTTCTTCTTATATTTATTTTCTTATACGTACGTTTTCAGTCATTCCTTTACTTCGCCCACATTCCTAAATAATTTTTCATTTCGTACTATACCTCCCCATTCTATTTTTACCATCCTTCCCCCAATCGTCATCACCATTGCTTCAATGAGGTTGTTTCCTGAGAGTCCATGTTTCCAATCCGTAAAAATATGAATTACATTTAAGATATATTTTTAAGGATAAAGCTATCCAAAAAAAAGTAAGAGAATCAATAAGGCTGTATCTAACTTTAAACATTTCTTCAATATGTTAAAAGACGTGTATTTCACACAAAAATAATTTTTTACAGAATAAATATAAAATGTACAAATATTTTGGTAATAATTTCGGTAAACCACATTTACCTTCCTCGTACTAGAGGGACTCAGAAAGGAATTGAACTTGTAATTGTATATTATACTTACACTTACCTCAGTAAAACAACTTGTTTTACTGGACGGTTGTCTGGAATCTTCAAAATGGCAACTGTTGAAATATATTTTCTAAAAACACAGTCTAACTTTTTTGGTAATAGTTCTAAGATAAACACATTATCATAGAATTACCTCGGTGCGTTGTTGTAACTAGCTATTTTGTATTGCTTCAGTTCATTTTGTATTGTATTGTAGTTCAGCTATTTTGTATTGCTTTAAAGTTCATCAAACATATATAGATAATTGTATTACGTATACATATTGTATAGTAACTGAATTCCAAACTAGTGGATTACTATCAATGAAAAACTAAATCGGTTGAACATTGATATCAAAGATGTCACCATTAATAATTATAATGCTTTAAATTCTGTGATGTTTCTTTCTAAACTTTTAAAATATGGTGTCATTAGTTTGGTTTGAAAATATCACATGTTTTCCTCCTATGAATGTTTATAGTTAAGCTTCTAGTTTTTATGAAATTTAGCGTGGAATATTTAACATCCGCCTTTTTAAATGTTTAAAAGTAAGCCCAACGATTATTCTACTGGAAAGACAACTAACAAGTTATTATATTTTGAAAAGTTTGAAAGCTATATCGTAAATAAAAAATAAAATCGTAGTAAACACATACTGACTGATTGAATGAAAAAAAAAGAAAAGAAAAAATCAGGTTTTAAGAAAACCTCTATAAAAACATTTCACTTTATTCTTGGTTGCAATAAAACTTATATAGGTTAAACTTCAAGACCAATTTCAAAGAGAATAAATGAACACATTTACAATTACAAAAAAGAAAATATAGAAATATCAAAATTAGTTAAACATGCAATTGATGAAAAACATGATATACATTTTAATTCTACAAGTGTAATTTTAAAAGAACCCTTATAGACCAAAAGAAACCAAATTGAAAGTGCATGTATGGCAGTTTTGAAAGATGAATGTATTTCCCAACCGTCTATAAATTCTAGTAATATATTTTTACATAGTTAAAGATGAAATATCATCGAAATTTGAAAACTCTAAACCATATTTCAATTCATAATAATTCTTATCAAACAGCCCCTTAAATTTAATTTAACTAGTATTTAAATGTATAAAATTAATGTTTTATATGTGAATTGTATGTTTTTTTATTCACGTATGTTTTCTGTTTATACTGTATTTACAACTGAAGATACCTTATCCGGCGAAAGCGCTTTGATGAAAATTAAATTTGTGGAATTTACTAAAAATGATTTCTATTTACAACCAAACTAATTCCATCAAGAATATACAGCAGAAAATTATTTCATCATATCTGAATTTCAGTTTTAGTTCAGGATAGTTATACTTTTGTGAAAATCCTGTATATATAAACAGTATAATGTATATGTGAAACAGTATCGACATATTCAACAGATACTTTAGGTTTATTCCATTGTCGTGGTAACTTCAGTTAGTAACATAAGTAATTCACTTTGAGTGTTATATGGGATATTTAAGTCAAATCCTACATCAAGTATTTAATCAAGATCAGCTAAACACTTATAACAGACCAAAAACCAAAATAAATTTTGAGTTGCGTTTTTTTTTTTTCTTTTTTAAGGTATTGCTAGAAATTACGTTTTACCATCTTAAACTGAAGAGAAATATTTTATAAAATAAATTAAAGTCACTCAAAATGACTAGTTACACTAAATAATATAAACCTACTATGATATTAAAATAATTTTTTAAACATGTGAAGCTTCACAAAATGTAATACAATATTATGACTGTAATCGATTTCAGTAAACCATGATATGCATTTCTAAAACAGAATGACTTCAAAAGGAATGCATATACAGTATAAGATCGAATTATACAACCGTTACTTGTTTGATACATATTCCGTACATAATTGGCAACGGTTGCCAAAATATACTTAAAAATCTCCAGGATTACATGAAATACTTTATTTATGTTAGTTTGAAAACAGTAATTGAATAACATTTATAATAAAGCCAAGTTATTTAGCAAAAGCATGGCGTAGCTCAGTGTAATGCCACGCATTAAGAAGTTCTGGGTGAGTTATAAATGGAACTCTATTCAGAGAAATGTAATCTATTTAGGTTCAACTTCCCATTCTTCATTACGACTGTAATTGCACTGATTTCTTGTTTCGTAAATGTAAATTAATTCTGACGTCTATTGAGAGATAATTAAGACTTTAAAAAAGCGTTCTGCTGTGAAGTTTTTATTACACTATTTATTACCGTACTATATCTTTTGTTTATAAAAATGCAATTTTATTTATTTTATTCATTCTAAATTTGTAAAAAGTATCATCGTATTAACTGAAATATTAATTGCAACGATGAGACCGTAAACTTGGAAAATATGCGTAAATCAGATTCAGCTACACGTCCCTCCAAACCTACCTGGGTCAAAGAGCCGTACGTAAAAAAAAAACTAATTGCTAATGTCAATAACAATCACTACAAAATCAAGACTCCAATCTTCAAAATTCACAAATTAATCAGTGATACATGGCTAGCTTATAGCATAGAAAAACTTCCTTAGTATACAAATTAAAATTCTTCATATTTTATAACTTTCGTTCCAATACAAAGACCGATTTATAACTAACCTTCAAGTATAACACCTACTTTTAGAACCTAAAATTATAACGATGGAGTCCACCAGACCCCAATTAGTAATTAAAATTTAAAAAATGTTTTTAGTTGTTTAATTTAAAATTACGTGTTTATTGTTTATGTGGGTTTTCTCTATGTTCTCTACATACTTAAATGTGCCTCAAATCAATACTTAATCAAGTATTATTAGATTGAAAAAATGTACGGTTTTTTAACAATACAAGTATGTTTCCGAATATTCAACAAAATATGTGATTTAATCAAAATTAAAAAAAAAAAAACATATATATTTGAAATTGGGAAAAAATTTAGGTCTACTATAAGATAATTATTGTGAAAAATTGGAAACATACACATATGTTCTTACTATACCAAACAAAAATGGGAGATAAACTACAACACAACTAATTTTCCTGTATGGTCTTGCTTGCATAATTCCAAAAGACCGTTTTCACAAATCACAACATGTACAATAATAAATAAAGATTCAATAAAGCTTTCACAGCCATTTATCTATGGATTCCCATTGAAATAGTAAGAAAAACGGCACATGTAAGATTAACACTGGGGTCCACAGGACCCCACTATAACGTGTTATATTTATTTAAAAGTCACTAAACCATTCGAAATTTTAGTAAAAGATTAAACTAAATTAACGTGGGTGCGAAGTATTAATACAAACATTTTAAATCCAAAACATAAGCATTAAAAAATTGAGTGGCATCCAATGAAGCCCATTGTTGTACTAGAGGGTTAATAAATCCAACAGTTTTGATAAGGGCTGTTTCTCCGCAATATCAAGAAGTTTAAGTTAAATATAACCAATATTAATTAATACTATTAATATATTTAGAATTATGCACGTGGTAAAAAACTACAATTAACTAAATAATTTTTTTGTATAAATTGTTATTGTTGTGTTTCACGTAAATTACTGACGGTCCCGACAAGGTTAATTCACCCCCTCCCTGCGCGGGTAATTGTGCACTTCTATTTTCCTAAGTCAACCGAATTACTTTCAGAAGGTGCTATACTGTTAGTTAATTTGCCTATAGGTGAAATACGAACCTTCCCGAAATAGCACCCAGAAGCGCCAAGATCCCTTATAGATCAATTTAAAATATAGTTCCAGAACCTTCCAGACTTGCTCCGGCGCCTATTGTAAAAAGAAACCCTAAGCCGACGAATGATTCATTACAGTGGAAGTGTGACTTCAGTTTTCAACCTCCAGTGGAATTTAGCGTGTTTAATACTGACAGTTCAATATGGATGGAAGATATTGTGCGAATACTAAATAGAATGTGATAAATCACATTAATAATTTTAAGTGTTAAATAGTATCTGTCTGGTGTTATAAATATGTAAATATTTCATAGCCTGTAATTTAGTTAATGAGTGAGTGTGAGTAAAGAAGTATAGTTAGTAGCCACAACGTTGGACTTCCGTATTGTTCGGACCCTGTGGACCGTAATATTAAGATACATGTTTATGTAAACCTACTTATTAAATAAGTTTACACGACGCTATGGAGAACGACAGGACTGGACTCAAATCTGTTTTGCTCTCTTAAATTGTTTATTAAAAAAAAAAAAACTGCTGATATTTTCTCTCAATTCTCATGTAATTAAAGATTTAATTTTTATAAGAAATATATCATTATTTCATATTTCACGTCACTGTTACAAAATGTCTGAAAATATTCAATATTTGTATATTGAGTATTCAATGTTCTTGCTCCAATTTTTTCAACGTCTATAAAGCTGACATACCAAAAAAATCTACAAAGTTTATATATATATACAGATGATATTACTTTAGCTTACCAAGACAAGGATTTCACAGCTACTGAAGAAGTTTAAGTTAAATATAAAACACTTAATTTTACCTTGTGAACTGTAAAATAAAAACCAAGACAAATGTACTACATCACGTTATTGGAACAACTTGGACGGATAACGTAGACGTCCTGTGTATCTGCTTTGACTCTGATATATTCCACTGTTGAATAAAGTGTTCCCGTACCGCTAAATAGCGCACATACAAAAGTGATTAATGTCCCAACATGATAGAGCCATGAGAGCTATTAGTGGTACTCTCATGGCAACTCCACTACCTTGGCTGTGCTATATAGTTCCTCAAGGGATAAGACGACAGGAAGCATTACTTAAAGAATTCAATAAGATCTTAAATGCCTCTCACCTCTCCATTACACAGGATCTCCCACGTCAGAGCAGTCGCTTAAAATATCGAAACCCACCTCTACGTACTGCTTTCCAGTTAAGCAGTTCAAATGTCTCGCCCAATACTATCTGGGCAATAGCGTGGAACATTGGTTATGGACAAAATAAGATCCTTAATAACGATCCATCAATACCTGTAGATAGGATGAACCTTTCTCGTAGGAAGTGGACATTATTGGATCGGTTCCGAACTGGCGTGGGTAGATAGAACTACTGGAAGTATAAATGGGATTCACACTAGATCAGTTATGTGATTACGGGAAGTATGACCAAACAATGGATCACATAATTACAGAGTGTTCCCTGCGTGCTTTTACGGAGGGATTGGCTAACATAAACAGAATAAGTGAGGCAGGTCTTAAATGGCTCGATGGATTGGATTTAGATTTGTGACAAGACATCACTTTTATTTTGTATTATCATTGATTTTATACACAAATAGATCTCCCATCCAATGTTAAATTTTGAGTCGCAAAATATCAGCTGTTTTTGTGGTCCATTGTGGAGCGCTAGTGTAGTTCCATGAAAATTTAATGCAGTTTAAACCGGCTGTGGTTACGGGCCACACTAACTAACAAAATTACTGCCACAAATATTCGTATTAGATGGTTTATCTATTGTAGGTGTATATAATCAAGGGTATTATATATTGCATGACTTTTGGATCTTAATCCGAATATACATCACAGCTTTAAAAAAAATTATTAAATGGTAGCTGATAAAAAAACCATACGATATAAATAGTTGAAATTACTTGTATAAATGGTTAGGTGGAAAATGTAAGTGGTTTGTTTACTTAGAAGAATTTTTTATGAGCAATTCCACTAAGGTCATACAGTCAAGTATTTGGTAGAAGCCAGGCGAGCTCTGACCTTAACAACGCACTTAAAAGGGAGCTATAAAATCTTTTACGACTATCTCTCAGAGAAAGAAACACTTGCTTAAAATAGATTTTTAACAAACTTATTCCATTAAGCCTCTAATCAAATATTCGTAAACATTTAAAGCACATATTTCTAACAAAATATTTATTCTGTCAAAACTTTAAAAGCTAATAAAACATTGTATTCAACATGGAACCAACTTATAGTCTTTCTTATAGTATTTTCTTAGAATTACAGTAAATGAAGACTAAACCATTTCTCAGCTGTAAGACCTTAAATACAACCCCGTTAAATAAGTTCTTTTACAATTTTAAGACAAATCTATGTAGATATTTATTGTAATATAATTATTGTTCGTAATAATTTTGGAAGTTGTTAACTCGTTATATTATTCCGTAATACAATCCAATTTTTTGTAATGAAATCACTATTACGTGTATATACATAGGATTTTATATTTACTCATCGAAAGAAGAGTTGTAAAAAGGTATGACGATAGGACATAAAATGGTAAAAAGTAATTATTTACCGAAATTGGCTAGTTTTAACAAGATATACAAATAAATGTGAGTTTGCAAATAATTACTGTATACAAGTTTGCTGAAAGTGAATGTTTCATGTGCTATTCATACAGTAGCCACGTTTAAATAACGAATTATATACAATGACTGAAGTAAGCTATATTTGCACTTTATACTTGGTAGCCTTACACCAAAACAAAATATGTTTAAACACCGACATGAGAATGGGTGATTTTCACCCTTCCTCAACACAAACACAAAATGCCCCTCATGCTAACAGTAACACTCTGGCCCTGTCTTGAAAGCAAACTGTGTGGTTTAATAATAATAATATTTCTCCTTCAAATTAGAGTTTAGGTTTCATATAGACTCTAATAATAGAATACGCGCGAGTCTGTTCAATCATAGCCTCATGAAAGACTAAAACTATTAACCTATACAAAACGACAAATATTTCATGTGGCTTCGACACAACTATGGTTGTTAAGTATTATCAAATTTAAACCAGTCTCAAATATATGACGACCTCTTCCTTTTTGAGGAAGCGTTAATTGATCAAACTCCTGTTTAACATTTTTATGAAAGACTCGACTTTCCAAAACCATGACATACGTTAGTTCCAACCTCAGCTACTAATTAATTACGTTAGAAACATGTAATATATTTAAGAAATGATGCTATTACCAGCAATTTGCTTGCATGACTCCTTTATCGAACAAAGAATAACAATTAATAAATACTAAGCTCAGTTTCAACATAACACATCCTGCGATCTCCATCTTAAGTTCTTATAATAACTTAGCTACATTACAAAATAATAATAATTTATTTAAATATTTCCGCAGTTTTTTTTAACTGACACATATTTAAAATACAATGTTATACACAAACACATAGTGTACAAATAATATTTTATTGATCCTGAATACAATCTTGACTTAATTATTGGTTAAAAATATTTGTTACATCATAATGTAACCTAAAAAGAAAAAAAAATCACTTAACCATTTATTGATATCTCTTAGAAACATAACGTTTTTATTGACATACTACAAGTTCATTATGCATTACTAAGACGCCGATCGTAGAGAGATGGGCAACGAGTGTAGTCGTTGTTACTGACTGAGTTCGATTTAACTCAGACAGGATCATTTATTAATGGCCCAATTGCAAGGGCAAGTAAGGGACCTACAACTTTACGTGGAATCAGAACCACGTACTATTTGTCTGATTTTCAGCTATTTGATAGGCTTTATACTCACTTCTCACAACACTCGGATCATAACTGTAATTCAACATGGATGGTTATAATAATAAATAAAGTGAATAAATTAACACATTAATTGACATACTGTTCTGGATACTAGTTTTCTAACGTAGCATTTAAAAGGTTTAGCACACTATCTTACGAAAACCTTGTGTAAATACGTAATACATATTCTAAAAATGCTGCTGCTAATATGTAGCATAGTTTCAAAATTAAAACATAACTAATGAGTAGTTAACGTACATCGTAACTAACACATTAACGGGAACCGTTCCCAGTTATTAAAGTTGCTGTAGACAACTCGTCTGTAACATAATTTAAATGCATCACAATCTACAATGTGCTTCATTTATGTTAAGTATTTTTGCTAGTTGAATTTACGAAGAAAACCCGTTAGTTAATTGTTAAATGTTAAATACTATTTTTTGCATAACTGAACGCTGTTGCGTATTTCCAAGTGTAAATGTGATTAAATAGATAGCGTTATTGTTAAAGGTAATATAAATTTTAATTTATTTTGTATTTATTTATTTCTTGAGACAACTATTGTCCAAATATGGGTGAATATGAATTCTGAATGATGGTGATGAGTTTAGATAAGCGAATGTAGTCATTGTTAATGATGGTGATGGGTTTAGATAAGCGAATGTAGTCATTGTTACAAACTAAGGTTAACTATTCCTTATAAAATGTCAGTCTCTGTGTTATTTTATATAAATCATGACTAAAAGATTTTAATATACAAATATTTACATTTTGAATTCACTATTTGATTTTATAAATTATCAATTGATAACACTTTGACAAATGAAGTGCTAGTGGCCATCAGGTGATCCCTTCAGGTTACGAAGCTACACTACCAACCACTTTAAACCAACTAAAATGTCAAACTATTTGATTTGAATTCAAATGTTCTTGAAGATGAAAACTAATGGTGTGAAATGAATTATTTTTCTAATACATTATTGGAAAAGGTTTTAAGATTTTAATTCAATGAACATGAACATTTATAATCTGTAGCATCACATATCAATATGTTAAAAAGATATTTGGAACTATAAAGCTTATTTTAAAAATCATTCAGTTTAAATTTAGCAAAAAGATTCAGTTAATGTTTATGTTAGTTACAATAAAGATGATTAACTCATTAGACATGTCTTCTATTACATTATATATGTGACGTAGCATATTATTTAGACAGGTTTAAAGTGAGAAAATGAATAAAGTGATTAATTGGTTATGCTATAAAACTAATACCAGAACAATAGTTACCATGAAACACAGTATATTAATAGAACTAACTAGCGTTCAGAACCAATTCGAAATAACTCATAATATAGATCTAATTGTACCATTAGAGCTTTTTAGGCCTTCTTCAAGGTAACTTAACTAGTTTTTTTTTTTTTTTTTTTAGTTAAGACGCACACTCTGGGCTCGACACATCTCCGCCGTGTTTTGCCGGAGCTGTCCACACAAGCCTTGTGATGAATGACCGGTGCCTTGCGGACAGTTTGTTATTAATGTGGAAACTTCCAGTGGTCTTCCTACGTTACTTCACCGACTTGGAAGAAACAACTTCGATAGAAAGATATAGGCTGACGATATATTGTGTAAAATACTGATAGAGTCCATTCTGCAAGTCAATTTCACTTTTATCATTATCTTAAAGCATCTTTTCCATATACATCTAGTATCTAGTATTCTATCCACACAAAACACTAATTGATCATTTATTAATTTATAGTTCCATTCAACTCAAAAATTGTGTACAATTAAATAAATATAATTAGTGAGTTAAATATTAGTAAGTATTA
Source organism: Stictocephala bisonia (assembly GCA_035578905.1). Lineage (NCBI taxonomy): Eukaryota > Metazoa > Arthropoda > Insecta > Hemiptera > Membracidae > Stictocephala > Stictocephala bisonia. The sequence goes on along the minus strand of JAQJVL010000273.1, from coordinate 693,224 downwards.
ACATTTGTCTAAAAACCTAATTTAACTCACACTAAATCAAATACCAATAGTAAATTCCCATGTCCGACTGATACTGTACTTTAACCCTAACCTAAGGAAGAGGGTACTGACTTGGTAGGACGAGGGTGTTTTGGCAAGGCAGCTGGAAACCGTTGTGGGACTGATACTGTACTTTGACCCTAACGTAAGGAAGAGGGTACTGACTTGGTAGGACGAGGGTGTTTTGGCAAGGCAGCTGGAAACCGTTGTCCGACTGATACTGTACTTTAACCCTAACGTAAGGAAGAGGGTACTGACTTGGTAGGACGAGGGTGTTTTGGCAAGGCAGCTGGAAACCGTTGTGGGACTGATACTGTACTTTGACCCTAGCGTAAGGATGAGGGTAGTGACTTGGTAGGACGAGGGTGTTTTAGCAAGGTAGCTGGAAACCGTTGTGGGACTGATACTGTACTTTGACCCTAGCGTAAGGATGAGGGTAGTGACTTGGTAGGACGAGGGTGTTTTAGCAAGGTAGCTGGAAACCGTTGTGGGACTGATACTGTACTTTGACCCTAGCGTAAGGATGAGAGTAGTGACAGTATGACGAAGGTGTTTTGGTAAGGCAGCTGGAAACCGTTGTCCGACTGATACTGTACTTTGACCCTAACGTAAGGAAGAGGGTAGTGACAGTATGACGAAGGTGTTTTGACAAGGCAGCTGGAAACCATTGTCCGACTTATACTGTACTTTGACCCTAACGTAAGGAAGAGGGTACTGACTTGGTAGGACGAGGGTGTTTTGGCAAGGCTGCGGGAAACCGTTGTCCGACTGATACTGTACTTTGACCCTAACGTAAGGAAGAGGGTAGTGACAGTATGACGAAGGTGTTTTGACAAGGCAGCTGGAAACCGTTGTCCGACTTATACTGTACTTTGACCCTAACGTAAGGAAGAGGGTACTGACTTGGTAGGACGAGGGTGTTTTGGCAAGGCTGCGGGAAACCGTTTTGGGACTGATAGTGTACTTTGACCCTAACGTAAGGAAGAGGGTACTGACTTGGTAGGACGAGGGTGTTTTGGCAAGGCTGCGGGAAACCGTTGGAAACAGACCAAAGTGTAGACCACTTCGGCGTCCATTAGCCAATGAGACCAGACTAATGTATTGCTTGCCATCGCGCACTGTACTGTGATACAGAGACCAAACATATTTACGGTTTGAGAGTAGTTTTTGAATATGTCTTACATCTCTAGCCATTACATTACAACAACATTGGCACAATACGGAACGGGAATATTACTGACGGACAATATTTACAATGTAAACAATAACCATTTTAAGTGTAGTATATATTATGTTTTTTACAACATAAATGATTCCAGTAGTACGTATATTTGGCCAAATGTATAGGATAAATTAAATCCGATAAACTATAAAGAGATTCATACTATTACACTTCCAAAAATCATATAGGAAAGAACTGATATAGCTTATTTCCTTATATTATTACAATATTTGGCGGATCCATAAAAGAATGAATTCTTATCAGCTTATATGTGTATAAAATAGACACAGTGTAGTGTGTTAAATACCGCAACACTGAGCTTCTCCAAATAATTCTATTACATCTGAACAGTAGCTGATAAACCTGATATTAATGACTTATGAATCTTAGACAAACAATATTATAGTTAAACATTTACCACATTTTCGTGGGATAAAAACGTAATAACCCAACATGGTACCATCTCTCAAGAGGAATTTATCTCTTGTGCCTGCCTCTGATTTTTTAAAACTATTTAATCCCGAAAAAGGTTGAAGAGATAATAATGAACATTAGTTTGAATATTGATCTAAACAAGAAAATTTCACTGAATACTAAATAAATTTAATAAACCTTACCATTATATTGGAAAAAATAGTTTAAGTATTGTTTGTTTCTCTTAGCTATAGTGGATTGGCTTTTATTTTCTTTGAAAGATTTTTAAGTTTCAAACAGTTTTCAGTTTTTGTAACATTCACTGGCAGTAAATATATCGCATTATTTGTTAGTTTTGACTTGCTGAACAAACAGGCAACTTTATTCGACAAGTTGCGGACACCTAATATAACATTATTTATATGTTTATTACAAATTAATGTTCATCCTAAAAATATGTTTTTGTTGTTATAAAAAACAATGTTTTAAATTGATATACATATAAATATATATATATCATATCAATATACGTATAAGAAATTGTCAAGTCACGAAAAAAAAATTGTTTGGTTACATTGTGTGAGTTGACTGTCAATATAAGATCACACGTACCCCACCCGCCCACCCATACACGTACGGTGATATTGCTACTCTACGTGTATGGGTGGGCGGGTTGGTAAATACCACTGTACGTGGAGGGTGGGCGGGTGGGTGTCTAAAGTTTAGTGGAGTAGATCTAATTTTTCCTTTATATTTTTATGACGTTGTCGATGTTTCCTTGTGTAGTGATGCCAATTTTTTGTTTACTTTCTTCTTCCTTTGTTTGCTTTTCGTGTTTATGGCAGGTGAATCTTTAACTTGACTTTTCTTCCATAACTTTAACAATATATATAAAATAAACTTAGGGATACTTCTACACGCTTCGCGTGCCATGACCTGACTCTCACTCGTGTAACTTTGCTATTTTTCTTCACATTGCACACTTATGTGAAGTTGCACCACCCTAAGCCTTCTCATTCGTATGGTAAACGGTAACAAAGGCTTCGATTGGCCGATCTCGGCATATTTATTAACTTCCATACTTTGGCTGTTTGAGAGAAAATATTTTAAATCTTAGTACAAATATAAAGCCTATATTGAATATTTGTGCCTTTTTATCCGGTACAATAGTTTTAAGAAACAGTGGCCAATCAGTTAATATAATTTGGCTTTTGTATTTTAAGATAGTAAATTAAAAGAACACGATTTGACTTATAAATCTGGTTAAACCTTTTCTGGAAGACATATTTAGCATCAAAAGTGACTGTTAACAATTTATTGTAGTGGTACTAAAATGTTATATGTACAGCCTATTTTCTGCTTTAACTATTTTGTAGCCACTAGTCTATTCTTTGAATAAATTTATTGAAACAATTACATTATCAAATAGAGAAGCTCATTCATTAGTCTTTATGAATAGATAACATAAACTAGTAATTAACAATGTTTGAGGAGAGCTGAGAACTACGAAAGTGCAGATATAGCACAAACTGCATAAACTTGAGGTGTATTACTGACTTAATCACAGGAAACAAAGTGCAACTAAGGGTCTTTTATCATTCCTAAGTATTTTAATCTAGATGTAACAGTAGTCTCTGGATGTAACAGTAGTCTCTGGATGTAACAGTAGTATCTAGTTAAAGGAACAGTTTTGATCTACAATATATTATGTTAAGCAATAAAACTCTTTGAAACAAGGAAATGTTGGTTGTCATCAGTAGTTACCATTTTCATTAAGGAAATTTCATTTCTTTTTACATTTGAGCTTAATTTGGTTACTTTCGGGAACGTGTCAATTGTTGTCTTGTAAGTCCTAAACACCATCATGTCATCCCCATCTTCCTCCAAATCATGACTGAACTCTTAAATGATAATAGAGATTTCATATTAAACAACATATATTAATGCCACAAAAGACAGTGGGCATTATTTGTCAAAATTCAGGTATTCTATTCTACTGTCTAAACTATTTATTTCAAACTAAATTACTAAAGATTTTATGATATAATAGTTTGAATCTGTGAAGTGTTACTAACTATTTTTTAAAGAATATTTGCGAGCTGTTTTGTAAAAAGATCAAGAACATATTTAACTATTTTAATTCCAAGAATTTACTCCCCAACTTGATCATTCACCTCCGGTTCTTACTTATTTCTATATACGTATCAACCAAATTGAACTACGAGAAGTCAAGGTTTCTTTTTGTTGAGTTGACCTTTCTTTGTGCACAAACTCGTTCATTCTGTCGGAATTAACTCTCCTTCACTAGACCACGTCGTTTCAAGTTCTTTTTCCTGTCACCCTCAGACCAATTTTCCCTGAACAAGTTCCAATTCAAAATGTCAGTTTGTACTAAAAAAACTAAATATTTCTTCGGCTTACCCCAATTTTTAAAATTCTTAGCTCGTTTCTTACTGGATATATAATTTAATGTTAAAAGATGTAACAAACACTCCAGTAAATAATTTTTTAATTTCGTTAGGCCTTTCGGTAACAAAGTTACCATCTTCAGACACACAAACTAAATTAACATTGTTTACATTTGATTGATTTGAAAAACACATGATAAAATAAAAATAAAACATATGGAATAATTTAAATAAGAAAATAATAAAATGTTGATTTTTTAATCTCATAGGTTCCTAATTATCTTGTTATGCCCATGATAGTTTGTCATAGTTTCCTTATGCTATAATATATATGGGTTGATTCTTATATTTCCCTGTTTCTTATAATTCTTAGAAATTTTAAGTAAGTATTAAATATACTTAATAATTTTGTTCCTCAGTTTTCAATTTGATTGAGGTGAATATTTCTATTAACACTAAACCGTCAGTCCATGGAGGCACCCTGTATTACCGTCTGAGTGTTCCATACAATTAGTTACATCCTTATTATACCAAGAGTAATTTTTATCATAGATGTTGTTTGATATTCTTAAGGCAAACTAGATTCATTTTAAACTTTTTCAAGGCCTGATTCACCAAAATATTTTAAGTGGAAACCACCTTTTTATGATTCTGCATTTTGTGTAATATAATTAATTTTTAGATAATTTGAGAGAGATACTGTATTTTTATTAAATAACAATTTGAGGAAATGTTTACATTACTGAAGATAGATTCATCTGTAATATACATTTGTATACCAGCTCTGACTCCTTTTTTTAAGTCATCGATGAATAAGGGCAATTATTTATCTTTAGGGACTCTTTATGTTTGCCAGGACTATTTTATACTTGAGTAATGTTTTTTATTTACATTTGTGGGTAATTCAACTTCATTAAATTTCCGCACAAATTCTATCTTCGTCTGAAGCTAACGTGTTTTCAAGTATCTTCATTTGACAAGTTAATTAAATTTCATCTGGTTCTTTAGAAATTCTGTTAGCATTGTCAAGTTGTTAAAAGTATTTAGCAAGTTCCGTACAGTTATTTTTATTTTTAAATGTCCCAATTATTGTTCTAAAAGCAAAGATTTGAAGACATTCAATTGATTAGATTGATTTTGAATATCGTGAAAAAGTTTAATGTTTTGAATTTTCGAGTACATGTTTTGTACCTAAAAGTTAATTATTTTCATGTTTTTTAGTCTGTCTAATTAATTTAAGTACTTCTCTTCTTATAGTTAAATAGCTATTACAAATGACTTAAGATCATTTTACTACTCCACTTCTTACATACATAATGTCACGTTTTATTGCAACTTCACGGTAATTTAAGTACTTCTCTTCTTATAGTTAAATAGCTATTACAAATGACTTAAGATCCTTTTACTACTCCACTTCTTACAGACATAATGTCACGTTTTATTGCAACTTCACGGTAATTTAAGTACTTCTCTTCTTATAGTTAAATAGCTATTACAAATGACTTAAGATCCTTTTACTACTCCACTTCTTACAGACATAATGTCACGTTTTATTGCAACTTCACGGTAATTTAAGTACTTCTCTTGTTATAGTTAAATAGCTATTACAAATGACTTAAGATCCTTTTACTACTCCACTTCTTACAGAAATAATGTCACGTTTTATTGCAACTTCACGGTCATTTTTCATCATTGATAGTTCCGTGTTTTGTGTATTAACCTTTTAGAAGATTTAATAACCTTTTTCTTATATTTATTACCAATTTTTCATCTATTTTTGTCAATATTTTGATTTTTGTTATGTTGTATTTGTTGTTTCAAGTTTATTAATTTGAGATTATTTAATAATATTGTTGGTATTTAGGTTTTAAATATATTCTAGTTAGATGTTGTAGTCTGAATCAATTTTAACTTCTTTAAGAACTAGTTCATTCAATTGTTAAAACAATTCTTTACAAGTATTGTTTTATTTTAATTAATTTGATCCATTATAGCCCCAGAAATAAACATATATACATGCTATTATTATTAGTAATACATTTACAAACTAAAATGACCAAGACGTTCATATTTTTACAATCACACTTTAAAAAAATTTTCCTGTCAAATAAAAAAAATGTGTACCTCCAGGAATTTTAAATTGGTTACGTATTAATCTCAAATCCGTATCCAAATAAATTATTTTCATACGAATTTGAGATTAATACGTAATACATTTGAAAAGGAACTAAAGGCATTTTTTTTCAAAGTGTGATTGCAAATATGAACGTCTTGGTCATTGTAGTTTGTAAATGTATTACTAATTATAATAACACGTGTCTATATTTGTTTCTGGGGCTATAATGGATCAAATTAATTAAAATAAAACAATACTTGTAACGAATTGTTTTAACAAAAAAGAGCCTCATTAATTGCCCGTGATTATTTGGATAAAATATTCTTATTGTAAACTAAATAAAAAAAACACCAAGAAATATTTCTGTATCATGCAGAATGTTTAATTAAAGAGGAAACAGTGTTGGAACCGAGCATTTTAATAGGCGCATATCTCCTAGAACTTGTCATTCTACTCTGTAAGAGGTCCATAAAGAGAGTACTTTGGTACTTTCCGCCAGTTTATAATTAATGGTCCAACTTTATAATCGGCTTTTCAACTCTGTTGTACGTTGTACAACCCATTTGTAAAGCTTTTTATTTTATCTCAATGTAGACCGTTAAAACTCTGACAGAAAAATATTCTACTATCTAATTTATGAGTTTATTTTATTGGAAATCAATATATCAAAACGTTCTTGGTCTGTAAGCAACAATTCTCACAAACACATATCTTAATATGTCAAGTATATGAACGAAATATAAACATATATTTGAAAAATGCAAATGTATAGCTAATTAAAAAATTTATTATGTAAATGAGCTCACGAGAGCACGGAGAATAAATAAAAATAAACTTTCGTTCACCTATTTATTAGTAAAAATTGTTGAACACCGAAAGCTAAATTTGTAAAATATTTAGCTGTGACTGATAAACAGCTACGTAGGTGATAATGTTCATAAGGAAATAGTTAAATAAAACGTTTTATTTGTATAAATCTACATAAAGGAGATTAGCAGACCCAGCAATAACTCAAAGCCGCCAGCCCTAAATGGCTAATTTGACAGAGTGTCTGCTATTCAGTGAGCAGCCACCAGGGGCATTAGGGTCGCACAGCCACCGCCGTAAATGGATTTATGACTACCTTTACGACTGTCGTAAGCACAGTATTGGCTGACTCACTCTGGACAGCTAGATAAACGGTGTAAATTGTTATCAACTAGATTAAATCTTTATGGTTGTATTATGTATTAATGAATTTTTGTTTACTACCATGTGATAACCATGGTACGGATGAAATATAACATGAAACAATTTGTTGCATAGTTATTTTATATTATTTTAATAATTTTACAAACATGGATTCTGTTTGTTTATTCCAACATATTCTGCATCTGCTGTTGTGGCACATAAATATGCTGGTGAAACGTTGTTTAATGTAGGTGATATATTCTATATCTATTAGACTAGATAGTATCTAGTTACCCCATCCGTGATAGCTGGAGGTGGAACGTGTACCAACTCTCTTCATTGCTATTTAACCTACTTGACGGGGTCTCTACCGTCTTATATACTACAAAGAAAGATAAATGTTAGTAGTATATTCTTATATTTATCTTTCTTTTTCACTAATTTCACCAAAAATAATAAATAAAAAATGGTTACAATAAAACTTATTAGGTGATTTACCCATTATTTTATCCGAACTGAATTTAAATACTATAAAAGGTTAAAATACGTGTCAAAATCCGTCTTCAGTTCTTTGATTGCATAAATCCGATTGCAATTTCATGACATAAAGTCACATCTTCAGGGATAGGATAAGTTATTTTACATTTAATAACCTATCTTATCTTTGAATATGTGACTTTATGTCGTGAAATCGCAATTGGATCTATGCAATCAAAGAACTGAAGACGGATTTTAACACGTATTTTAATTTTTTATAGTAATCATTAGGAAATATTTCAAAAGCTGCAACAAAATTACGATAGGCTATAATTATTTACTATAAATGTTCTTACTTTGTTAAAAATAATTCAGACTGAATTTTAAAAGTTTTTTGAGTAGTTTAAAAGTTTTTTACAGTACTGTATAAGGAGTTAATAAAAAAGTAATTAAATTAAAAATTAAAATGTAAGAATGTTTAGTAAAGATTAGTATAAATGAGTAAGTTGACTGAGAGACACAAAGTATTGTAAAAATATGGCTTCAGTTGAATTAAATACATTTACCAGAATATTATTGTTAAATGTTAATTTATTTTTAATAATAAGGTCAACATAGGCACACACGAACAAAAGTCAATTTATGCGCTTGGTGAGAGAGACTCGTCTTGGACACGTTGCCTGTCTCGGAGAATTTCTTGAATATTGTTAAAATATATTTAGAGTTATTTAACTTGTTGTATAGTTCATATCAATAAAGACTTGATACCAGTAACAATGAAAAGCGTGTTTTCTAAGCGCTCAATGCAAACTGACTCGGCTTCTGCACAAACACTATCACTATGCGTGTATGGGTGGGCAATTATCAGGGTGTGTGTATGTAAGGTATATCTACACGTACAGTGGTTATTTAAGTGTGTATGTATGTGTGTAACGTTTGTTTGTATTTAAGGATCTATATTTATTCAAACCTTACCCTTAACATGTACAGTATAAGTTGAATATTCCTGATAAAAACTAGCAGTAAGGCCAGCATTCAATCCTGCGCTATCTCTAGCTCAGGTATAAAGTCCTGATGCCTTACAGTTCCATGATAAGCGCCGATCATTATCATTGGAACTGGACTCGAGCTCACAAACAATGCCTTTGTCTAATACAGATAGGAGTTTGTTTCTACACTGGTCACCAAAATAGCTGTCAGATTGAAGGGCGTCATTGAAGAGTCGGTAGCTGCTGCCATGTGTGCCGCTAACGGAAGATTAAAAAGTTGGAGGATGAGCTAACGTCTCTGAAGAGTAAGGTCGGTGATCTGCTAAAAGATAAGTTGCGCCTGGACGATCTGGAGCAATATCAAAGGAGAACAAATTTGCGTGTTTTTGGCGTACCAGAGACTAGTGAGGAGGACACCGACCAACTGGTAATCTTTGTAAAAACTCTTTTCTTTACAAAAAGCCTTAATAGACATTTAAAGTAAGTTTTCATAATCGATAAATATATAGTAATTGTTGAACTTACCAAGTGAAAGAAACGAAGAAAGTTCAAAATGTCATCTCACGCCATACGCGACAACCGATTCCAATTAGTATGAATGTGGTTATTTAACTGCAAAAAACCATGTTTAAATTCAACGGATGAAGTCAGTAATCTTAATACTTTATATAAGATGAAGAATATGTATACATAGTAAGAATTATTGATTAGGAAAAATTAAAATCATCTTATCAAACATTTGATTAACGATTAAATTGTAATCTGATATAGTTCTTCACGATAACAGGTTTTCTGCATGCGAGAATAGAGTTGATAGTACCAATATTCAACCAACGTCGATACCAGTGTACATGTGTGGGTGGGCGGGTGGGTCGATTACAGTGTAATTGTGTGGGTGGGCGGGTGGGTCGATACCAGTGTACGTGTGTTTTCGATACCAGTTTACGTGTGTGGGTGGGTCCGACTGTTCTACCCATCAATATCGATAATACGATATTTACTATTGAAACGTGTGAATAACAATAATTGTTAATCGGGAAAGTTGGTCAATATCCCGTACAACCTGTACCATGGTTTCTTTAAACCAACTTTCTCTTTATCTATACCACCAAAAGCTACCATCGTATGGATACCAAAAAACCACCAAGTGTACCTCGACCGTGATATTTGGTATAAAAATGATAGCTGAAGAGGATAACCAAGGTTTATTTCGATCCCAATTAGCGTCAAAAATGTTTTGAAATCGATCAGCTGGTAGCTATCTGCTGTTTATTTGTAATTGAGCTTTTAAATAACGAGCTAAGGATTAGTCGGCCAGTATTTATAACAACTACATTCACTTATCACCAATCATTCAAAATCCATGTTCGTCCGATTGTCGTTTTAAGAATAAATAAAAAGCAAAATGCGTATATCACCATAATATTTGTACTGTACTTTCTTATTTTTTTAATCGTAATAAACATATATTGTGTTTCATCTAAGTTGTTTGTGAATTCAAACTAGGCTTTTTGAAACTATTTTTGTTTATTTCTAATACAATGTCATGTAACGGGAAACGCCGTATCACTTTCTAAATAGGTAATCCCCAGAGCACCCTCCTTGTGGAATACGTCTATGTAGATAACATACATCTTCAATCTCTCTAAAACTACTATTGCTGCCCTAAAAAAAGGATATCTTTTTTGATAAATGGTTGGTATTTAAAAACAATTCAATGTTTATAATATATATATATATATATATATATATATATATATATATATATATATATATTATTTTGGTATTTAATATTACAAATTTAATCAAAGCTATAATTTGATCGATGTAAGATATACCTCAGACTGTACCCAACAGGCTGTGGGAGAATAATGGATGGGACGTCGGGGATGATCGATCAAGCAGGAGCACAGTTCAGGTCCTAAACGGTTTGGTGCCTTCGGCTGAAATACAGGACATCCTAACATAGATATATTTCACACTGATGGAAGGGCAACTCATTAGTATGAAGTGACTCATACTTTCAAAGCTACTGATAATCATGATTTTTATTCAATCTGTGTTAGATCAGGTAATTGCTAAACACATTAACAATTAGTATTTTACTGTATATTATAAATATCTAGTTTTAGAATAAAAAACTGTTTTACATTTACTTAAAATAGAGTTGTTAAGTGTAAGTGCACATAACTAAGTTATCTATCGTGAGGTCTTGTCTTATAGTTAATCTTTACCTACCACAAATTAAAAAACAAATTTAACCACTATGTATTTAAGAAATGCAAAATATAGAAGACAAATATTATTGGTAACAGTAAAAAAATAGTATCTTAATTTATCTATCTGGATAGAATTTATTTTCCTTTTTAAGAGTAACTGTTACATATACTTAGTATTAGTATAGAAAAAAAATAAAAAATATATTTAGTAAATATGAGATGAAAACAATCATTTTCATGAACTATTTATTCGTTTCATACAAGTATTTTTCTTTGTTATGTTGGGAATGCTGCTATACGCAAAACTCGGACCACTCCAGAGACTTACTGTGAGAATGACACGTCAGCGTTTTCTAATATTTTAATATTATAACAAACTGACAATAATATAATAGTTCCTAAAAAGTGAATCTTTTTCTTATAGAGTTGTACTATTGTATGACCACATATTCATACAGTCATACGACGACGTGACGTAACAAAAGCACGTGATGATTGTTTGTTTACAACTTTGTTGACAAACTGTCTCAACTGTAGCATTCTTCAAGGGCATTATAACTCAATATTATTCATCAGTTAATTAAATCGAGTTGCTATAATGATCATACAATATTTATGTAATGTGAACATTTAATAGAGTCTTAATTATTTTAAACTGATTTCCAATCAACGTAAATAATTAGTGATTATCTTCTTATAGTTTAATAGCTATTACAAATGACTTAAGATCCTTTTACTACTCCACTTCTTACAGACATAATGTCACGTTTTATTGCAACTTCACGGTAATTTAAGTACTTCTCTTCTTATAGTTAAATAGCTATTACAAATGACTTAAGATCCTTTTACTACTCCCCTTCTTACAGACATAATGTCACGTTTTATTGCAACTTCACGGTAATTTAAGTACTTCTCTTCTTATAGTTAAATAGCTATTACAAATGACTTAAGATCCTTTTACTACTCCACTTCTTACAGACATAATGTCACGTTTTATTGCAACTTCACGGTAATTTAAGTACTTCTCTTCTTATAGTTAAATAGCTATTACAAATGACTTAAGATCCTTTTACTACTCCACTTATTACAGACATAATGTCACGTTTTATTGCAACTTCACGGTAATTTAAGTACTTCTCTTCTTATAGTTAAATAGCTATTACAAATGACTTAAGATCCTTTTACTACTCCACTTCTTACAGACATAATGTCACGTTTTATTGCAACTTCACGGTAATTTAAGTACTTCTCTTCTTATAGTTAAATAGCTATTACAAATGACTTAAGATCCTTTTACTACTCCACTTCTTACAGACATAATGTCACGTTTTATTGCAACTTCACGGTAATTTAAGTACTTCTCTTCTTATAGTTAAATAGCTATTACAAATGACTTAAGATCCTTTTACTACTCCACTTCTTACAGACATAATGTCACGTTTTATTGCAACTACACGGTCATTTTTCATCATTGATAGTTCCGTGTTTTGTGTAATGATATTAACCTTTTAGAAGTTTTAATAACTTTTTTCTCATATTTATTACCAATTTTTCATCTGTTTTTGTCGACATTTTGATTTTTGTTATGTTGTATTTGTTGTTTCAAGTTTATTAATTTGAGATTATTTAAAAATATTGTTGGTATTTAAGTTTTAAATATATTCTAGTTCAAATTCAAATTTTGTTATTGCATAGAAGACGATTACATGAATTGTATCGCAATAATTAATATTAAATAACTTATTCTTACAACGGTGCATACAAACATACAAGCTGTCTTACATTCACTCTCTCATTTATACATTTATACTAGGTTAAACTAAATAAATAGTTAGTTACATGTTGTAGTCTGAATCAATTTTTACTTCTTTAACAACTAGTTCATTCAATTGTTAAAACAATTCGTTACAAGTATTGTTTTATTTTAAGTAATATTATCCATTATAGACCCAGAAACAAACATAGATACATCCCCAATCAACCTCCCTAATAAAAATACTAAATTAATAAAACTGTTGGATAAATTAACAATAAGCAATTTCAAATTGCAAATGAATATCTTGATGTATCCTAGTACTAGTTATACGGGTAAGTCAACCATAAATAATATACATTAAGATGGATGTTCGGTGGAAGTAGCACTAAAAGACAAAATTAAGTTATATGAAGATTTGTTCAAAACTTAACAAACTTAAGTTCCTTCAGTTTCCACTTTGTTCGTTGTTTTTACTTTTTTCAAGCTGAAAACACCTAATCTTATTTTAAAAGTCAAATAACATTTTGATTAAGTACCATCTCAGTCTTAAAAAATAAATAAATAATAATAATAATAAAATATATATTAATATGCAGATTAGCGCGTTGGTTCTAATAAAATTGTTATCCTTATTATTACTAATTAACAGTAAAACGTTACAAAGTTTATTAAACGACCATGTACATTGGATTTTTGTATTGCTATTGAGTTTAGCTCTCAGTTTATGCATAGTTATATAATCTACTTAGCTCACGTGAAGAACAGTAAAGTGGTGCAACTAACTGTTTTATCTTCTAAAAATGATAACTGTATAATTTTCCTCACACCATTTCGCCAATGGAAACGACTTGCACTAAAATATCTCCCTTTGTTAGATATCAAAGGAAAATCTACTTATTTTGATAAATAACGGGATCAGACTTAAAGTCCTGACTTCTTAGTTCACTTGCCCTCTGGCTCGCCCCTCTTAGGTATAATTGTTTAAGCGGCTAAAATACAATAGAATCACATATTTATTCAACTATTTATCTAAATAAATTAATACTGGCATTTTTCATTGTAAAATATAAAATAAATTACTTTTACAGATTAAAAATATACCTATAAATATTGAAAGTACCAACCTTTGAAATGAAGTTCTAAAAACAAATATTAATTAAAAATGCCTAAATAACAAAATATTCTCAGTCACCTGTTAGCTATAAATTCCTCAATCTATCAGTACTTTTAACAAATATAATTTTATAAACAAGCTTTTGTAAAAGTGTTACTTAAAATATGCTACCATGTTCTCATTGTAATACATTTTACTAATGCAGTTTTTTTTGTATTCATATAAAAAAACACGGGCAATTTTTTAGGCAATTTTCATAGATAATTAAAAAAAATCGTAAACAGTGAATTGGTCATGCAATATGTAATTGAATACATGTGACCTGGTATTATATTGGAGAACTTTTTACACCACTATTGTCACTTATTTGTTTATGGTTTGATATCCATCAATTGCATTGAAACGATACGATATTGTTTGTTTTATAATTTAATATCCATATTGCCGCTATGTTCCTATAAAGTTAGTTATTTGATAAAATTATATTTTTGCTACTTTATACTTATAATTTGTGTTACCTTATATCAACAAAATGATAACAATTTCAAAAATTGGATAATAGATCTGATAGACATATAATGACCATAGTATAATATTTTACCATATGAATCTAGATTGTTACTTATTAGTAAATCACCCAGTTATATGTTGTAGATCATATACTTTACACATGTGAAATAAGTAGGAATAAAGGTATTTAGCTAAGAATAATACAGTAGTATATTTAGAACTACTTAGTGCTAAAACATTTGACTAGGAATCCCCTCTTCAAAAGAGGATCTCTACAACAATGAAATAATTTCAGATATTTCCAAATCAGAAACAGATTTAAATATTATATGAAATCATTCATTATATTATTACACAATGTTAAGATAAACATTTTTATTAAATTAGTTATGTATATATTTACAAACACACACACACACATATATATATATATATATATATATATGTGTGTGTGTGTGTGTGTGTATGTATATATAAATATAACTACTATTTTATCTTGAGTAATAGGCAGCGAAGTGTTCGGCAAATACAACCAGCACTTTGCATTGCTTTCACGACCCAAACTGTCCGATAGACGGCTTTTATCTGTTCTTCTGAGAAATAC
Organism: Stictocephala bisonia; assembly: GCA_035578905.1. Lineage (NCBI taxonomy): Eukaryota > Metazoa > Arthropoda > Insecta > Hemiptera > Membracidae > Stictocephala > Stictocephala bisonia. The sequence continues at coordinate 678,186 of JAQJVL010000273.1, read as the reverse complement.
AGTTCAAACAACTTGATAAAAGAACATTTATAACTTAGTATTTGCCGCAGGCAAGAGTTCGGCAAATACAAGCAGCATTTTGCATTGCTTGCACGACCCAAACTGTCCGATAGACGGCTTTTATCTGTTCTTCTGAGAAACACAGTTCAAACAACTTGATAAAAGAACATTTATAACTTAGTATTTGCCGCAGGCAAGAGTTCGGCAAATACAAGCAGCATTTTGCCTTGCTTGCACGACCCAAACTGTCCGATAGACGGCGTTTATCTGTTCTTCTGAGAAACACAGTTCAAACAACTTGATAAAAGAATATTTATAACTTAGTATTTGCCGCAGGCAAGTGTTTGGAAAATACAATCAGCATTTTGCATTGCTTGCACGACCCAAACTGTCCGATAGACGGCGTTTATCTGTTCTTCTGAGAAACACAGTTCAAACAACTTGATAAAATAACATTTATAACTTAGTATTTGCCACGGGCAAGTGTTCGGCAAATACAAGCAGCACTTTGCATTGCTTGCATGACCCAAATTGTCCGATAGACGGCGTTTATCTATTCTTCTGAGAAACACAGTTCAAACAACTTGATAAAAGAACATTTATAACTTAGTATTTGCCGCAGGCAAGTGTTTGGCAAATACAAGCAGCATTTTGCATTGCTTGCACGACCCAAACTGTCCGATAGACGGCGTTTATCTGTTCCTCTGAGAAACACAGTTCAAACAACTTGATAAAAGAACATTTATAACTTAGTATTTGCCGCAGGCAAGTGTTCGGCAAATACAAGCAGCACTTTGCATTGCTTGCATGACCCAAATTGTCCGATAGACGGCGTTTATCTGTTCTTCTGAGAAACACAGTTCAAACAACTTGATAAAAGAACATTTATAACTTAGTATTTGCCGCAGGCAAGTGTTCGGCAAATACAAGCAGCACTTTGCATTGCTTGCATGACCCAAATTGTCCGATAGACGGCGTTTATCTGTTCTTCTGAGAAACACAGTTCAAACAACTTGATAAAAGAATATTTATAACTTAGTATTTGCCGCAGGCAAGTGTTCGGCAAATACAAGCAGCATTTTGCATTGCTTGCATGACCCAAATTGTCCGATAGACGGCGTTTATCTGTTCTTCTGAGAAACACAGTTCAAACAACTTGATAAAAAAACATTTATAACTTAGTATTTGCCGCAGGCAAGTGTTCGGCAAATACAAGCAGCACTTTGCATTGCTTGCACGACCCAAATTGTCCGATAGACGGCGTTTATCTGTTTTGCTGAACCACAATACTTCAAAAATCACATTTAAAAGAACATTAGACATAATTATCTGCCGCTGACAGAATTTTCCTTATTAATGATTTAATAATATTTGTATGGACTATTAAATTAATAGAATTTCATTTAAACGAAGGTGAATTCTCTACATTGTTTTTTAATCCTCATATAAAACCCCTTGAATGAATCCATATTTTAAAAGTACCCTCAAAATGAGATATACAGCAACATTCATAGTTTATTTTAAATTAAGAATACAAAATGGTGATGTGGGAGAATAAATACTCAAATTTGTTCATAACTGTTCAAATTAAGTACTTTAAAAGTATAAGTTAAATTGTAGCCCTTGATGGCTGGGCAGACAAAGGGGTAGGCTATAAGCCCAATTGTTAACGCCTCAGTAAACTATCCATAATAGAACAACATTTAACCAGACTAGGGACAAATGACCTGTATTATCTATCCATGGAATTCTTTTAAGGTGTAATAATTTATATGATACACATTTTAATTTTTGTCGAGAAATAATTTCGTTAAAACGACATGTTTTCCATCCCAACAGCTGGTTTTGGTATTTGTCTGGAGACTTCAGATTGAGCTGTTTTGTTTCACAAAGCTAGATCGAATATTTAAGTGAGTGGGCTGGGGGTTCTAGCAGAGTGACCCACCCACATCAGCCCATTACCGGCCTACATACTCAACTCTGCCCACACAGGGACGTGTCCTGAATACATTTGGGAGTGTAGGCATGGGCCAAGAAATAAGCTTTCCATACGATAAAAAAAATATATATATTACTGTTTCTTGTGTTTCTTTAACTAAAAATATTTACTGTCTTAAAGTGGACATAAACTATTTAATTATTTCACTATTTTCATTTTAGTTTTTATTTCAAAATTATAAGTTCACTAAAAGATCATTAAGTGACACGTAATTAAATGTTTTATACTTTAATCCGGCTGATTATTTAAAGACGATCACTTCATTTGTCTTTTGATCGGGTAGTTAAATGAATAAGTGATAATGTTACGTAATATGTGAACTACTGTCAACATTCTTATAAAAGTTATATATAAATCTCAAAACAACACTTCAATCTTAAGAATATAAAAACGTCTTTTTTCCGATAAATTACAGATGAAAATTTTGTATACTCAACTGCTGTTGCCTTACCTGAACGAAGTTTGGTTAGTTGTAAGGGAGGACTTTTCTAGTTTTACCTCACCGATTATTGAAAATTGTGTACAATAAAGATATTTTTCATTTCAGATCTTAACCCAAAATAATAAGCAATTTCATAACAAATAAATTTATACACACAGACAAATATATCAACACATTATTGCAGTTAGATATACTCAGATAAAAAATCTCAGACCTAGACTAAATTGTACTTTGAAGCTGAGGTTTAAAGGAATATGATCACATGGTAAATTGATAATTATTTCATGTTTGAATATACAACTCTTTGTAACCAAGTTATAGTGTTACTTCCACAATTTACTAAAAGTGTTGTTTTCATATCGCAAAACTACAAGATAAGTAAGAGTTTTGTAAATTGCTTTAAAATGTGTTATTTCATAGTTTTATTTTAATTTGATTATGTCTAGTTTACGTTAAATATGTCCATCTAATTTTTTCTCGTTTTTCCACAAATTAGTCTTCATAGAGTCTCTTTGGATTTAGTACACTTTCCATACTACTTAGATCTTTTAGAAGTTTTTTTAGTATATATAAAATTTTTTATTTACATGAGGTTGCTGAGCATATTTGTTAATTACGTGTGTAATCTTGTTTCAAATATATTGATTAACATTTAATTATAATCCTGGAAATAAATAAAACTATTACTGTCGTTTGTAATAACAACATTTATTTGTTTCTCTCTTAGAAACTTAAGTTGTAAGTTTTTTTTCAGTTTAAACTACAAAATATAACAATAGCGTAGTCCCCAGTTTTTGTAATTAAGACGCACACTCTGGGCTCGACACATCTCCGCCGTGTTTTGCCGGAGCTGTCCACACAAGCCTTGTGATAAATGACCGGTGCCTTGCGGACAGTTGGTTATTAATGTGGAAACTTCCAGTGGTCTTCCTGCGTTACTTCACCGACTTGGAAGAAACAACTTCCATAGAAAGATATAAGCAATAACATAATATTGTACTCATTTGAAACATAATAAAGTATAATTTTAAAAAAAGCTTCATTGACTTGCCACACTATATAATGTACTGCTTTCATATTTATTTGTTATTAATATTATTATTTTTTTTTCTTTTTCAAAAACCCAGTTGAGTCATCCATAACTGATGACCTGCTAACGTATTTTGGTGCAATCTTCCTCTTTGTTACCCCTTCTTATTGTACTCTAAGTTCCTTACATTCTAAGAAAGTGAACATTATTACATGAACTAGCTAACCACCGTTTGACGATGGTGTATCTAGCATAGGGTACACCATGCTATTTATTACACGGCTAGTTGAAGAACCAGCAATAAACTGGTCGGGAGTGAATGGAGTGGCATTGCGATAAGAGAAAATAGTAGTTTACTAGATATTTTCGTATACGTACTCCAAATTTATACAAATTATTTTAGGTAGGAACTTTAATCAGATTTTCAAATAATTTAACTTAATCATTTGAAATGAAAATCCTTACATTTAACCTAAAAGTAAAGAAAAGTAAGGATAGACTATATTAAAAGTAAATAAAAAAAATTTCTGTTTTATAAAAATATTAAGCCAAAATTATACATATTATACAACATTGATCCAAGAAATTCAAATAACATAATTTATAAAGAATTAAAATGAATTAACTAACTGAAATAATAATAAATAAAATCAATAATAAAAATAAAATAAGTATATACTAATGTTAGGCATAAGTGCATTTAATAAGTAGTTATGCAATTATTATATTGTTTACTTATTTTTAAAATCCATTTTTTTATACAAAAGAAAAAATCTTTGTTGTGACGCTATTATGCAGTTGTGTAACTGTTTTTCTAAATAAAGATGTTTTGATTGATTAAGGCACTACAACAGCTAAATTAAGGGGAAGCCAGTGCTTAAACAAGGAGCAGTTTTATGTGAAAGTAAGTAAGTGTTGCAATCTTTTAAGTGCAGGCATATACACTCTGTAACAAGTGGTAACAACTGCATCTTTCCAGCCCAGTGTATTATTGATAGTGAGTCCAAATAATACACTGGGACTCACTATCGATTTTTCGAATTTTCACTTTTTCGTAGTAGGGGATAGGTATTCCATTGACAATTATATTTGGTACGTAGTTGATGTCCATTGTGGCCAGTAATCGTGAGTTATAAACTATCGCGGACGTTGTCTGGTCAGCATCCAGTTATCCTCCAGTATTTTAGTCCATGGTATAAGGCACTCAATACCAGAGGTATTAAAGCTTTTAAATTGTCTAATTCACATTTGGATGCATCAACGAACTATATAATACTGATAGTTACAGACTTGAATGAACGCGGATTCGTTCAGCGTACAGCCATGCGTCACATGTAGTATCTATGATAGTGAAGGCGTTTTTATGTTTATTACGACAATTAAAATATGTCACCTAACGAATTTATGTAGTACACATTTAAAATTAAACACAAACTAATATTTTACAGTTTTGTATATTTATGTGGAACTGAAATGTTCACGTATTGTTCTCTGAGAAACACAGTAAGTTATTTTTAAGTTATTTTATAATAATAAATTGTTAAGCTAACATGACGTGTTCTTTAACATGGTAGACTAGGGAGTTTTTTCACGAAACGATATAATAATATATATAAATGTTTGTAGGAAAAATAAGTAGTAAAGCTGTACAAGGTTAATTTTCACAAATTAATTAAATAACATTCAGTGATTTGTTAAACATTGCATCAATTTAAAAAGGTTTTGCTCTCTGTAGAAAAAGGCCTTATATAGTAAATATTTAATAACAGCATCATTATCATGTGACTATATAGCCCGGTGTTCCCGCTACAATACGGCCTGTAGAATGCCTGCAAACCAGCGTTAAGCAAGGGGCCATGTTAATTTTATGTCTGTAGCTATCAGTACCTGGAACGCGCGCTGTCGAAAGGAAAGTGTATCTATTATAGCCCTCTCGCCACATACAGCTGTGTGTTGCAGGTATTGTATCATGTACTATGGCAGGCGATGCACCTTTCTTACCATATATTATGTGTCGGTGCATATATTATGTGTTTACTAAGAGACTAAGAAGACTACGAACAATCTAGTCATACCATTGTTTTTTTCGTTTAACGTTATGACATTTGCATTTTTAAATTTTTTTTATTCATTTTTTTATATGCATTTTTATAAACATTTTTTATATGCATTTTTAAAATTTTTAAATATTCGTCATGCTGGTTGGACCAATGAAAGTAACGCATTATTCACTAATTTTCAGTGTGCATCAACTTTACAATTTTAATATTCAACACACAAATTTTAAAACGTGGTAAACAAAAATGTTTTCCATTAGTTTAGTAAATTTCATAATTTAACTTTTCAAGAAAAAAGGTTTTTATAAATTTCCTAAATCAACGTTTTATTTGCTTTTGCAGGTCGTAAAATTTCTTACTTTGTCACATTGTAGTCCTTATTAAGTGTATAGTTACGACACATTACTCACATATGCTTAATTAAATGCAGTGATTTAAAACAATTTACAGTGATTTAAAATTCATTTGATAAGATTGATTAGGTTAATAAGAAACAATTAAACAAACCTGTTAACAACAGAAATATATTTCTTTAAAAGGAGCAAAATGTTCAATACAGTGAAATAAAACAATGAAATGAATATTTTATTTAATTATACATGAATATTTTAACTCATCCTTATTTTTTAATATCACTTGTTGGTTTTACTGAAAGCTATGATACTTATAAATCTTGTCTATATGAGGGATTAGATATTATTATATATTAAAACAACATTTTAATAAATCATTATAATCATACTAACAAATTAACATTCCATATTTAGTTAGCAGGTTATGCGTAACACATAATTATCCTTATTCGGATATTTCTTTATTTGTTATAATATCCATTGTATAGTAACTAATGCACTTTAAGTCTCTTACATTTAAGAGAAATTATTCTCTTGGTTTGAATAAAATATCCCGTCAGACAACTGTTACCATAGTTATGTTGTCAAACTAAAAGGAACAAAGAATGTTGTGCCGAAGTTTTTATACAGTGACGACATGCTCTTGTCCACAACGCCTTCAAGAAATCCAGAATGTAACTATCGGAAAAAAATAAATAGCGGGCGTTTAAGTTCTTATATAGTTCCTTGGGACGCATTCACACTTTAACTAAATAAAATGAGCCATACTTACAATATTATAACGTGATAACTCCTCATTGAAGTTGTGCAAAATTAGAACTAGGCTTAAGCGGCCGTTCTCATAAGTAGAATCTATATTTTCCGGTGACAACCGCGTCAAGGATGTGATATTCCAATAAACAATTTCAAAAAAAAAAATTGTTTATTGGACTATCACATCAAATGGCTGTGTCATTCAAGTATGCTGTAACATTCTTTTCCCTGCCCAAACGGTTTAGTTTTTGTTTTATCTCAAATATTTTTCATTATTATTGGAGCTACATAATGCCACTGTGCATTCTATTAAATGAATCCTTTGGTTGTACCTCCATTGTTCTCCATATATTCAAACATAAATCAGCTGTCTAAAATAAAACAACCATTTCCTGTTATACCACAAGCATACTAAAGTACAAATTTCAATATTCTCTCACACCTTTATTTCATTTTGAACGTTAATGTTTGAAAATATCTAACGTTTAAAGTAACATTTAGGCATTTAGGAAAACCTATAACTCATGAAGCCATAGCTTTCGTACCTATTATAAAAAAAAAAACAATATTATTCTAAGATAATACAAATTTTTAAACAGTAAATATTTATACTACTTACTTTTCAAGAAAATGTTTACTGTTGTTGGAATGTTATCGTTTCAACAAATCCTCTTTATTCAGCCTGTCTAAAGTACAACTCAGAGACTTAATATTAATATTTATTTGGACTGTTGCTTGAAGAAAAAAGGAGGTTGAGAAAACATACAAATATTGTCTCGTGTGGTTAACTGCTATGTCGTAGGAGTCAGTGCCCCTGGCAGTAAACAATACAACTCAGAGTTTTAATATTTATTTAGGCTGTTGCTTGACGTAAAAATGAGGATTTGAAAACATACAAATATTGTCTCATATAGTCAACTGCTATGTCGTGGGAGTCAGTGCCCCTGGCAGTAAACTGTAAAAATCAGTTAGGCTGTTGCTTGAAGGAAACAGGAGGATGTAAAAACATACAAATATTGACTAATGTAGCCAACTACGATGTCGTGAGAGTCACTGTCTCTGGCAATAAACTGTACAACTAAGTTAGGCTGTTGCTTGAAGGAAACATGAGGATGTAAAAACATACAAATATTGACTAATGTAGCCAACTACGATGTCGTGAGAGTCACTGTCTCTGGCAATAAACTGTACAACTAAGTTAGGCTGTTGCTCGAAGGAAACATGAGGATGTGAAAACGTAAAATCATGTTTCACGACATGTTAGTACTGCGACTCATGTTGTTAACTAAGATGTCGTGGGAGTCAGTGTCCCTGGCAGTTAACCGTGAAACGAGAGGGCAGAATACTGTGCCAAGAGAGGCACTGAGGAACGTCTAGTTGGCCTAAAGCCTGCATGCGAGAATGCTTACAGCCTCACCAAGAGAGTTGCCACTATATGGGTCCCTGGCAAGCACCAGGAGACCTGGAAGGCAACGCCAGGTAACAGGCAAGCAAAGGAGGTCCTGTGCGGGCCATTATACTCTAACACGGCAGAAGCTCTTTCTCTTGCAAGATCAGAACTCCGAGGGGTGGTTGGTTTTATAACTACACACTGAACGTTTCGAGCACACGTGAACAAGATGTGGTTTCCAACCCCCATTCTCTTGTGTAGGAAGTGTGGGAGGAGGAAGAGTCTTGACGGCTCATCCTCTTCCACTGCCCGGTCCTAGCTAGGAAGCGGGCTCTCACCTTGGGTGGCGTTTTAGAGCGTAACCAAGGCGTTGCACAAGAAAACCTTCCCAAGGCAATCTCAATGTTCTTTAAGGATCTTGGATTGGATGACGTTTGAAGTCCTGTAAAGGATGGCGCACAATGAGCCTTTGGCTTAATGGCCGTTACCAGGTATTAAAGCCTGGCCCTCCCAATCGTAAAAAAATGTGTAGAATCTAACTATTTCGTTTGTACACATATATAGTGCATGAGGTCTATTATTTTCAAAGTTTCTCCGTACAAAGATACTTTTGTATGTACACATATATAGTGCATAAGGTCTATTATTTTCAAAGTTTCTTCGTACAAAGATACTTTTGTTTGTTCACATATACTGTACATGAGGTCTATGAGGTCTATTATTTTCAAATTTTCTTCGTACAAAGATACTTTTGTTTGTACACATATATAGTACATGAGGTCTATTATTTCCAACGTTACTTCATACAAAGATACTTTTGTTTGTACACATATATAGTACATGAGGTCTATAATTTTCGACGTTTCTTCGTACAAAGATACTTTTGTTTGTACACATATACTATATATAGTACATGAGGTCTATTATTTTCGACGTTTCTTCGTACAAAGATACATTTGTTTGTACACATATATTGTACATGATTTCTATAATTTTCAAAGTTTCTTCGTACAAAGATACTTTTGTTTGTACACATATATTGTACATAAGTTCTACTATTTTCAAAGTTTCTTCGTACAAAGATACTTTTGTTTGTACACATATATTGTACATGAGGTCTATTATTTCCAACGTTACTTCATACAAGATACTTTTGTTTGTACACATATATAGTACATGAGGTCTATTATTTTCAACGTTACTTCATACAAAGATGCTTTTGTTTGTACACATATATAGTACATGAGTTCTATTATTTTTAAAGTTTCTTCGTACAAAGATACTTTTGTTTGTACACATATATTGTACATGATTTCTATTATTTTCAAAGTTTCTTCGTACAAGGATACTTTTGTTTGTACACATATATTGTACATGAGTTCTATTATTTTCAACGTTACTTCGTACAAAGATACTTTTGTTTTTATACATATATAGTACACGAGGTCTATTATTTTCAACGTTACTTCATACAACGATATTTTTGTTTGTACACATATACTCGTATTTTACATGAGGTCTATTATTTTCAACGTTACTTCGTACAAAGATATTTTTGTTTTTACACATATATAGTACACGAGGTCTATTATTTTCAACGTTACTTCATACAAAGATACTTTTGTTTGTACTCATATATAGTACACGAGGTCTATTATTTTCAACGTTACTTCGTACAATGATACTTTTGTTTGTACACATATATGTACATGAGGTCTATTATTTTCAAAGTTTCTTCGTACAATGATACTTTTGTTTGTACACATATATGTACATGAGGTCTATTATTTTCAAAGTTTCTTCGTACAAAGATACTTTTGTTTTATCTTTGAATTTAATTATTTCTAATTTTATTAGGTAATATACAACAGATATTGTAATTGGTAAATAAATAAATAATTATAAATAAATATTTTATTGCGGAATAATATTACATTGCATGCAATCGTCAGTACGGTAAGCTAAACTTATCCATTCGCTCTATGACAGCTGGTTCTCTTCCAAACATACAAAACATTTACATTCATTTCAATCTCACACATTCGAATTTATTCCACTCTGGCCTCATCGTCTGTCAGTACATCAGTCAGTGTCCCAATTGTGTGCCATAAACTCGTCAATACTATAAAATGCGTGCACAGTCAATGCTGTTTTTATATGAGTTTTAAACGCCTTAAGCATTGGAGCACTTTTAGTAAATTCTGGTAATCTGTTGCACAGATGAACTCCTGCCCACGAAGAAAAGCGTTCATAAACTACCGTCCTGTGTCTCCCAGTTCGGTAGTTCTCTCTGCTTTATGTTTCATATAAGTATATGTCACTTACCTTTTATGAAATCGCATTGAGATCTAAAAAGTACATGTTTTTAAAATACAGAGGCAAGGTAATGTCAAGAGTTTTAAGTTTTTAAATGCTGGTCTGCATAAGTCTCCTACTTAATTTGACGATTGTTCGAACTGTTTTTTTTACCATAATCATTTTTGAAAATTGTACATTTGCGCAACCTCCCCATAGTACCAATCGTAGGATAGGTGTGGATAGATTACACCATAATACGCCGTCACCCGTATCTGAGTTTGGTAGTATTTAGATAGCTGTCTTAGAACATGAATACCTCAGGACAACTTTGAGTAGACACAGTCTACGTGACAATCCCAAGTCATCCCTCGATAAAGGTGAATGTTGTCGAGTAGACCTCTTCGATCTCAGTACCATCCAACATAGTACTGAGTTGAACTATAGTCCTTCTGTCGCAAGCCAAATTGAATGAATGACGATTTAACTGTGTTTGGTTTGAGATTGACCTCGTCGAAATCTTTTTTCGTTAAAAAAAGAAAGTCGTGTCTTCTGCATGTTGGACGAGTTGTCCAGGTTTTATAGATGAGCACAATTGGGTTTAAAAATAGCATTGTTTTGCGGAATCAAACAATTGCCTTCCAAATGTAGTCCTGATTTTTTTTTATCTGACACATCTTTTAATGAAGTAGTTTATTGTTACTTGGGCTTGGTGATCCAACATTGCAGATATCGCAACAGAACAATTAAAGCAGTCCTAGTTGATGTTTGTAAATACAAGATCTATGAGACTTTTCAATCCTTTTAAGCAACAACAGCTTAAAAAATATGCCAGATTGTTTTCCTGGGGGTTTACAACTAGCTACAATTAAAATTTTGTTCACCTTATGGGTCCTCACCCTACCACAATTTACAAAAGTCATAATTTTATTTCTTAACTAAAAGCCTCTGATATTCTGGTGTACCAACTTCATACAGTCCGATCCCGCACAGTACACAACCTGGCCCTCTCCGTCCAGGGAACCTCGTACTTGTCTCGTGTAGTCAACAGGGCTGTTGTGGGAGTCAGCGCCTTTGGCAGTTAACAGTACAACTCAGATTCTCAATATTTATTTAGACTATTTATTGAAGAAATATTTAGTTTTGTGTCTATTCTAAAATCCCAGTAAATCACGTCTTTACCAGAAACATTTAAACGTAAGTTTAAACAGCTGTATCAGTACAATTATTTAATTGGAAACAATCATACCTATTACAGGCGATCTCTTATTCACTAAATTAGTCCGATTTAATTTAATCTGAGCTTATTTTCACTTTTTAAATGCAATGAAAGGTTCGGTTAAAAATACAAAAAGTTTCCGTATGTGAAGTTTCCTTTTGACAAACTCCAAGATCATAAATACATTGACTTTTTCCCTAGGCTCAAAGAGATGGCAATTATTATTTTATTTATTTTGTATGGGCAGTTTTAAGAGACTGCGAGTATCTTGATAACTTCACAGTTTTGTTAGGACTTACTTAATTTGTAAAAAAGTTTATAAAATAAGTTCTTTACATAAACATACTACACACGTTAAATGAGTGTTAATATTGTAAATATGTACTACCACCCTCTAACTGAGCAAACATTTATGTTGCCAGGCGTTTTAATAGGCGCATATATCTTAAAACTTGTCATTCAGTCCTTTAAGAGGTCCATAAAGAGAGTACTTTGGTACTTTCCGGCAGTGTATAATTAATGGTCCAACTTTATAATCGGCTTTTCAACTTTGTTGTGCGATGTCCGACCCGTTTGTAAAATCCTTTAACTTGTGCCCGAATGCACTGCTCAGATCTCGATGGTAAATAAACACCATACCTCTACCACTATATAAAAGTTAGGATCTTAGGTAAATTTAACTGTTATTACAAAGTTACACACATATACCCAATAACTATAAATATTCAGTTTTATTTTTCACTTAAACAAGATTATGCCACAAAACTTTACACATACCATAATTAAATGACATTACATAGTAAGTTTAGTTATTGTGTACACTTTAGTTCAAATTAAAACTCTACAACCAAGCACCTGAATGATTTTAGTTACAAAATATTGTAATGTTTAGCTTGGTACTAGTTATGATACCCCCTATTCTAAACCCAAAACATATTTTGACAATGATCGCTGTTATACAAACCGAACTCGTTTTTAGAGTTTATAAGTTCGCAAATAAGCAATTTGAAGGAGGGAAACCAACAAAGAGTCCGATAAACGCGAGGCCTCATTGGATAACCTTATCTTATAAAACTACAACTGACCTGTCACACTGAAGAAGTGGGCTACAACGACCTGCATAAAGGGTGAGTTATAAAACTATAATTGACCTGGCACAGTGAAGAAGTGAGCTACAATGACATGCGTAAAGGGTGAGTTATTAAACTATAACTGACCTGGCCCAGTGAAGAAGTGAGCTACAATGACATGCGTAAAGGGTGAGTTATTAAACTATAACTGACCTGTCACAGTGAAGAAGTGGGCTACAACGACCTGCATAAAGGGTGAGTTATAAAACTATAATTGACCTGGCACAGTGAAGAAGTGAGCTACAATGACATGCGTAAAGGGTGAGTTATTAAACTATAACTGACCTGTCACAGTGAAGAAGTGGGCTACAACGACCTGCATAAAGGATGAGTTATAAAACTACAACTGACCTGTCACAGTGAAGAAGTGAGCTACAACGACCTGCATAAAGGGTGAGTTATAAAACTATAATTGACCTGGCACAGTGAAGAAGTGAGCTACAATGACATGCGTAAAGGGTGAGTTATTAAACTATAATTGACCTGGCACAGTGAAGAAGTGAGCTACAATGACATGCGTAAGGGGTGAGTTATAAAACTATAATTGACCTGGCACAGTGAAGAAGTGAGCTACAATGACATGCGTAAAGGGTGAGTTATTAAACTATAACTGACCTGTCACAGTGAAGAAGTGGGCTACAACGACCTGCATAAAGGGTGAGTTATAAAACTATAATTGACCTGGCACAGTGAAGAAGTGAGCTACAAGGACATGCGTAAAGGGTGAGTTATTAAACTATAACTGACCTGGCACAGTGAAGAAGTGAGCTACAATGACATGCGTAAAGGGTGAGTTATTCAACTATAACTGACCTGGCACAGTGAAGAAGTGAGCTACAATGACATGCATAAAGGGTGAGTTATAAAACTATAATTGACCTGGCACAGTGAAGAAGTGAGCTACAATGACATGCGTAAAGGGTGAGTGATTAAACTATAACTGACCTGTCACAGTGAAGAAGTGGGCTACAACGACCTGCATAAAGGGTGAGTTATAAAACTACAACTGACCTGTCACAGTGAAGAAGTGAGCTACAACGACCTGCATAAAGGGTGAGTTATAAAACTATAATTGACCTGGCACAGTGAAGATCTGGGCTACAGCGACCTGCATAAAGGGTGAGTTATAAAACTACAACGGACCTGTCACAGTGAAGAAGTGGGCTACAACGACCTGCATAAAGGGTGAGTTATAAAACTATAATTGACCTGGCACAGTGAAGAAGTGAGCTACAATGACATGCGTAAAGGGTGAGTTATAAAACTATAACTGACCTGTCACAGTGAAGAAGTGGGCTACAACGACCTGCATAAAGGATGAGTTATAAAACTACAACTGACCTGTCACAGTGAAGAAGTGAGCTACAACGACCTGCATAAAGGATGAGTTATAAAACTACAACTGACCTGTCACAGTGAAGAAGTGAGCTACAACGACCTGCATAAAGGGTGAGTTATAAAAATATAATTGACCTGGCACAGTGAAGAAGTGGGCTACAACGACCTGCATAAAGGGTGAGTTATTAAACTATAACTGACCTGTCACAGTGAAGAAGTGGGCTACAACGACCTGCATAAAGGATGAGTTATAAAACTACAACTGACCTGTCACAGTGAAGAAGTGAGCTACAACGACCTGCATAAAGGATGAGTTATAAAACTACAACTGACCTGTCACAGTGAAGATGTGGGCTACAACGACCTGCATAAAGGGTGAGTTATTAAACTATAACTGACCTGCCACAGTGAAGAAGTGGGCTACAACGACCTGCATAAAGGATGAGTTATAAAACTACAACTGACCTGTCACAGTGAAGAAGTGGGCTACAAGGACCTGCATAAAGGGTGAGTTATTAAACTATAACTGACCTGTCACAGTGAAGAAGTGGGCTACAACGACCTGCATAAAGGATGAGTTATAAAACTACAACTGACCTGTCACAGTGAAGAAGTGAGCTACAACGACCTGCATAAAGGATGAGTTATAAAACTACAACTGACCTGTCACAGTGAAGAAGTGGGCTACAACGACCTGCATAAAGGGTGAGTTATTAAACTATAACTGACCTGTCACAGTGAAGAAGTGGGCTACAACGACCTGCATAAAGGATGAGTTATAAAACTACAACTGACCTGTCACAGTGAAGAAGTGAGCTACAATGACCTGCATAAAGGGTGAGTTATAAAACTATAATTGACCTGGCACAGTGAAGATCTGGGCTACAGCGAACTGCATAAAGGGTGAGTTATAAAACTACAACGGACCTGTCACACTGAAGAAGTGGGCTACAACGACCTGCATAAAGGGTGAGTTATAAAACTACAACTGACCTGACACACTGAAGACGTGGGCTACAACGACCTGCATAAAGGGTGGGTTATAAAACTATAATTGACCTGGCACAGTGAAGATCTGGGCTACAGCGACCTGCGTAAAGGGTGAGTTATAAAACTATAACTGACCTGTCACAGTGAAGAAGTGAGCTACAACGACCTGCATAAAGAGTGAGTTATAAAACTACAACTGACCTGTCACACTGAAGAAGTGGGCTACAACGACCTGCATAAAGGGTGAGTTATAAAACTATAATTGACCTGGCACAGTGAAGATCTAGGCTACAGCGACCTGCGTAAAGGGTGAGTTATAAAACTATAATTGACCTGGCACAGTGAAGATCTAGGCTACAACGACCTGCATAAAGGGTGAGTTATAAAACTATAATTGACCTGGCACAGTGAAGATCTAGGCTACAGCGACCTGCGTAAAGGGTGAGTTATAAAACTATAATTGACCTGGCACAGTGAAGAAGTGAGCTACAATGACCTGCGTAAAGGGTGAGTTATAAAACTATAACTGACCTGTCACACTGAAGAAGTGGGCTACAATGACCTGCGTAAAGGGTGAGTTATAAAACTATAACTGACCTGTCACACAGAAGAAGTGAGGTACAATGACATGCGTAAAGGGTGAGTTATTAAACTATAACTGACCTGGCACAGTGAAGAATTGAGCTACAACGAATTTTGTAGACGATACCTGAGTTATCGTAAAGAGTGAGTTTTTAGAAATCAACATATTTGATGTTTACTGTGTCATGTATATCGTGGTAAATAAAGTAAATATGATGCAAAAACTTTTAATTTATAATTCTAACAGTATTGTTTATGCAAAGCAATTTATTATAAATCGCTAAAAACTATTCAAACACAAAGCAATTTCGTTCTTGACTGTTGTACACATAGGTTCGTTTTAGTATTCAGTGTATACAAAAATAGTTTAATTAACAGTTAATAAAATTGACTTTAATTGATAATTGATTTTAAATTATCAATTAAAAAACTGAAATTCAGATCACGAGTTTATCAAAGTGAATGAAAATGTTTCGAAGATACATGAATTTTTTTATCATTACAACAAATATAAATAAATATTTACTTTTTATTAATTGTTTTAATACTAATATACACATGACTATACAGCACAAGTCAAGTGTTAGTATAAATTGGAATAATATTTTTTTTTTTTTAATCATGGAATTCAAGTACAATGTTATGAAATTAAAATGTTCTTTCAGTTTTGCTTGATTTACTTTTACGACCAGTAAAGTCTAAGTCTGTATCAGATTCAGAGCCTCCATGAAAACCTTCATCTACACAGTCACTATCTCCCCTTATTGAAGCTGTAAAACATCATTCCTTCTTATCATCTTTTCATGATATTCTATAATGTATGTTAGCATGAACGTATAAAACAACACTGTCAACTACTGCCAACATAAACGCCAGTACAAACAAAACTGTTGTGCAAGCAAGTTGAATAGGCTATTGAATTTACGAGCCTTCTCGTACGTTCTTCTAAGTACGTGTATGTATAGGGTTTTCCAAAGTAGTAATCTATGCTATACTGTTTGATATTATGCTTAAATGTCATACAAAGAATTATTCGGTGTTGAAATTAAAACGTTTCAGTTTTGCTTCATTGAATTTAAAGACCACTAAAACACTTTAAAGTCTCTATCAGATTAGGTCTATATATTATTTGTCATTAAGTCATCTTATATTTTTTTGAATTTACATAATTTAATACTACCTTGCAAAGAGACGTTTTCCTATAAATTACAGGAAACTAATTAACTATCCATAAATTATTTACAGCAATCACATTTAACAATTAATTAATGTACGTGAAATAATCTTGGAAATATTCTCACCACTGTTTAATTACTTGCTAGTGTCAAATAAACGGCAAAATTAAAAGAAGTTCAAACTAAACTAGTAAAGCTCATCGAATTTCTTTTAAATTGACGACTACAGTATTACAGTTTAAATAAAGCTTGTATTAGACAATAAGTACAGCCATTTACTATCGAAAGGCGTACCTTTCGTGAGAGTTTTAGCACTGTTGGCACTAGTGGCGTAGTGCTGTAACCCAGCTACGTGGAAACAAAGTCTTGTGGAAATTCTAGGCGATATGTTTTTTGCTCGGCCTACACGGCGTCTGTTAAATGGTTGTGATCAGCGTTGACACTACTAGAAAACTGAAGTGTCGGTGTTGGGTGGTGATCAGTGACCGGAGTTGTGTGGGGGAAGGATGGTCAATTAACTGACAATGATATCAATACTACGTAGTTCCGATTCCACGCCAAGCTGTAGTTGACTTGGCTATTAATAAATGGGCCTCTCTGAGCATAAGTCAGTTAGTAACTAGACTACATAGATCAACCACATGTCCAGCTCAACGTCAGCTGGTCACACGATAGCTAGTTAGTCAGCTCAACGTCAGCAGGTCACACGACAGCTAGTCGGTCAGCTCAACGTCTAACGTTCGCTGGCACACAATACCAACCTCTCTAATCGTATGAAAATCAGCTAATCTTAAGCCAAAACCAAATTGGCCTGATTTTCATTACAGTACAAGCTTAACTCTGTACGTGACAAGTAACTGGTGATATTCACTTAAGATGCAGTAAATCTTTTAGGCAGTATTTTGTATTTTACAACATGTAACGACTCTTAAATCATCTCAAATTTCATAAGAACCAACAAAAAAGCGTAGGAAAAAATATTAATTTTGATTTAAAAAAGAAATAATTGTAAAATTATATAAATGGACAAAAATTAATTACATACATAAATATATAAACCTTTAAGCTAATTATTAAATCATATTTAGAAATTAATCGATAAATTAACCAGATCGTGTAATATTTCAATAATTTTATATATTTCATAATTGGGCTTTGACTGAGCAGGTAACTGTAAACTTTAATTATATTACGCTATATATTCACACCGCAACAAACAGTGCAAATCTTCACTTTTGTGCAAATCTTCGCATTAATATTGGCTAAAGTTATTATTATTTAAAATAGAATTCTCAAAAAATTGCGTCTTTGTAGGGAAAGATAATTTGGCATATTACTCTATTGTATTTATTTAGATAAGTGTTAATTATTTTGTTGTTTGAATAAATAAAACAAGCCAATAAGTCTTTAACAATAACAGGAATATGCTATATAAAAAACTCATACTATTTTTTTCTTCATATAAATTAAAGTTTTTAATAGCTTGTGCTTCACAACAACCGTATATAGTAAATATATGATATTACATGCTGCAAGAATTTGTTTCTATTAGAAAAATCACCCATGAATATTATATTCAATTACTGATGCTAAATAGGTCACAAACAGCTATGCACTAAGCTGTGATGGTAAATGACAATTACCAGTTAAGTAGTCGTATCCCCTTCGCAGCCCGTTTCTTACCAAAAGCCAGATATATACAGTCATGTCACATTTAATGTATTCTGTGTCTGGACTGTCACCACTTCATCGATCACCTTCACTTTCCTGAATAATACTTTCCAAAAGCCAGATAGATACAGTCATGTCACACTTAATATACTCCGTGACTTAACTGTCCTCACTTCATCGATCACCTCCACTTTCCTGAATATTACATTCCTCAAGCCCGATAGATACAGTCATGTCACACTTAATATATTCCGTGTCTGGACTGTCCTCACTTCATCGATTACATCCGCTTTCCTGAACATTACGTTCCACAAGCCCAATAGATACAGTCATGTCACACTTAATATATTCCGTGTCTTAACTGTCCTCACTTCATCGTTTACCTCCGCTATCCTGAACATTACGTTCCACAAGCCCAATAGATACAGTCATGTTCACTTAATATACTCCCTGTCTTAACTGTCCTCACTTCATCGATCACCTCCACTTTCCTGAATATTACATTCCTCAAGCCCAATAGATACAGTCATGTCCCACTTAATATGTACCGTGTCTGAACTGTCCTCATTTCATCGATCACCTCCAATTTCCTGAACATTACTTTCCACAAGCCCAATAGATACAGTCATGTTCACTTAATATACTCCCTGTCTTAACTGTCCTCACTTCATCGATCACATCCACTTTCCTGAACATTACTTTCCTCAAGCCCGATTGATACAGTCATATAACACTTAATATATACCGTGTCTGGACTATCCTCACTTCATCGATTACCTCCGCTTTCCTAAAAATTACGTTCCACAAACCCAATAGATACAGTCATGTCACACTTAATATATTCCGTGTCTTAACTGTCCTCACTTCATCGTTACCTCCGCTTTCCTGAACATTACGTTCCACAAGCCCAATAGATACAGTCATGTCACACTTAATGTATACTGTGTCTGGACTGTCCTCACTTCATCGATCACCTCCACTTTCCTGAACATTATATTCCAAAAGCCAGATGGATACAGTCATGTCACACTTAATATACTCCGTGTCTTAACTGTCCTCACTTCATCGATCACCTCCACTTTCCTGAACATTACTTTCCTCAAGCCCGATTGATACAGTCATGTCACACTTAATATATTCCGTGTCTGGACTGTCCTCACTTCATCGATTACCTCCGCTTTCCTGAACATTACGTTCCACAAGCCCAATAGATACAGTCATGTCACACTTATTATATACCTTGTCTTAACTGTCCTCATTTCATCGATCACCTCCACTTTCCTGAACATTACTTTTCTCAAGCCCGATAGATACAGTCATGTCACACTTAATATACTCCGTGTCTTAAATGTCCTCACTTCATCGATCACCTCCACTTTCATGAACATTACGTTCCACAGGCCCAATAGATACAGTCATGTCATACTTAATATATTCCGTGTCTTAACTGTCAACACTTCATAGATCACCTCCACTTTCCTGAACATTACTTTCCTCAAGCCCGACTGATACAGTCATATAACACTTAATATATACCGTGTCTGGACTGTCCTCACTTCATCGATTACATCCGCTTTCCTGAACATTACGTTCCACAAGCCCAATAGATACAGTCATGTCACACTTAATATATTCCGTGTCTTAACTGTCCTCACTTCATCGTTTACCTCCGCTATCCTGAACATTACGTTCCACAAGCCCAATAGATACAGTCATGTCACACTTAATGTATACTGTGTCTGGAGTGTCCTCACTTCATTGATCACGTCCACTTTCCTGAACATTACTTTCCACAAGCCCAATAGATACAGTCATGTTACACTTAATACACTCCGTGTCTTAACTGTCCTCACTTCATCGATCACCTCCACTTTCCTGAACATTACTTTCCTCAAGCCCGATAGATACAGTCATGTCACACATAATATATTCCGTGTCTTAACTGTCCACACTTCATCGATCACCTCCACTTTCCTGAACATTACTTTCCCCAAGCCCGATAGATACAGTCATGACCCACTTAATACATTCCGTGTCTTAACTGTCCTCACTTCATCGATCACCTCCACTTTCCTGAATATTACTTTCCTCAAGCCCGATAGATACAGTCATGTCACACTTAATATATTCCGTGTCTTAACTGTCCTCACTTCATCGATCACCTCCACTTTCCTGAACATTACTTTCCTCAAGCCCGATAGATACAGTCATGTCCCACTTAATACATTCCGTGTCTTAACTGTCCTCACTTCATCGATCACCTCCACTTTCCTGAACATTACTTTCCAAAAGCCAGATAGATACAGTCATGTCACACTTAATACATTCCGTGTCTTAACTGTCCTCACTTCATCGATCACCTCCACTTTCCTGAACATTACTTTCCTCAAGCCCGATAGATACAGTCATGTCACACTTAATACATTCCGTGTCTTAACTGTCCTCACTTCATCGATCACCTCCACTTTCCTGAACATTACGTTCCACAAGCCCAATAGATACAGTCATGTCACACTTAATATATTCCGTGTCTTAACTGTCCTCATTTCATCGATCATCTCCAATTTCCTGAACATTACTTTCTTCAAGCCCGATAAGTACAGTCAAGTCACACTTAATATATACCGTGTCTGGACTGTCCACACTTCATCGATCACCTCCACTTTCCTGAACATTACTTTCCTCAAACCCGATAGATACAGTCATGTCACACTTAATATATACCATGTCTGGACTGTCCACACTTCATCGATCACCTCCACTTTCCTGAACATTACTTTTCACAAGCCTGTCGGTTTGGTCACGTCACGCTAAATTTGTTAAGTGTCTGGACTATCCCAGCTTCATCGATCATTGATGTAGTTATGTAACACTAAAATAGTAATATAATTCATACATCATGTTGAAATTATGAACAAATCGGCATTTTATGCTCGTTCGAAAGTGAGTTCAAAGTGAACACTATTGTTGAGTATAACATACCTATTCACAGTTTCAGTTGTAGTATAGCAAGTTTATTTATTGTATAAGGTATTAAAAATATTCCATTTGTGTATCGTCCTGTCTCATTCACAACAAAAGACTGTTTAGTTAGTTGACTGTATAGTTTTATCAGACCGTTTCCGATAATTCTGAACACACGTCCAGATTTGATGGTTGTTTTAAACATTATCAATTTCAACAATTACGATATTAATCTTATTAAACAGCATTTTCGATCATGTTTTGTAAGCAATTAATATTAGGATGAGATGAACAAGAACTAAATTACTTTGTTAACATTGTACTATTTTTATATTACGTCTATTAGTGTAGAATCATCCTATGAAAACACAAGAATATAGATACTGCCAACTGAATCGATTGTAAAAATATACAGGATGGAAAAATGTGAAATTGTTTTCACAACAACGTTATTTTTTCCATACATAATTTGATAATTTAATTTTTTTTAATAATTATGTTTCATTAAGTATAATTTTTGATCAGAATAATTACTTAAATCCGTTAAATAGCGTATAAATAATATTGTTCAAATTAGTTACTTTTAAATTCAAATAACCGCTACTCTGGAAAGGATAAACCTTTCAAGGTCCGGTTTGCAGCCACTAATTTCTCTTAAATAGACCTTTTACTTGAAACTCTACCTAGGCTTACGCTGAAGATTTTCGTTCAACTCCTCGTGGGGCGTCCCACTGAAAAGATGAAATGTCACTAAAGGCGTGAAAAAGTATGTTCTTTGTGACCATGATGATGTATAAGATTTCGTTTTTAGCGAATTCATACAAAAATTGTGAAAGCATTTTCATAATTTGTTTCCCACCCTGTAGTTAGAAATGATACAGGAGGATATTGTTGTTAGTAAGTCTAGAATTTATTGTTAGTAATTCTTAGGAATATTGTTCCAAATACTAAAACTCTGAATGGAAAAATTCCATTTATAAATGCTATGGACTTATATGTTATCAAAAGAACTTAAATTAGGGCTTTTATACCTGCCTTTAAACAAACTTATGGCTCTCTGATCGCACACCTGTGTCGTAAATAAGGTCGTAAATAAAAGGAATATACAAGAAAAGCCACGCGGAGGCGTAGACACCTTGGGACGACATGTGGCGTAGATGGCTAAACTTTAATGCAACTTTTCCCTGATGGCCGTAAAAAAGGTGTATCCCATAAATGTAATATATATCATTATGTACTTTCTCATGAAAAAATAATTTTTTATACGGAGCTGGTATTTTATTCCTCACTTTATATTACACATTTTACTTATGTCAAGGTTGAAGGCTTCCACGGTAAATTGATAAAACGTTCTCAAATTATCTTCAAGATAATACAATTCAACATTGTATATTTGCATCTTTGTGCATTAGTAATAATTACACATAACTCATAATAGTTAAGAAAAAATGCAATAAATAATAACTCCTAAAAAAACACAATATATTTTACTAACGGGTTTAATACAATGCATTTTCAAAGCTGTGAGATCGATTTTGAAGAATAACTTCTAACAAGGAATATAAACTAGATTTTCTCACATAAACACTATTTAAATTGCAAACACGAAAACATAATTTAAATCATTATAAAATTCAACTATATTATAATATCAAACGGAGAGTTGGGATTTAAAATATGCTTAAAGAAAATTGTAAAAAAACATCCAAACTTTTTAAGTGGGTAAAAATACTAACCGTAAAAAACACCCCACCATATATTTCGAATCAGAGATTGATTTGGCGAAGTCATCCAAGGTGCACCAACTCTAAAATTACGGATAGAGATTAATTAAAGAACAAAGTTATTGGACGGATCCCTGAGGTGGTCAACTCTACCTGGATTACTTGGGTGGCTTGAGTAGTCCTTTGACGGTCAATAAGGGTTAATGATACCCCTTGAATACGGTTTGACGTCACTAGCTGTGACGTATCTTTAATATACACAGTTATTAGAGGGATCCCTGAGGTGGTCTACTCTACCTGGATTACTTGGGTGGCTATAGTAGTCCTTTGACGGTCAATAAGGGTTAATGATACCCCTTGAATACGGTTTGACGTCACTAGCTGTGATGTATCTTTAATATACACAGTTATTAGAGGGATCCCTGAGGTGGTCTACTCTACCTGGATTACTTGGGTGGCATGAGTAGTCCTTTGACGGTCAATAAGGGTTAATGATACCCCTTGAATACGGTTTGACGTCACTAGCTGTGATGTATCTTTAATATACACAGTTATTAGAGGGATCCCTGAGGTGGTCAACTCTACCTGGATTACTTGGGTGGCTTGAGTAGTCCTTTGACGGTCAATAAGGGTTAATGATACCCCTTGAATACGGAATTACGTCATTAGCTGTGACGTATCATTAATGGACAAAGTTATTAGAGGGATCCCTGAGGTGGTCAACTCTACCTGGATTACTTGGGTGGTTTGAGTGGTCCTTTGACGGTCTATAAGGGTTAATGATACCCCTTGAATACGGTTTGACGTCACTAGCTGAGACTTATCTTTAATATACACAGTTATTAGAGGGATCCCTGAGGTGGTCTACTCTACCTGGATTACTTGGATGGCTTGAGTGGTCCTTTGACGGTCTATAAGGGTTAATGATACCCCTTGAATACGGTTTGACGTCACTAGCTGAGACTTATCTTTAATATACAAAGTTATTAGAGGGATCCCTGAGGTGGTCTACTCTACCTGGATTACTTGGGTGGCTCGAGTGGTCCTTTGACGGTCTATAAGGGTTAATGATACCCCTTGAATACGGTTTGACGTCACTAGCTGAGACTTATCTTTAATATACACAGTTATTAGAGGGATCCCTGAGGTGGTCTACTCTACCTGGATTACCTGTGTGGCTATAGTAGTCCTTTGACGGTCAATAAGGCTTAATGATACCCCTTGAATACGGTTTGACGTCACTAGCTGTGACGTATCATTAAATGCGTTGAGAAATATACAAAATTTAGAGTAGGCTGATTTACCTTTATATGAACAAGGAATATTCATAAATAAAAAATATCATGTTTTCAAAGTTCGTAATAGATAAGAAACAATGTATTAATTTTATTTTGCTACCTTCTTGTTATACTACAAGAATTTACTATTCGTAAAATGCAGTAAAGTTTTTGTCATTTATAAACCAAAAACTGTTTATATAGATGGTGTACGTTAGTTTGTTTGAATATTGATTAAAACTTTTGTTAGTTTTTCAAGCAACCTAAAACTTAAATTAAATTTATATAAATTCATAAAATAGCCTGATTTAAAATAATGCGATAGCTTTTATTTAACTAAAACTTCCAACAACATAAACTGTAAGTACATTCAAGGCTAATAAAGTACTGCAAAACAGTTATAGGAAAGCATAAAAACAAAGCTTTCTTAAAAAGTTATAAAAATCCCATATATCAAAGGATGTTGGATTATTATTAAACTGAGCTCATAATAATAATACGGGCATAATAAATCACAAACGAAGTAAATTTAATAAACAGAAGTAGTAATATTAAAATGTATTAAAACCCTTTCATATAAAGTGAGTTTGGATACATTCAATATTGAGGTTCATCACTCATATAATCAACAAATTATAAGGTAAAATGTCAGGTTTTTATGAAAACGTCATAAAAGTTGTACTAAAGATGAATCATAAAATCTTGTCTGGAGATGGAGTGGATCAGCAACGCCCTCGTATATCAGCGTTCTATCTATACTGCATTTTCTTGTCTGGCATTTTTAACTTTTACAAACACGTGATCAAATTGGCTCGCAGATAGATATACTGAATATTTATTAATACAGTGGGTTGAAATGATTTACAAATTATTATTATTTTTTTTAATATCATACTTTTATAACTTCATTTGTACTAGAAGATGGCGTCTTCGAAGTTGTATGTATGTAAAATATATGAAAGGACTTAAAGGTAGTATAATAATATTATTTTAATTTTATTTCATAATTTTTAAGAAGACAATTGAACTGACTAACATTATTTTTGTTGTTGTAAAGATAAAAAATATATATATAATCATTATAGCCATTTAATATTCCATACAATCACAACATTACTTTCGAAACACTGATAAATTTGTTGTGTAATTAAAAGTCATCTTTTAGCAAGGAAAAGTTTACAAGAGTAAATAATTCAAGCCAATCGTACTTAAATATGAAAGCTTTACAAATAGATTTGAATAAAAATTAAAAAGTGAATGGTTTTATTCCTCTGAAAACTTCTAGGATGAACATAGAGAGTCAGGGAAACTCCTGAAAATCTTATAAAAGAAACACTGACTATTTGTTTAAGATCCACTCTACTTATAATTTTTTTACAAGTAGGTAAGACGGGAGATATTCTCTCATTAACTTGCAATAAATTCTCAAACAAAATTATTTCAAGCCTAATAGTTTTATTATTTCATTAGTCCAAACCCACAAAAAATACATAAATCCTGGGAAGCGGCTGACAAAGAGATTAGCGAATGTTTCTTAAATATTGTTGAGTAAGTTTCATGTAATTAAAGGAGACAAGAGAAGCCTACTTGTCATCAGTGACTTGAGGAACATGGAAATTAAATTAGCGAAGCGTAACGACACAATGTAAGTTACTGAAAAGCGATGGGCTTATCTAACCTGAAATGCACTAAAAATTATATAACATACATTAGTAAAGTTTAATTAATTTGCAACTGTATATTAGGTCTTGATAGTTTTCAAATTATCATTCATATAATCAATCCGAAACTACTTATATGGTTATTTTCTTAATTATGCAATTAAATACAGTTATTTTTATTCACATGAATAAGGTAGCATTACCAAGTTAAATTTTAGTTTTACAGTTTATACAATAGTGTTGGTGTGCATATCGGTATATTATATATGTGGCTACTTCCCTTTGTGTAGGTTGTCCTGCAGGCAAAGTTTGACATAAGTGGTTTGCCAAAGTTGGCCGCCATATTGGAAATACATATCTGTGTTTCGTGGTGTAACTTGAACCTTAGTTTATATATCACAATTTGTAGAAGAGTGTCGGTAAATTTAATAAGTGTCTACTTTTGTTCGTCAAGTTTTTTTGCAGTCAAAGGTTGGCAGAATTGGTTTGCCGAAGTTGGCCGCCATATTGGCTGTACACGCATAACTGTTATAACAGTTATGTGTGCTGTAATTTGAACCTTAGTTTATATAATACAAATTGACATAAGTGTGATCACATTCCTACTATAAAGTAAACATTCTTATGTCCTGCGAAAACACATAGTACTTTAGGCTTCAGAAGTATTTATTGTTAGTTAACATGGAAAAGGTCATAACAATGGAACTCGTTACAAAATAAAGAACACTTTTCTTGTAATTACATGTGAGTAATATTTCTTGTCATGATCATGATGTTAAATAATTATAACTATTTAATAAAAATATAAACCATTAAGATATTTTAAGTAATATCAAACCCCGATTGCCTTGTGCAATGGTAAATGCAAGCTATTACTGCAATGTTTTTTCATCCAGCCCATCTTTAACTGTAACATATAATTGGTATGGTAAGAAACAGAGTTAAACAATCAAAGAAACATCAAGAAGATTAAGTACCTTGTAATAAAACAATTCTATAAATTTATTTCATTTAAACTTTCTAAATTACTTCCACTTGTAGATTCAATCAGCCTCTAATACGCCGAAAATATCTTTGGAATTAAAATAACAAGATAACTCGTTTATAAAAACCGAAGACACTTTAACATATCAAGTGAAATGAAAACGAAATGAGAGGAAAAACGTCTTTATTGCAACATGAGGCGAAGTTAAGGCTGCAAAGCCCTTTCTACCACTTAACCTCAGTATGTTAAGTGAATGTTTAGTGCTAACAAAATCCTATATCATGACATTCCATGATAGAGGCTATAAATACATTATGAAATAATAACTTAAATATTTGTCATTCGAAGAAGTATTTGTAAAAGTATGAAGCATCACTAAGTTTGTAATTTTCTCCTTTTAATAATGCAAATGGTAAATTACAAATACTTAATTAAGTTAAAACATTAACTGTATAATCTTAAAACATATAGAATATATAGAAAAGATAAATGTCAATGTCACATTTTGCTGGAGGATAGTTAGAGACAGAATATTGTAGTGTAAAATATTGGCGCTAACGTGACCGATTGATACAGCTAACTTATACGTCTCAATGTTAAAATGTAATCTTCCTTAGTGATTTATTTATTTACCTACAGCAAACTACGTTCAGTAACTTCATCTCAAATTTACATAAAACGATGAATGTTTAAAAGTATTTGATTAAATTTAATCATTGAAGTTTATCTAATAAAATCAAAGGATAACAATCAAATAGGACCAAAATCGTTAACACTATATTTTTATTAAGGTATACTAAATTTTATTAAAGTAAATATCAATAAAATATGGTCTGAGCTAGGATACTTTGTTTTTTAGATTTAATCTTTTATGTTAGATGCGACAAAATAAAGAGAAAACATGCATAGCGTACAGTTTCATTTCGTTTTAAAATTACAAACATTTAGCAGTAGTCTGATAATAATTTGCCAATGACGACTAAAACTATAACATTCATGAACGTGAAAAAACACAAAATTAAAAAGCCAAAAATGCTAAGAGTGATAAATCAAGGTATGTCCAACAGTAATCATATAAACAGATGTTGGCAGGGAGGGAGGGGATAGTTTGTTTCATCCCCTCCCAAATAATGCAAATCAATGTTGGAGAGCAGAAGAAGGGTGGGGATACGGTTTATCTCTGTAGCTATAAAACCCCGTTGTCAGGATATATATATATATATATATATATATATATATATATATATATATATATATATATATATATATATATGGTTATGGAATGATTAACCCCAAAGGTAATAGTATAAATAAGAGGGTTGGATGGCATGATCACGCAAACAATAACTATAAGAGGAGGGTTGGATGGCATGATCACACAAACAATAAATATAAGAGGAGGGTTGGGTGGCATGATCACACAAACAATAACTATAAGAGGAGGGTTGGGTGGCATGATCACACAAACAATAAATATAAGAGGAGGGTTGGGTGGCATGATCACGCAAACAATAACTATAGGAAGAGGGTTGGATGGCATGATCACACAAACAATAAATATAAGAGCAAATTTTGTATGGAGGAATTAATATATGATCCTGTTTAGACTATAAATATGTCTAGAGATTGATTGGGGAGTAAATATATTTAAATTAGTAATTTCAACCCCGGACAGATGAGCAACGTGCTTCAGTCAATCTGTCCAATATGGAAAATAAAAAAAAAAACTAGACATGATTCAGAATGAGTAATCCATATTCATTCTTTAGGTCACCTTTAGATTCGCTGTTATGAACTCTATTATACTTCGTGAGAAGTGAGGTGAAATGAAAAACTTCTTTGTTAGGAGCAAAATTAGGACGATAATGTTCTAAAACAAAAAGAATTTATTATCCATGCAATAATTCCTTTTTACTATTTTTTTTTTTTTTTTTTTTTTTTTTTTTTTTTTTTTTTTTTTTTTTTTTTTTTTTTTTTTTTTTTTTTTTTTTTTTTTTTTTTTTTTTTTTTTTTTTTTTTTTTTTTTTTTTTTTTTTTTTTTTTTTTTTTTTTTTTTTTTTTTTTTTTTTTTTTTTTTTTTTTTTTTTTTTTTTTTTTTTTTTTTTTTTTTTTTTTTTTTTTTTTTTTTTTTTTTTTTTTTTTTTTTTTTTTTTTTTTTTTTTTTTTTTTTTTTTTTTTTTTTTTTTTTTTTTTTTTTTTTTTTTTTTTTTTTTTTTTTTTTTTTTTTTTTTTTTTTTTTTTTTTTTTTTTTTTTTTTTTTTTTTTTTTTTTTTTTTTTTTTTTTTTTTTTTTTTTTTTTTTTTTTTTTTTTTTTTTTTTTTTTTTTTTTTTTTTTTTTTTTTTTTTTTTTTTTTTTTTTTTTTTTTTTTTTTTTTTTTTTTTTTTTTTTTTTTTTTTTTTTTTTTTTTTTTTTTTTTTTTTTTTTTTTTTTTTTTTTTTTTTTTTTTTTTTTTTTTTTTTTTTTTTTTTTTTTTTTTTTTTTTTTTTTTTTTTTTTTTTTTTTTTTTTTTTTTTTTTTTTTTTTTTTTTTTTTTTTTTTTTTTTTTTTTTTTTTTTTTTTTTTTTTTTTTTTTTTTTTTTTTTTTTTTTTTTTTTTTTTTTTTTTTTTTTTTTTTTTTTTTTTTTTTTTTTTTTTTTTTTTTTTTTTTTTTTTTTTTTTTTTTTTTTTTTTTTTTTTTTTTTTTTTTTTTTTTTTTTTTTTTTTTTTTTTTTTTTTTTTTTTTTTTTTTTTTTTTTTTTTTTTTTTTTTTTTTTTTTTTTTTTTTTTTTTTTTTTTTTTTTTTTTTTTTTTTTTTTTTTTTTTTTTTTTTTTTTTTTTTTTTTTTTTTTTTTTTTTTTTTTTTTTTTTTTTTTTTTTTTTTTTTTTTTTTTTTTTTTTTTTTTTTTTTTTTTTTTTTTTTTTTTTTTTTTTTTTTTTTTTTTTTTTTTTTTTTTTTTTTTTTTTTTTTTTTTTTTTTTTTTTTTTTTTTTTTTTTAAAAGTTAATGAAGTTCCATGAAGTTCTGGTAGTGCCCGCCAGTAAAAGTTAATGAAGTACCGTGAAGTTCTGGTAGTGCCCATCTGTAAAAAGTTAATGAAGGAGGGTGAATTGGTGATCCCGTCACTATAAGAGGGGGTGTAATAAGAAGTAACCATAGAAGTTGTGGATGCCCCATACTTAAAGGGGTTGGATGGCATGATCACATAACAATAACTATAAGAGGAGGGTTGTAGTGCATGATCACACAAACAATAACTATAAGAGGGAGGGTTGGATGGCATGATCACGCAAACAATAACTATAGGAAGAGGGTTGGATGGCATGATCACACAAACAATAAATATAAGAGCAAATTTGTATGGAGGAATTAATATATGATCCTGTTTAGACTATAAATATGTCTAGAGATTGATTGGGGAGTAAATATATTTAAATTAGTAATTTCAACCCCGGACAGATGAGCAACGTGCTTCAGTCAATCTGTCCAATATGGAAAATAAAAAAAAAAACTAGACATGATTCAGATTGAGTAATCCATATTCATTCTTTAGGTCACCTTTAGATTCGCTGTTATGAACTCTATTATACTTCGTGAGAAGTGAGGTGAAATGAAAAACTTCTTTGTTAGGAGCAAAATTAGGACGATAATGTTCTAAAACAAAAAGAATTTATTATCCATGCAATAATTCCTTTTTACTATGTCACATTTAACATAAAACAATTAAATTTTTGTCCTAGTTAAGACAACATATTATTTATTTGTAATCTCCTAACATTTATTTTAAGGGGTATAAAAGTAATCCGTATTCTTATAAGAGTATATTTTAATATACGGACTCTTCAGTTAATAGAGACTAAGGATAACAGCCAGTATAAAGGGATGTGAAGATGGATTACGCAGTCTGAAACACGTTGCCTAGTATTGGACAGATTAGTTGAAGGACGTCAGGAATACAAAAATATAATCAAATTGTTTTGCTACAGAATTATCATATGGATTGATGTTAAAGAGAGAGGATGTCAATTGGTTTTAACGTGTTCTATCTCACATCAGCAGCTACATTAAAATTAATAATAAGCATATTTGTGCGTTGCAATGTTAATGTTCAATGTTTATTTCTCTAATTGTGCAAGATTTGTTTCAAGGTCTGTAGGTTTAACAATTCCCTTGACATATATCTCAACCATAAGAGACCTGTCATCTACATACTTAACAAAGTATATATTTTTGAGGTAGATTGTGGGCTCATTATCATTCCGAGTTACTCTGAGGGCTAATTAAAGAATCTCCATTTTAATGTTATCATTACAATTTATGTTATTGAGAAGGAAATTTTATTGCGATCAAATAAAATGTTCATTAAGTAATTCTACGAAGGTAACATGGAAAAGTTAATGAAGTACCATGAAGTTCTGGTAGTGCCCGTCTGTAAAAGTTAATGAAGTACCTTAAAGTTCTGGTAGTGCCCGTCTGTAAAAGTTAATGAAGAACTGTGAAGTTCTGGTAGTGCCCGCCTGTAAAAGTTAATGAAGTACCGTGAAGTTCTGGTAGTGCCCGTCTGTAAAAGTTAATGAAGTACCATGAAGTTCTGGTAGTGCCCGTCTGTAAAAGTTAATGAAGTACCATGAAGTTCTGGTAGTGCCCGTCTGTAAAAGTTAATGAAGTACCGTGAAGTTCTGGTAGTGCCCGTCTGTAAAAGTTTATGAAGTACCGTGAAGTTCTGGTAGTGCCCGTTTGTAAAAGTTTATGAAGTACCGTGAAGTTCTGGTAGTGCCCGTCTGTAAAAGCATACCCACTAAATACAAACCATAAACTCCATACTGTAAAGACAAGACAAAAGTCACCGGGGAAATGAACCACTTAAAAAGAACACTAATGTATAAAACGAATGCCATTCTCAAAAATTAAATGGAAATAAAAAGTAATTTACAGATAAGTTCATTTATACTTTTTTTGTCCTAACACTTTTTATGCACTCACCAAATTAAGTTTTAATTGAATATTTTTCGTGAAACTCAATTAAAGAACCGTGACAGTCACGTGTAGACATAATCTACACAAACAATGCATTTACACCTCTCCAAAACCCTTTATATTTTAATCTAGTTAATTTATTTTTAATAAAATCTCTAGAACGAAAAGATTGAACAAATTTTCCTAGTAATAAAAAATATATCATTAAGTTTTTACCTATCATTAACAGGAAAAAATCTTTAAAAGATGATATCATATTAATAATAGGAATTGTTGAAAGAATAGTACCAAGTAATTACTTTGATAGAATCAGGGATTATACGGAAGGCTAGATAGACTATTTTATATATAGCTGTTATTTGTAAATGTTTCATAGATGTTAATAACTGATTTTATAATGTTATTAATAAGCGGGAATTTACACTAACACAAGACTTTTTAAGTTAGCTCAGAAAAATAATTAAATTTTGAATAAAACGGTAGTATTAGAAAACCAAATGTTAAGTGTAATGTAGATGACATAAAACATTAAAAGAAATTCCATTTCACACTATTGGCAGTTATTTTTCACCCATGTTATTTATTTACTCAAATTTAACTAAATAACAAGATATTAAAATTTATTTTAAAATGCAAACAACTAGTCTAAATAAAAAATAAACTAGTTTCAATTCCGATTGTAATTTTATTACTTCTTTGTTGAAGTAAACAAGTACATCTGAATATTCTATGTCTAAATTTGTTTACTGAAGGGGGTGGAGTAGCCACCAAAGACAAGTGTTGGGTAAGCACCACTTTGCCTCACTTGCACGACACAATCCCTTCGATCGTTGCAAATTATCTCAACTTTGAACTCCCACAGTAGTTCAACTCCAAAATTTCTCTCCCTTTCGATTCGCTTCCAATACAAACAAGTTGTATATATTTAATACATTACCAAAACATTTCGAGTTACGATCAGTCTTTATTTAAAATTGAATAATTTTAACTAGATAAGATATTTCATTTGAATTGTTAAAAAATATCTAATTTTATGAAAAAATACATGGGTTTATCATAAAATATTGAATGTGATAAACTAATGTTTTATATATTTTATGATACTTGGGTTTACAATATTATTGTAGTATAAAATAAACAACAATTCTCTCTCTCTCTCTCTCTCTCTCTCTCTCTCTCTCTCTCTCTCTCTCTCTCTCTCTCTCTCTCTCTCTCTCTCTCTCTCTCTCTCTCTCTCTCTCTCTCTCTCTCTCTCTCTCTCTCTCTCTCTCTCTCTCTCTCTCTCTCTCTCTCTCTCTCTCTCTCTCTCTCTCTCTCTCTCTCTCTCTCTCTCTCTCTCTCTCTCTCTCTCTCTCTCTCTCTCTCTCTCTCTCTCTCTCTCTCTCTCTCTCTCTCTCTCTCTCTCTCTCTCTCTCTCTCTCTCTCTCTCTCTCTCTCTCTCTCTCTCTCTCTCTCTCTCTCTCTCTCTCTCTCTCTCTCTCTCTCTCTCTCTCTCTCTCTCTCTCTCTCTCTCTCTCTCTCTCTCTCTCTCTCTCTCTCTCTCTCTCTCTCTCTCTCTCTCTCTCTCTCTCTCTCTCTCTCTCTCTCTCTCTCTCTCTCTCTCTCTCTCTCTCTCTCTCTCTCTCTCTCTCTCTCTCTCTCTCTCTCTCTCTCTCTCTCTCTCTCTCTCTCTCTCTCTCTCTCTCTCTCTCTCTCTCTCTCTCTCTCTCTCTCTCTCTCTCTCTCTCTCTCTCTCTCTCTCTCTCTCTCTCTCTCTCTCTCTCTCTCTCTCTCTCTCTCTCTCTCTCTCTCTCTCTCTCTCTCTCTCTCTCTCTCTCTCTCTCTCTCTCTCTCTCTCTCTCTCTCTCTCTCTCTCTCTCTCTCTCTCTCTCTCTCTCTCTCTCTCTCTCTCTCTCTCTCTCTCTCTCTCTCTCTCTCTCTCTCTCTCTCTCTCTCTCTCTCTCTCTCTCTCTCTCTCTCTCTCTCTCTCTCTCTCTCTCTCTCTCTCTCTCTCTCTCTCTCTCTCTCTCTCTCTCTCTCTCTCTCTCTCTCTCTCTCTCTCTCTCTCTCTCTCTCTCTCTCTCTCTCTCTCTCTCTCTCTCTCTCTCTCTCTCTCTCTCTCTCTCTCTCTCTCTCTCTCTCTCTCTCTCTCTCTCTCTCTCTCTCTCTCTCTCTCTCTCTCTCTCCTCTTTCTATCTATCTATATCTCTATATCACTCTTTAACTAAGAATAGAGATCGTAGTTATTGGACGAATGAGTTTGATGAGTGTAATCACTGTTGCTAACTAAGCTCGACTGTTCCTTAGAAATAGCCATTTATTAATAGCCCAATAGCCAGAGCAAATAAGGGCTTAAACCTTTACGTATAATTCGAACCAAGTAGTATTGGTCTGATTGTCGGCTAACTAATAAAACACATACTCAGTTCTATTTACTACGGATCATCTAGATCCTGACTACCACCCATCATGAACACTCCAAACTCCTCTAATAGTGTTCATATCGATGGAAAACATTTGTGGTATGCCGTGTGTACTAAGAGGGCCGAATATAAACCTATCACCTATAATATCCACAATTCTTTGTCATAAAGTAGCTGGATTACAGCACTATGGAACTAGTGTCAACTATTATGACGTTTGATTAAAATTTGTCTTAACTATATTCCATATCATATTTACTTTACTAAAATTGTTTAGCGTACATCAGATTGCTGTTAGTTCTTAGCCTGGATAAGGTTAAACCTCTAGTATGGCCATTTTAGAATGAATTCACGTTGCTGTTATTTAAAAGAGTAAATCTTGTACTGGCTGTCGGAAGCTGTGCAATTGTCATAAGTCCCTCGTCACAAATCGTCATTTTACGCTTTTATGTCATAACATTTGAATATTTGCCAAGGTGTATTTTTAACATTCCTTTCAACCAAACTGACTCTAATTAAGTCCCCATAATTTGATGTCCAATAAGTGCTCACTTACCCACTATTATAGAGTGAGTAAACACTGCTTTGATGTCTTTGTCAATCGATATGAAGACACCGATACCATCAGTTACCCACCGACATTATCAATCTCCATCTATATGGCTTTGATCTATATGTAAACCATGTGTATGTATATAAATCACTGTATACACAAGGTAGTCCTTGTTACTCTTGGAGGTTTGATCAGGTTTGTCTAATCATATAATCAACTGTGATATTTTCGCAGTGGTACGAGCTATGACTATAAACGAATAAATTAACAACATGACTTTTACAGCAAAATGTTCATTGAGTATCCCAAATGTGACTTAATATTGTTAAAACCTCTTTATTATAGATGACAATCTATTCACATTCCTTGGTCTGGCGAGTATAGTTGTGTTGCGCCAGGGTCCAGGTAGGCCAGCGGGTCGAATGTTGTTACTTACAGACAAGTACAACTTTAGAGTAAGTTCAATTAAATCTTATTCAAAATAAAATTCTAGTTCTAATAGTAAAATGAACAACGAATAAATTTGTAATACAATATAAGTTACCTATATAGATAGAAAATTGTACACCTAGATTATGTATGGTTTTAAATATTCCCATAATAAGCATTGAAGTTATTAATAATTAATTAAAAACACGGCTAAAGCTTAAAAAGGTATCATTGTGATGAATTTTACTCTTAATTTAAAGAAAAAAAATTACTACTACTGCTCGAATTTTTGATATATTGTATTTTTTTATATATTGCATTTTTTATGCATTTTTATGTAAGTTGATGCGTATACATTTTTGAAAATTACCCTCGATGATTTAAAAGCAGGAAGTAGCTTGTTAGCAAAAATAGCTGTATATTTTGGATTCACGTAAGTATTTTAGTTGGATTCTTCATAAGCACATTAACTATGAAACTAATAATTATCAAAATGTTTTATAACTATGAAAACAATACTTTTATCAAACAAGATTACTACTGTAACCAATTTAGACACCTTATTTCTCACATCACTATTGTCATTGATGTAAATTTCAATGAAATTCTCTTCCAATTTTCTCAAGAAAATGTAAAACTCAAAAAACCATAAATATATCATAGAGAAAAACACAAAAAATATTAGAATAATTTTTATTTACGGATTTTACTAAGTTTCATTATTTATAGTTAATTTCGTTTTTGGTACTATCATCATTGTTATCTGGAGATATTGACCCTGAAACTAATGTTTTTTTTAATATTATATCAATTTTGCCTGATGTATTACTATAGACAAGGGTCCCATGTTAAACCAACTCATCGATTTTATATACAACATTATTCATCAATTATAAATATATATCAATAGCGAAAAAATAATACATGTATTACCAGAAGTTGAAAGGAGACCATTAAATCTAATAATATCTGGAAATGCAAGTCAGTGTCTAAATATTGTATAAGTAAACGTCACACAACACAAATGTATTACAATATAAGCACAAAATGCACAAATATATTACAATACAAGTATTTAAAATGTGTGTAATGCACAAATATTACGGTGATCAATTTTGGTGTACCACGCTCACCTTCCTCAGACCAGAGTGATTCAGAAAAGAATCATGCTAATTAAAAAAAATTAGTGTCTAAATGTAATTCCTACAACAGCTGATCACTTTTATTTGTCTCCAGATCAGTTTAGAGACACTTTAGCTGTTCGTTACGGCCACACGTAAAGAAGATTACCGACTGATTGTGATGGCTGTGATTCCATAATGAATTTGACACATGCATTAAATTGCAAAAAAGAGGTCTAGTTAAAAATGGACATGATCAACACAGAGGTCACCATGCTGCCATTGCAAACATGACTTGAAAAGGAGTTGACGTTGAGCCGGTTCTCCGAGAAGTTGATCCCCAAAATAATATTCCAGCTTAGCAAGCTGATTTTAAAATAAATGAAATTTGGAAGGTGAGAAAGTTGCGTTTTTCTATAACCGCATTATAATTCTGACGCTGGTTCTTATGCAAACCAAGTCTGGACCACAACTTCAAGAAATTATGCCATGCAAAAATATAAAAAGCATGACAGAGCTGCTAAAGATATCAGAGGAAGCTTTACTCCACTTATGTTCGACCGAAGAGTTCTACACAAAGAGAATGAAGCCTTTCAAAAAATAACGGGTGAAACTCTGGCTATAAAATGGAGGAAGTCTTATTCCCACGTCATTGTATGGCTGATAGTCCAGATCCAGCTTTCAATTATTTGAGCTGTGTCCTTACGCCTTCGAGGGACAAGGAGGAAAATAGATGGAGCGGCGATGCCCTTCTTCAACAACTGATGTGATATTTAAAAATGTATGTATTATTTTTATCTTATATTTATTTGTATACAATCATCTTTTCTATTTCCAATAAATTTTTATCGTGCTAAGGCATTGAATTTTTTAATATAAAAAAATTGTACAATAGTAATTAAGCTCACAATTCTAAATAAGTCAGAGACAATATTATTATTCCACCAAATCAATACCCTAAAATACTACAGGCCTGTAAACGAGTATACCTACCAGTCACATTCAGAGGACAAAAAAGATAATTCCTGATATTTTAACCCAAAAGTAGAAAATTTATGATGAAAACATTATTATTATTATCATGTCTACAAAAAATATTCAATGTTTTCATTCTTAATAAATAAAATCAACCCAAATAATAATTTGAGTTGTCCTCATTGTTATAAAATGTTTAAATTTGATGCTCAACAGATACATATCAAAACATCATCTTCAGATGTCACGATAAAATTGGCTAAAAATATGAGCCAGCGATTAAAAATACATAAATCATATATGAACCTATAATCAAAGAAGAAAGTAACACATCACAAATACAATATGTATACCAGTATAAAAATACTGTGATTTAATATATGGGAAAACAGGCTCACTACGTAATTGACAGCTACATGACTGAGTTTTAAACAAATATTCAAGATGTTTAGCAGGTCCTAAACATCCAGCAATAAAATATTGTAAATTAAGAAGAAAACAATTAATAAAAGAAATAGAGACAAAACATGACTATAGTATAATTAATTATGACCTATCAAATTATCTTCATTACAATGAAATGAAAAATATAGCAAGACATACATTGAAATTAGAAAGAACAATCACTTGTAAAATACCTAAAAATGAAACAGAAAACTTCTTTTAAAAAAAAGAATATCTTTATTTAATTACCTAACACCAATGGTAGATATTAGAGGTTAGCCAATATTAATTAACGAAACGGAAAGAATGACATATGTTTATATTAGAAAAAGAAATGTTAGAATCCACGTGTAAATCCATCAATTTTAGCAAGTACAATCTAAATTCTCTTAAACCATTCGTCTCAATTAACACAGTGAAATTTAAGGGAATAAACATAGTTAATGGCAATTTAAGGGAATAAACATAGTTAATGGCAATTTAAGGGAATAAACATAGTTAATGGCAATTTAAGGGAATAAACATAGTTAATGGCAATTTAATTACAAATTTATAAATATTTCTTCAAAATACGTAGTTACAAAAGTACAATAATTACTAAAGAGAATTCTATTTAAAGCCTAGGCATTGATTACAATGGTGAAATTAAAATAAATATAAGACATATTATAAATAACCTAAAAATAATCTTCATAAATATCCAGTATTAATGAAGTCTGATCAAAAATAAAAATATCCTATATTTGACCATCTCCTGTACATTCTTTATAGTATGCTCCCTAAATAAACTAACTCGTACATGAGTAGAAGACATTGCTAACATTAGGAGG
This sequence comes from Stictocephala bisonia, assembly GCA_035578905.1. Classification (NCBI taxonomy): domain Eukaryota; kingdom Metazoa; phylum Arthropoda; class Insecta; order Hemiptera; family Membracidae; genus Stictocephala; species Stictocephala bisonia. The sequence goes on along the minus strand of JAQJVL010000273.1, from coordinate 639,443 downwards.
AGTTCAGTTATAGAATTTCTAGGAATAACTGGAGACTGTCCAAATTACATGATCTATGCTCACGATCCGTGCAACCTTAGAGGAATATTTAAAGCTTCATGGAGAATATTTAAATTCTCCATGAATATTTAAATGGAATATTTAAAGCTTTCATCCAATGCTATAATACTTGTGGAAAACTTCTCAAGGTCAATTACCTTAAATTATTAAATATAAATGACTTCAACTAGGAACAAATTATTTGATTAAAGACACCTAATGTTTATACTAACTTTGAAGAAATTCTTAGAAATAACCAAAATAAATTATCTTCCCAAAAACCTCAATAGAATAATCATTTACAATCAGTAAACAATGACTGGTCAAAACTTCCTGAAAAGGAAAAGGTATATTAATGCTCAAAGATAATTCAAATTTAACAGAATAATAGACGCTAAATTTGGATTTAGTATTTATGAATGGACCGACATAACTCTAGTACTGTTGCAAGATCAATCCTCAACCTCTAGACAACCTATGTCACCATCTCGGCTGCAATGAGATTGAATCTCTTGACCATGTTTTGATGTACTGCCCTGAGAGAAATAACCATCATATAACAGGAACAATGTTGAAAAATGAGTTCAGAAATAGAAATTGGGACGTACAGTTAAAAATCCATGTGTAGTTAGTAGAAAGATGTAATAGAAAAACGGATACTACTGCTTTAAATAGAAATATTAAAGGTTTCCCAATTATAGATCCTTCGATAAGACTTAAAACAACTTATTAAATTATATTAACCCTTTCAGTGCCAACGACCGGTTAGTGTCCCGACCGTTATTCCTTCTATGTTCAGGTGCCATTAAATGACCCTACCATTTGAATATACCTTCATATATTAATTAAGCTAACGATAAAAATACAAATCAAGGGGTTTGGTGATTGAAAATTTGTATTAATACACGATCTTGAATAATATGAGATTTTACTATAGAAAAACTGAAACAACAAACTAGTCGAATAGGAATTAAGAACGGTTTCATAGATTAGATTGGTTTCAGTGGAGGGAGAGAGGACTAGCAACCGCATTGCAGTCAGCTGTTCCAAGTTCCAACTTCGCTAACTGAAAACAGCTGAGTTGAACTGTTACTATCAGACCATTGATCCATCTGTCAAACATTGGAACAACGAATTAGACTTTGTTGGAAAAATAAACAAACTACCTCATTTTTTAGGCAATAAGATGTAAAAGATATACTACTTTAACGCATGTAGTTTCATTTATGACCATAAATAACGAGAACATAAATTTTATATATTTTTTAACATAATATACTAAACGTAATATTCAACATCTACGAGGCTACGTGTTAAAATGTAGTAATGTTTTCACCTTTTCAATCCAGCTAAACTTAAAATACATTCATTTACACCATCTAACATTATAATAGACACTTTGTCCAATAATTTTGATCACACTACGTCTACTTAAACCTTCTACCACACCGAACAATTTCTGTTACCATGCAGTGACATTGAAAGTCACTAATTTAGGCCTCTAACATTCAGGAAATCCTCCACTTCCAATAAATCAACTTCAAAACTAGCAGCTTGAGCCTTCTAATAATTATAAATAGTTACTATTGCCTATCAAATCTAGTTATTTGGTCTAATATTATCTAAAATCTCAAAATAAGTCCTATAATTAGTATGGGCCGAAAGTAAGAGAATTTTTTTACAGAAGTTTAAAATTCAACTACACTTGAGAAGGTTTATGTCCTACTATATCGTGCAATGCACTGTTTAGTAATGTATTCCTCTATATTATGGTTTGTGTCCGGATTTGTTTCACATTTTTTGTCAATTAATTGTATTATAAAGCCTATATAACAAAAATCCAAATAAAAGTATGAAAAATAGTAATAATCACCCCAAAATGGGCCTAAAAGGACCTGGCGTGCTGGACGGGGATGTCTGGCTACTACATCGGGTCATAGTATCGTTGGTCCGTGACCAGGATTCACTAGCGAAGTAACAGTTTCCCAATTATCTATTGATAGTTGGTCAACACCTGGGTACAACTTGCGAGACTTAACGTGACACTTGGCCTGCGCATACTAGGAGTGGAGGGAAGGGCAGTCACAGTCCCACCACTCTTATACCCCTCCACCATGTGACTGATATCTTAGTTTCCGTATTGCCCGTTAAGCTGCGCATGCAGTGCCTCCCTGTATTAGAAACCTTTTTTTCATCTGTTTGTTGTCTGTTTACATTTATTATTATGGTCAACCAGAAAGGACGTTTTCATTTTTTATTTGAACCTCTTATTGCTATGTTGGCATTGCAAAGTCTGCTCTGGAAATCAGCACTTTAATATGCTAAAATTGTTTATAAATCAATAAATTTATAAACGAATAAATAAAAAATAACTTTAAACACGTCACTAAACAGTAATAACTGTCAAAATAATCAACAAAAACAACTAAAGTAGAAATAAAATGGTCAACGATCACATAAAATAGAGAAGCTTTTTAACTTGTGTTAGCGGAAAACGTATAACATGGGTTAATCAGGTTATAAATAACAATTTAAGTATCCGATGATTTTATTTTCCATGTGGCACACGCTGGCTCGGCAGCTTCTCCCACTCCTTACAATGGCAGTTGGTTTACTGCCCATCGCCTAACCAAGTGCCACGGAAAGCCTCGTAATTTATAGATGTGTGCAATTTTTCCGCCACCACCTCTCGAATAAAACCCACCTAGGTCCAGAGGTGGGTGGCGCCTCACTCAGCCACCGGACATCTGTTATTATTACAATAATAAATATGTGATTAGTTTACTCATAAATTGTTACTATACAAGGAAAAAATATTAAACGCTTTCACAACTTTTTTATGACTTCGATTGTAAAAGAGAAATCTTGTACATTATAATGGTTGAAAAAAACATCTTTTGATGCCATTACTGACATTTCATCTTTCCAGGATGACGGCCCACGAGGGGTTGAACGATAATCTGCAATGTAAACGTAGGACGAGTTTGATATTAAATAAAAAGCCTATGCAAGAGAAATTAATTGGTGCAAACCGGAATTCGAAAGGTTTATCCTTTTCAGAGAAGTGGTTATTTGAATTTCAAAGTATCTACTTTGAACAATATTATTTCTCCGCTATTTAAAGGTTTCAAGTAAATATCTCTGATCAAAAAATATACTTTCTGGAACACGATTATTTTAAAAAATTAAATTATCCAATTATCTATAAAAATAACGTAGTTGTGCAAGCGTTTCCATATACTTTCCACCCTGTATAATGTCAATAAAACGAAATAACAAGAAATTACATTCAATATCTGAGTCAACTATAAATAAATTACGGGTAGTAAGGAAACTAAGTTTATGATTCCCTAACTGTTATGTCAGTAATAAAACGGCTTGACTTAATCTATAGTAGTTGCTAGTTCACACACACTCTACTAAAAAGCCCTTCACATAACCCCTCATGTCCCTAACTGCCTGGACTCTATTGCCTAATAACACCAGTAGTTAAGCTTTAACGTACCGTAAGCATTACCTAAATAACTATTACTTAATAAAACACCACACTAAGGGAATGGTTTTATATACACCATAAGAAAATATTATGAAAAATTATCGTCAATAATTAAAAACTATAGTAACTTTGTACTATATAAAGAACTAGCAAAGTAGAGAGTTTACGCTGATTTACATTGTACTTATTGCATTCAGTAATACAAAACATGTACCTACTGGCATCTGTATATTGCAAAAGTGCGTTGTTGTCATGGCACCCTAGGAAAGAATACGGTAGGTATCACGTGCATGTCCTATGACGTCACATAGGCGAAATGGCAACAACAAACACAAACATACTATTATATGCCCGTAGTTTACAATTCCAGCTAATAAATGATAAGTAACTTGTCTACTATTTAGCTGAATGCTTCCATGAGATTGGTAGATTTAGTTACCACTACTTTATCCAATAATCAAACCAGGTGATTTCGCCCATGTGACGTCATAGTCTACTGCGCAGCCTCGTCGTGATTCCTACCGTGTTTTCTAGTTACCGCGGTTGTGGTTAGGTTTGGTCTGGTATTTACTTCAGGACTATGTACGTTGTTTACTTATTCCAACAGCTGATTAAAAAAATATTATAAATCAATAATTTGTCAAATTGGTATTGCCATAAGGGTTGCATTGATACTTCTTAGAGCCTCTGGGATGGTTTCGTGATGATATTTCAAAATAAACACAGGCCTATGTGTTAATTAGAGATCCTAAGAATTTCAGACGAATGGGTTCAGTAGTTTTTGCGTGATTGAGTAAAAAAAAAAAAAAAAAAAAAAACACACACACAGACACAGACACCATTAGATTTTTATATAATAGTAAGATAAGAAAATAAGATTAATAAATCATTCCTTGATATTATAACAAAATGCCAAGAAACCATAGTAAAAACCTACAACCGTAAATCAAATGCAAGCGGTGAAATAAATGTCTAGAATTCGAATAAAAGAGAAGCCATGAGAGGAAATAAAACACTCACAGAGTCGATACTCTTTGCGAAGCACTCGACTTGAAAATATCCAATTAAGCTTTCGTCTGAGCTGATCTATTATTTGGAGTCACACGACGTTGTCTCCCCGTTCCAACCCCTGCTCGTGGAAGAGTGCCAACTGTACATCTCCGACTTGTAGATTTAGTAACTAGATTACAAATACACATAGTATATAAAGTTAACAAATTAAAGTAACGTATAAGAGAATTTAAACAACTTTATTGTAATTAAAGGAGACCATTTTTAATAATTATTTAGTCCAACAAAATTGTTATTTTACTAACTAAATAAAAATTATTTTGATGATAAATTATAAATTAACAAATACTAGACATTCTTTAAACTAAAAGATTTTGGTAAGGCATTTTAATTAAATATAAATTCAGACTTACTATTCAGAATAACCTATCGTTTGAAATTAAACAATATTTTGACTATGAGAACGTCTATAGATAACTATATGACTATGAGAACGTCTATAGATAACTATATGACTATGAGAACGTCTATAGATAACTATTATGATTTTTGTGACGATGAAATATGATTAAAGCATAATTATTATATTTGAATTGTAATTTATCACTTGTAATTTAATTTATAATTTAACACTTCTGTTACATTTTACTTGTCTCATTCTATGAGTTTCCAAAATTAGCATTTCTGTAAAATTTATTTCATAAAACTCCAGTAAGTAGTAGGTAGAGGGGTTAAGGAAACATTTATATTATATTATCAAAATTGTTTTTACAGGTTAATAGTATTGTTTTCAATTTATGTCAGTTTATATCTGAATAAATATAAATATAATAATAATAAGTTTTTAGGCGTCCTCTACAAATTTGTATACTGCTGAAATATTTTACTATCTGTATAAATAAAATATTGCTTCTGATAAAAACCTATTGGTAAAATTGAACTTTTTATTGTGTTTCCAAGTGTAAATATATAAGTATATAAATAAAACTTTTTACAAACAATGTAATACAAATACAGTTGTTATGAAAGATTTTAAGAGTTCTAAAAGTTAGGTCGCTATTTAATATAAATAATATAGAAAACACGTTATTCGTAGCAGCTCCATTTAATTTAAAACACACAATTCTAAATGAAATAAAAATGTATATACAAAAGTAGTATTATGGAAATGAACACGAACTAGTCACTAACTCACAAACATTTACAAAGTGAAGAATGTAAATGTACGTTGGGGAGTTTAATGAATATTTCAACTCTTTACTTAGACAATATTATAAAACATATAATTGTATTTTTATTTGTAAAAAGTTCCAAGAACAAAATTTACTTGTGTTTATTTTGAAGACAATAACAAACAAAGTGTGAAAAAGACCACTTAATACAAAGTCCAAACCAATCATTTGTTCAAGTCTTTCATCTTCCACCCTGTCCAAACAGACCTTACTCTAGAGTTACCAAATGACAGTAGCGTCATGTGTTCCACAATATGCACACGTCACAAGACTAATCGATCATCACATTTCAATTTCCACGAATTGCACCAGACAAGCTCATTTATATATCAGTTCAATAGAACCCATTCCTTCCAACTGTTTTTTAAATTACTGGCTGTTTTTATTGGATCGTGAAATTATGCATTTTTTCAATAACTGAACGTTTTTCAGTATAGAATACTAGAGGAAAACTCTGTTTTTACTATGAAGCCATCCGTAATGGTAGTTGACGTGAAGGATGGGTAAGTTCCAGAAAAAAGATGGGTAATAGGTGGACGTCAATTTACTGAACTGTCAGAAGGTTTTCAGCACTGAGAGCATAGGTAGAGATGTCGCTTTGAAGATTCTATTAGATGATCACATAACTAAGTTGAAATAGACACCTGACTAACCTTCATGTGCATTATTTTAACCACACGGAAGAACTATATCTATAATCTTGGTCCTTTGGATCTGACCGTGTAAAAGGGTTGTGTAACTAAGTAACCCTTTGACGGGGTCGGATTCAGAAAACCAAGATTATAGATATAGTTGTGACCATCGTGGAAGCTTATCGATGAAGACACACGCAAGAACATTAAGTAACGGTGAATGAAAGCACCTGAAAAAGGAATATAATTAGGAAGGAATTATAATCATTTTCATTCAATATAGATATGGTTACTCCATTTGTTATTTTACTTCCTGACTCAGATAATGAAGCTGTCAAACAGTAACAAAAAAGTAGAGATAACAGTTAGCATTATATTACATATGTCTGAAGAGAAGGCTTAGGAGCCAGCCGTTGGTATTCATAGACGTTGAAAGAGTGTGCGAAGGAGCCGTAACTAGTCATGTACGTCTGAAGGGTGGGCAGGAAAGTCGTAACTAGGCATGTACGTCTGAAGGGTGGGCAGGAAAACCGTAACTAGGCATGTACGTCTGAAGGGTGGGCAGGAAAACCGTAACTAGTCATGTACGTCTGAAGGGCTGGCGAGAGAGCCGTAACCAAATATGTACGGCTTTGTGGTGGGCGGGAGAGCCGTCAGTACTTATGAACGTTTGAAGGATTGGCGGTAGATCCGTCAGTAGTCATGTACGTCTGAAGGGTGGGTGGGAGATCCGACAGTAGTCATGTACGTATGAAGGGTGGGTGGGAGAGCCGTCAATAGTCCTGTACATCTGAAAGGTGGACTGGAGAGCCGTCAGTAGTCATGTACGTTGGAATGATGGGTGGGAGTGCCATCAGTAGTCATTTACATCTGGAAGGTGGGCTGGAGAGCCGTTAGTAGTGATGTATATCTGAAAGGTGGGCTGGAGAGCCGTCAATAGTCATGTACGTCGGAATGATGGGTGGGAGAGCCGTCAGTAGTCATCTATATCTGAAGGATGGGCGGAGAGCCGATAGTACTCAAGTTCGTATATTCTATTGATTGTTTTTTTCAAGTATGATTAATATATATATGGTTACTTCAAACATTTAAAAATGTTCCACTCATCCACCATTACTGAAACTAACAAAAAATAATGTGCTTTAAAAAAGTCTGAAATGGAAAATCGAAATATTATGGTATAAATAAACATGGTCATTTTCTATGTAAAATGCAAATGGCCTTTGAAGTTTTCCACTCCAAGTCTACAAACAAGGTCATTTTCTATGTAAAACGCAAGTGGCCTTTGAAGTTTTCCACTCCAAGTCTACGATAAGCCACCCAGCCACTAGAGTGCTGCATCAACTTTGGAACTCAGAAACTTCACAGAAACCGTAGTAGATGTGGTAGCATTGTATACACCAAGCTTTGTGTCTAGCCAATGAAAGTTTTAAGGTGTATTTATTTCCAAATCGAATACTTCAATTCAAAACTTACTTCATTTACTTACGAATAAAACCATTTATCATTTATTTACCTAATAACTACGGAAAAAATTAGAATTGTATAAATATTTTATTTACTTAGGTTTAACGAAATATTTAGTACAACAAGGTCTATTTTATAACTTTGCTTATACTGCAAATTTAAGAAATATACATTAAAACTGGATATTAATAAATCCTTTTCCTGTTTATGAACATATGCCGTAATGTCACAACATATGAATCAATGCCACTGTACATGTATGGGTGGGTGGGTGGGTCAATGCCACCTTACGTGTATGGGTGGGCCGGTGGGACTATTGTACGTGTATGGGTGGGCAGCTGGGTCAATGCCACTGTACGTGTATGGGCAAGCGGGTGGGTCAATGCCACTGTATGTGTATGGGTGGGTGGGTGAGCCAATGCCACTGTAGATGTATGGGTGGGCGGGTGGGTTAATACCATTGTACGTGTATGGGTGGGAGGATGGGTCAATGCCACTGTACGTGTACGGGTGGGTCAATGCCATTGTACGTGTATGGGTGGGCGGGTGGGTCAATGCCACTGTACGTGTATGTGAGGGCGGGTGGGTCAAGGCCACTGTACGTGTATGGGCAAGCGGGTGGGCCCATCAAATTAAAAGCATTCTTCTCTTCAATCTAATTGTGTGATCAGATTTTGGAAAAAAGCAATTTCCATGGGCGACTGTTCCAGAAATTGAAAATATTGCTCCAAATACCAAAAAATGTGTCATACTGTATTTAAACAACCAAGTTGGTTATTCAAGGAAGGATTTTTTCCCAAATCCTACTGTCGGCATATCAATTATGTGTACCCGAATTTTAAGGTTATATATAATACAATAATTAATTATGAAAAGAACAAGTACATAGTAAAGTATCGAAATTGCTTGTCTTACCAAACAAAACGTCGACGGTCCAGAATAACTGTCTGCAGCAATACCTGGAAAATTATTCAAATTGATTATAAATCTATCATAATATAGAACTTAAAAACGATGCTCATAGAGCATTTTAGTTGTCCATATGTATGTATTATTTATATCCTACTTCAATCATTGCTAATCATAATTTATATTTACTTACTTAAATATACATTTATTATAAATGAGGAAGTCATTTTAAATGTAATATTGCAAAATTATTTTACTGTTCCATAATTAATCAAATATTCAAATACACTGTTACAAAACTAGTTATAATTGCTTCCTATATTTTAATTGTGTTAACACAAGATTAACACACTAGTAACCTCAAACTTCGACGTTTTACAATAGGCCCTTGACTGTCATGGGGCCAACTTCATGTGAGTTATGGCTTACTTATCTGGAATCACTCTCCAGATTGTGTGTAAGTCATAAAAATCCAAAGGAGTGCATGGAGGAGTGAGGATTATCTCATCGGCTGGATGGCTTCAATACTGTAAGCCAAGGTTCAGAAGGTTAAAGATAGTGATTATCTATAGCCAGTAAATTCTTCTAAGTCTTCTTTATGCGAAGGAAACACAACTAACTGTACTTCCGACAAAGGGCTGTCAACCATAACTACCATCTAAGAAATGTCCAGGACGTCAAAGTCCCCTTTTATAAGCTTGATTAGAAAAAGTCTTGTTATTCACTATTGATTATTATGACACCAATCGTCAAAATATGGGCGAAAATGAGGGGCGAATGAGTGTAGATTCACGGGTGAAGCCATTGTTACTAAGGTTGACTGTTCCTCACACCTACATTACTTGGAATCCAAACCACGTATTGTTGGTCTGATTTTCAGCTAACTGACAAGTTTGAAACTTAGTTCTCTTCCCTACACAACATCTGATACTTGACTTCCATCCAACATGGACACCCCAATCTTCTCTAGAAATGCCCACGTTTATGGCAACCATTGAGCGGGTGCCGTGGACCGAGCATAGAACATATCGCCTACTATCCTTACAACACTTTCTCCCCAAGTAGATGGGTTATATCACTGCGCCATTAGTGCTGACCAGTGTTTTCCCATGTTACGTTGCTTGAGACTATTGGACTTCTCCCCACTTAAAGTAAGAATGAATAAATGGTTGCTGGCTGGCGCCTTTTACTCACTTGGAGAATTTTTTAAAGCGATTTCAACAATGTATAATCAATGTTATTCTTGTGTTGATTATATTTTATACTAAGTTTTATTGTGTAATTATTGAATTTTTACAATCGTCAACACTTTCTCAGTGAAAAATTGACGCCATCTTTCCAGTTAAGCTGGTCTGCGATGAAGATTTAAAATATCAAGAATTGTACTAATCATTATAATTAATTGAGGTAGCTTGTAAGTTACATTCAACACAATAAATAAGCACAGAAGACAGTTAATAAACATCCCAACGATAACCGACACTTTTATCTACTTCCAGGTCTATTAATTACACCTTGCTTTTGTACCAGTATTTATTTATATTTACATTGTTTCATCGTACAAAGGGCTGTGTTATTTTACATTACGATTTCATACATGATTCCAACAAAACCTAGCAGTACCTGAAGCCGTATTACCTCTTCTTTCATAACCTAAAAAGTGTTTAACTAGATCTGAAAGTCCAAGAATTTTTACTACTATACAAGGTTTGTAAATCATATGTGTTCACTCAAGGCCAAAAGCATTTATTTATTTTAGCTATAACGTGATATTTTCAAATATCTATCAATTTTTCATCCGGTTATAACTTGAGTAACCGCCACCCTACTCAGTGAGTCCTCACCTAGAGTAGGGCAAGTACAAGACAGTTCACAGAGTAAACGAAAGGCTATTTTATATAAATAATTAAGGATTATGTATTTATGTCATTTATAACCACATTCATTGACTTGTGTCTGTGAGGTAAATAAGGTAAGTACACTAAATCGCATGCCTCCGAATTCTTATTGATAAACTTTATTGAAAATAAAGTTAAATAAATCTCATGCCTCTGAAAAAATCTAAAAATAAAAAAAAACTTATTCGTTTCGCAAAATATATTTTATTGCTATTCATACACAACTTGTTGAAAAAATTAATCAAAATATATTATGAGATAAATGTCCACTTGCAAATAACACTTAATAATTATTCAACTATTCATCTCTCCCATTTTGAGTAAACATGTTTTATACATTAATAGAAATTTGCAAAAAGTGCCTTTTAGTCAGGTTTTGCTTGTTTATGCAAATGAGTATTTATCTGCCAGTGCACAATTGTTTACTCTATATGTGCCTGTGTTACGGTTAAATGGGTTTAGTTTTAGAACAAGTTTTTCACTATTAAACTGTATTCGACTATCTGAAACTTTATTCGTTTCACTGAGTCTTGTAGTCAATGTGTATACGAGTGTTGAGCATTTGATAAATACAAAGATAGCTCTGAACAAAACTCTGTTGGGCTCTCTTTAAAATAATAACGATGAATTTATGTAGCATTGAATCATTACAAATAACAAATCGTTCTCAATAAAAAATAACGAAAACAATCTTGCATATATTTAAAATGATAAAATGGTACACTACATAATTAATGAATAAAATACACTAGATTTAAATAGACATGTATATTTACTAAACCAGATATAATAGCACTTACCATCACCAAATCAAGGTTATATTAACTTATTTAGGTCAAACTAAGTTAAATTATTCAATATTCAATTTTAAGCTATATAATTTATTGCAAGGTAGTTTAGGTACGTTTTATTAAGTTTAGGTTACACTTGGTAAGTTAAGTTTGGTCAAGTTTATAATAGGTCCAGGTTACATTTACCTATATTGTGTTAGGTTGGTTTAGGTTACGTAATGTTCCTTGAAGTTTAGGTTAAGTTACAATATGTCTGCTAACCGTTAAGTTAGGTTTGGTTTGATTATGTTACCTAAATTTGTTTCAGCTAAACACGAATATGAAATTTGCATGAAGGCGTGAGTGATTGCTGGAAGGCGTATCAAGGCTTCGACCACTTCACGGTCAACCACTCCTTGGACATTGTTGACCCCGATACTAGAGCTCACACTAACGCCGTGGCGAGAAGTATGTGCCACATAGCCCACGGGACACTATTCTGGAACTGAGCAGCGGAAGTATCCACGTGGTGAGCGGATTCACCGATTCTTCGTTGCTGCTGCTAAGTTATTTCCACCTAAGTATTAAGGTAATCCACCTATCTTTTATGCTTTGAGTATAAACATTTCAGTTTAGTAGAATATAAGGATGTAAATTACTGTAACATTACAGTATATTCTAGAACTTAGCAGTGGAAGTATCCACGTAGTGAGCGGATTCACCGATTCAAGGTAATCAATTTATCTCTTATGCTTATGCGAGTACAAATATTTCAGTTAAGAAGAATATAAGCATGTAAATAGACATTACAGTATATTATGGAAGTAATAATTTTTTTTCCTCAGCTTCCTTGGTTCCTCAGCTTCCTGAATGGTAGTGACGGCCATTCAGCTGCTACTCCTCACAACAAGGGAACACATCATTTATTTATTCAGCAGACCACGTTTAATCAGAAAATCTAATATTTTAACGTTATTTAAAATAAAAATTCTAAACTTAATTCCTACAACAGCATCATTTTGTTTTGCTTTCATTTTTAAACATATTATCATGTAATTTTAATAAAAACGTTAATTTTTCAATAAAATATAATTGTTTATTATTATGTGCTCTCGATGTTCTTTTCAGTTGCTAGGCAATCATAAGGTATAGAAGCAGTGATGTGGTTGGCATTGAAATATAGTGGCTTGTGGAACAAGAGATACTTATTGATGGAGTTACAGATTGTAGAAATGTTACATGTAAGTGGAAAAATGTTTGTACGAACGTTATTTTAACTCAATAAATTTACTATAGTCGTAATAAAATACGTCGAATACCTTCATAATATAAGAGTAAATAAACATTCTAGTAAATTGTCTTATATTAGTGTTTACTTTTACCCATAGCCTAGCATTGCGCTTTTCCTCATTGTTCTTAATGAAATGAGATTTCTGCAAAAAAAATGTTTTTTTTATTTAGCTTTTTAATAAGTTATTAGCGAAGAAATTTTGAAAATCGTAGACTCACTAGAAAATACATAGTTACTGAGTTTGTTTTATGTTTAAATAGACCATATATATATACGAAACTGTATCCTTATAAAGTTAAATTTATTAAGTAAGAGGTTATTAATACTTATTCCTACAAACGACTAAATATATATATATATATATATATATATATATATATATATATATATATATATATATATATATATATATATAATTTCATGCCATGTGGAAAGTTGTACTCACACCATATGCAAAACGTTAATGAAAAACTACCTTTAACCAAAAGTTCGCTTGGAAGTGGCCAAAAGGGAGCATTCAAAGCAAATTGTATGGTGGAAACTCGAGGCGAAACTGTCTAACGAGACTAATGAAAAGAGTTTATGGCATGAAGAACCTGAGTTTGTTCACTTTACGTCGTGGAAATCAAGAGGCCTAACCTGATATTACTTCTAATCCAAACATAACACTTGCCCTTACTGCGAAGTAACACGACTGTTCAAATTAAAATGCAGCACCTATTAACCCCAGAAATGTTAATAGTTTTATATGTACTGAAGGGCTATTTGACTATGATTTTACTACAGAACTGACAAAAAAACTACTACGTAACCATGAATATGTGATTGTGAATGTCTTACATTAAATAAACAACAGAAACGATCCAGTCGTCGATAATAGTTTCAGGAGGTTAGACGTGAAAAGTGTAATGAAACTGTTATTGTGGTAGTTCGTGCGGGGCTGTGTGGGTGATCTCAGTGTTACGTCATTGACATAACGTTCCTAATTTTCACTGGAGGATCAAACTGCTATTTTTTCCCAATTCTTGTATTGTGCCTCATTCTCCACCACAGTTTCTATAGTTTATTTAATTTTGTAGTTTAATGTTTTTTTAATTGCTATATGTAGTGATATCTCTGATTTTCGATAGTATTAATTTTGTTATGATATTGTTGTGATATTTAATTCTTTGCATTCTTAAAATAAAGACAAAGAAAATGTGTGATCTTTATATAATTGTTCAGAGTAAAAACAAACAATTAAAGCAAAATAAGATAAACACTGAGAATATGCATTATTATACCATTTGGGCTAGACCCTACTATGAATTTACTATTCAAACCAATTGGAATAAGCTATTTTTCATTTTGTTGACAACTCTTAATTTACAAAATATATATTAAGTGTATAAAATTAAAGATAAATGCACATTTAATCTTATCTACACCTACATTCGCCTTTTTTCATTTTTGCAGCCCACGGGCCTTTAAATAAATGTATTTTTAAAGCTGATAATCCTAAATGAAAAACACGCAGATGGTAATGACAACAATGTTTTGTAAGGAGATGGAGATTTCAAAATATTTAAGAGATCTAGAATATAATAATCAAGGAAAAACATAAAAGAAGGAAACATAGTCGAGCAAATGTAAAAAAGGAAAATCACTAGATTAATTATTGATTTAGCTGCGTTGGGATGATTTTTTTTTCTTTAAATTATTTACTATGCCTATAAACTTTTGTGTGGGTCTGAAATCTAGTAAACTTGTTTGTGAACAATAGTAAACTTTTGTTGTAATTAACGGCGTTAGAAAAGACTAGTTATTAAACACATGATGTTTCTGTGGCTTGGTTTTGAGGAATTAATTAGCTGAATTTTATTAACACTGTTTTTAAGTTACTGTACTGTATTCCAAATAATTGGTATGGCTTTGTTATACCTTGGTGTTTGTTCCGTTCTTGGTTAGATTTTCTATCCTGACTTATGTTTGGTTGTTGGATGTTAATTGTCGTAGCTGTTTTGCTTGGTTGGTTGATTGCTCTTTTTGATTAATTTTGTTCTACTTTTATTTTTTTAAATTTATTGATTAGATTAGTTTTTGTTTTAGTTGCCATTTATTTCCTTATTAAAATGTCTCATCAGTTTGGCTTTGTTGTTGGTTGGATTGTGATCTAAGTTGTGTTTTGGCGTTAGTTGGTTGTCTTACATGATTTTGCTTTATTTTTAGTTGAACGTTCGCAGCAGGTTTCCTTTTAATTTTTATCAGATTATTAGAGTTTTTAGATGTTTTATTTATGATTTTTTTTAATCTTAACGCACAGCAGTAAATTGTTATCTGTAAAGTTTTAATTTTCCTGTTGTATCTTCAGATCTGTTATTAAATTTGAAATGCAGAAAACAATAAGCTCTTTAAATTTGTTAAATTTGTTTTGTTTCAATCAGTATTAGTTATTATAATGGTAATGTGACCAGAAGTTAATTAAGCTTTAAAATGTTAACAACAAAACACTGCCTCTAAATAACCTAAGACTATATTTGTAGGGAACTACCTGGAGCTGAATGGGTAATGATAGTGGTAAATTACGAGTCAAAGATAAATAAAAATTAGTTATCTCTCTCCTAAGTATGTTTAGCTTAACTGGTTTAACTTAACATGACTTACCTAGTACAAAATATATGATGACGTCATAAGGTTTTTGAAAGATTACATTTGCCCTTCTTCTAATGAAATCGTGGAGAAACAACAGTAACCACTCGTATACAGCAAGGCGACGAATCTGTTTCCACATATATGAAAGAATTCAGAAAGATAACTCTACAAAGTGATTTGTTTTCAATTGTAAGTCAAATTTTCACTTACCCAAACAGGTGCTTATTTGTATAAATAATGTTTCTTGTGGTTTTATCAAATAACATAAAATTTTACACAGGTGATATAATGTCAACAGTTTATAAATTTACCATAATACAGACTCTCAAAGTCAAAAATATATTACAATGATAATTTATTTATTTATAAAATTTAACCCCAAAAAGCAGAATGTAAAAGTTGGGAAGAATATATCCTTTTTGTCCAATATAGCTTGTTACTTATTACCAAATTATATATTTTATAATAACGTGAAACCTGTTTAAAATAATTAAAAACAATTTGTGTTTAAAAAAAGTTTTACACAGAAAATAAAATACAGAGTTTTCATAATCGACCTTTACTAAACAAAAAAAATTAAACCTAAAAACAGTTTCTTGGGAAACTATTAGGAAAGGACTTTGTCCCCTTTTCCCCTGTCCTGTTATTTAGAATAAAATATTACGCAAAACTTTATTTACCTAGGGAAGCATTTAATTTGTCTACATAAAACCATTAATTATTAACTACGAGTTATAAAAGATTATATCAGGAACACTCCTTGGGACAGTAAAAGTACATTTCATCAGAAGAAAATTGACACTAAACTGGAACAATATTACAACTCAGCAATTACTTCCATTTAATCATCCATTGCTCAAATGGAAGTTCATATTTATAACTGAGCACATTTTCATATTTGTAATTTAATGTAAATGTCCTTTTTTTGAAAGTTGTAAGAAAACAACTTTATCTCCTTACCTTACAACAAACTTGTTCTGTACCTTTTATGTTAATTTTACTTGTATATAGTAAATACTAACATATACATTTGTGTGTCGGAAACCCATTAAGATGGCAATCTTAGTAAGCCAGTTTCAAAATACAAATCACTAAAATTTATACGTTTATATCTTAATATACATTGAAAATCGTTTTACTGCAAGTTATTAACTTAAATCTTCTGATATAAAACAAGCAGTGTCCGGACGAAATTTGGGGGGGGGGGGGTTGACCACGAGACATCGATTGGTAACGGTCTTAACCCTGGAAATATTCTGATTTCCGACCCAGAGGCACCAAGACGTTCCGTGTTATCGACTTCTAGTAGAAAAAAATCCATCACAGCTGATGAGATGATAGAACAACTCGCATTAACAAACAAAAGCTGATCTTAAGTAGTTTTCCGGTTTTTATTATTTTTTTGTGGGTTTTCCTTCTCAATTACTTTTATTTTTGTTTGGCTTTACTACGTCAAACACCTTGCATAAAAATTTCCTTAAAAATGCAGTTATTGGCCTAAATTCGATCTGCAATATTTTTATATTGTTATTTATATTATATAATAAATTATTTGTATATAAATAGATAAATTAGTCTGAAAAATGTTTCCAAAAGTGTCGTTTTCATGTGTTGCTATAGTTACTTAGCAGTGTAAGGTTATTTATTTTGCATTTTTCAGAATAGATTTAACCCTTATAAAATAAGCGTTGTTTACTCTAGCTATGTAAATGATATAGAACCAGCAGAAATCCATATTCGGTGATTGCTGTCTTCACGGAAAATACGAATTTAAGCCGACAAGATTCCCGAACGACCTCACTCTGTTGTTCACCGGCCAACATACTTTTAAAACACTTTTCGACTGGCATAAAACAGCTCAACGCCATCTATGCCTTTGTATCATTCAACGCTCAGTCTTCCAGTACTAAATTAAAATGAATTAGAAATATTTATCTAGGTCATGGTAAATAAATGCATGTCTAACACCAGGCATATGTTTGAAACAGAATTTACGTGTTGTTAGCGGAAAAAATGAATGTATAAGTGGAAATATAATAGCAAGGAACTTAAGAGAGTAAGTGATGACTACTTTACTTGTACTCAATCTCAGTGGCAGACATAGGGATTGAATAAAACATGCGGAGCAATATGCCACCTGTAGCATACGAGGAGTGTCGGAATAGGCGTCATCTTTTATATATTAATGTTTCTTTGAAATATTTACTATTAAATAAGTTTACTAAAAAATAATTATTTTCATTATGATAATGTAAATTAAACTACAATAATAGTATATACTACTTGATCAAGATTACTTTAGCAATATTACATTCCATATTTTCTTTCGTAAGTTTATTCATACTTCAGTGTTTATTTAACTTTAACTAAAAAAAATATTTATTAAATAAGTTGAATTATATTTGGAGAGGCAGCAACTAAAGGAGTTCGATTCCCAATGTGCTCATTACAGTTTTTGGCCTGCCGCTCCCGTGGTTCGGAAGTCCCGTGGTTGGCAAGTTAAGGATTAAAAAGGTCCGTAATTTCGCCTGGTAAAATAAGACTTTCTTTAACCTCTCAATACTATATAGCTCAAAAAATATCTTAACGATATTTATTTAAGATTAAAATTTTATTATTAGAAATTGATGAATACAACAACACAAATGCAAGTTTTACTTTGGTCGAGTATATTTCATATGGTTTTTACTGTGTGATTTACTGCGTTTGCGAGCTTTAGTGTTTTACAAAACATTGTCACTGTACTGAAATTCATTAGTATGGTTTTACAAACGTAGCTTTTATATTTACTATCTTATTTACAATATCAATAAAATAATTTTACAATTTAAAATTTTAGACAACGTTAATTTTGATTGCCTTGATAAATAATATACCAATGACAATATTTTTGGTTAAATTATAAACTTTGTCATCATACAAAAATAAACGATTTTTGAAAAGTAGCCTACAAAAATATTTAAAACGATCGTCAGTCATAATCATCATTTTCAAAGTACTAAACCCATGCTTGACTGCATGTCTACATTCAAACATGTTTGTCATATGCTGAAAGACAAAGAAAAGGCCATAAACATTTTAAAAAGAGCCGCTTTTGCAAACATTTTTTTGCAGCTACAGACTTTTAATATTAGTAACATAGTTCCCAAACATTATAACAACAAAGTTTGTGTTTAAAATTCTACTATTGTTGCCGTTTGGATAGAAACATAAAAATTGTTTTTGTCAACTTACACTTCAATATACTTAAAACGAGCTTCTGTTACAACTGTTTCATTTTATAACAATGAACATTGATTTAAAAAACATTGAGTCGACTCTTATGCAGCCTTTTCTGTAACATAAATCAGGTGTATTATATATAAATCTTATGATGATCAATAGCATATTTATTTAAGAATAAAGTGGCTGTTATGCGTTACATATTTGCATATATCATTGTCAATATTATATCAAAATATAAATTAATATCCCCTAAGTAACGTTCTACAAATAATATATTTTACTGTCATAATTCACAATATAGGATGTTGTACCAATCAACATGGAGTTGGATTTATTTTATTCAAAACGTCTCCACAATACAGACTACATATGGCCCATCAGGTACGATTGTATTGTACTTATCCTATGACTGTACCTGTGGTCAATCATGTACCACTGCATTGTACATCACCCATAACTGTACTATGGTCCATCAGGTACGATTGTATTGTACTTGTCCTATGACTGTACCTGTGGTCAATCATGTACCACTGCATTGTACATCAACCATAACTATATCTATGGTGCATCAGATACGATTGCATTGTACATGTTCTATGACTGTACCTGTAGTCAATCATGCAGGCTACCACTGCATTGTACATCACCCATAACTATATATGTGGTCCATCAGGTACCTTTGCATTGTACATGTCTCATAACTGTACCTATGGTCCATCTTGTACGATATCATTGTGCATGTACAATAACTGTAGCTATGGTCCATAGTGTACGATATCATTGTACATGTCCCATAACTGTAGCTATGGTCCCTAGTGTACGATATCATTGTATATGTACCATAACTGTACCTATGGTCAATCGTGTAGATATCATTGTTCATGTACCATAACGATATCTATGGTCCATAGTGTACGATATCATTGTACATGTCCCATAACTGTGCATATGGTCCATCATGTACGATATCATTGTACATGTACCATAACTGTACCTATGGTCCATAGTGTACGATATCAATGTACATGTCCCATAACTGTAGCTATGGTCCCTAGTGTACGATATCATTGTATATGTACCATAACTGTACCTATGGTCAATCATGTACGATATCATTTTACATGTACCATAACTGTACCTATGGTCCATCGTGTAGATATCATTGTTCATGTACCATAACGATATCTATGGTCCATAGTGTACGATATCATTGTACATGTCCCATAACTGTGCATATGGTCCATCATGTACGATATCATTGTACATGTACCATAACTGTACCTATGGTCCATAGTGTACGATATCAATGTACATGTCCCATAACTGTAGTTATGGTCCCTAGTGTACGATATCATTGTATATGTACCATAACTGTACCTATGGTCAATCGTGTACGATATCATTTTACATGTACCATAACTGTACCTATGGTCCATCGTGTACGATATCATTGTTCATGTACCATAACGAAACCTATAGTCCATAGTGTACGATATCATTGTACATGTCCCATAACTGTACCTATGGTCCATAGTGTACGATATCATTGTATATGTTCCATAACTGTACCTATGGTCCCTAGTGTAAGATATCATTGTACATGTCCCATAACTGTACCTATGGTCCATAGTGTACGATATCATTGTACATGTCCCATAACTGTACCTATGGTCTCTAGTGTATGATATTATTGTACATGTCCCATAACTGTACATATGGTCCATAGTGTACGATTTCATTGTACATGTCCCATAACTGTATCTATGGTTCATAGTGTACGCTATCATTGTACATGTCCCATAACTGTAAGTATGGTCCATCATGTATGATATCATTGTACATGTACCATAACTGTACGTATGGTCCATAGTTTACGATATCATTGTACATGTCCCATAACTGTACATATGGTCCATAGTTTACGATATCATTGTACATGTCCCATAACTGTACATATGGTCCATCATGTACGATATCATTGTACATGTACCATAACTGTACGTATGGCCCATAGTTAACGATATCATTGTACATTTACCTTAACTGTACATATGGTCCATAGTTTACGATATCATTGTACATGTACCATAACTGTACCTATGGTCCATAGTGTACGATATCATTGTACATGTCCCATACCTGTACCTATGGTCCATAGTGTACGATATCAATGTACATGTATCATAACTGTACATATGGTCCATCATGTACGATATCATTGTACATGTACCATAACTGTGCCTATGGTCCATCGTGTACGATATCATTGTACATGTCCCATAACTGTAGCTATGGTCCATAGTGTACGATATCATTGTACATGTACCATAACTGTACCTATGGTCCATCGTGTACTATATCATTGCACATGTCCCATAACTGTAGCTATGGTCCCTAGTGTACGATATCATTGTATATGTACCATAACTGTACCTATGGTCAATCATGTACGATATCATTTTACATGTACCATAACTGTACCTATGGTCCATCGTGTAGATATCATTGTTCATGTACCATAACGATATCTATGGTCCATAGTGTACGATATCATTGTACATGTCCCATAACTGTGCATATGGTCCATCATGTACGATATCATTGTACATGTACCATAACTGTACCTATGGTCCATAGTGTACGATATCAATGTACATGTCCCATAACTGTAGTTATGGTCCCTAGTGTACGATATCATTGTATATGTACCATAACTGTACCTATGGTCAATCGTGTACGATATCATTTTACATGTACCATAACTGTACCTATGGTCCATCGTGTACGATATCATTGTTCATGTACCATAACGAAACCTATAGTCCATAGTGTACGATATCATTGTACATGTCCCATAACTGTACCTATGGTCCATAGTGTACGATATCATTGTATATGTTCCATAACTGTACCTATGGTCCCTAGTGTAAGATATCATTGTACATGTCCCATAACTGTACCTATGGTCCATAGTGTACGATATCATTGTACATGTCCCATAACTGTACCTATGGTCTCTAGTGTATGATATTATTGTACATGTCCCATAACTGTACATATGGTCCATAGTGTACGATTTCATTGTACATGTCCCATAACTGTATCTATGGTTCATAGTGTACGCTATCATTGTACATGTCCCATAACTGTAAGTATGGTCCATCATGTATGATATCATTGTACATGTACCATAACTGTACGTATGGTCCATAGTTTACGATATCATTGTACATGTCCCATAACTGTACATATGGTCCATAGTTTACGATATCATTGTACATGTCCCATAACTGTACATATGGTCCATCATGTACGATATCATTGTACATGTACCATAACTGTACGTATGGCCCATAGTTAACGATATCATTGTACATTTACCTTAACTGTACATATGGTCCATAGTTTACGATATCATTGTACATGTACCATAACTGTACCTATGGTCCATAGTGTACGATATCATTGTACATGTCCCATACCTGTACCTATGGTCCATAGTGTACGATATCAATGTACATGTATCATAACTGTACATATGGTCCATCATGTACGATATCATTGTACATGTACCATAACTGTGCCTATGGTCCATCGTGTACGATATCATTGTACATGTCCCATAACTGTAGCTATGGTCCATAGTGTACGATATCATTGTACATGTACCATAACTGTACCTATGGTCCATCGTGTACTATATCATTGCACATGTCCCATAACTGTAGCTATGGTCCCTAGTGTACGATATCATTGTATATGTACCATAACTGTACCTATGGTCAATCATGTACGATATCATTTTACATGTACCATAACTGTACCTATGGTCCATCGTGTAGATATCATTGTTCATGTACCATAACGATATCTATGGTCCATAGTGTACGATATCATTGTACATGTCCCATAACTGTGCATATGGTCCATCATGTACGATATCATTGTACATGTACCATAACTGTACCTATGGTCCATAGTGTACGATATCAATGTACATGTCCCATAACTGTAGTTATGGTCCCTAGTGTACGATATCATTGTATATGTACCATAACTGTACCTATGGTCAATCGTGTACGATATCATTTTACATGTACCATAACTGTACCTATGGTCCATCGTGTACGATATCATTGTTCATGTACCATAACGAAACCTATAGTCCATAGTGTACGATATCATTGTACATGTCCCATAACTGTACCTATGGTCCATAGTGTACGATATCATTGTATATGTTCCATAACTGTACCTATGGTCCCTAGTGTAAGATATCATTGTACATGTCCCATAACTGTACCTATGGTCCATAGTGTACGATATCATTGTACATGTCCCATAACTGTACCTATGGTCTCTAGTGTATGATATTATTGTACATGTCCCATAACTGTACATATGGTCCATAGTGTACGATTTCATTGTACATGTCCCATAACTGTATCTATGGTTCATAGTGTACGCTATCATTGTACATGTCCCATAACTGTAAGTATGGTCCATCATGTATGATATCATTGTACATGTACCATAACTGTACGTATGGTCCATAGTTTACGATATCATTGTACATGTCCCATAACTGTACATATGGTCCATAGTTTACGATATCATTGTACATGTCCCATAACTGTACATATGGTCCATCATGTACGATATCATTGTACATGTACCATAACTGTACGTATGGCCCATAGTTAACGATATCATTGTACATTTACCTTAACTGTACATATGGTCCATAGTTTACGATATCATTGTACATGTACCATAACTGTACCTATGGTCCATAGTGTACGATATCATTGTACATGTCCCATACCTGTACCTATGGTCCATAGTGTACGATATCAATGTACATGTATCATAACTGTACATATGGTCCATCATGTACGATATCATTGTACATGTACCATAACTGTGCCTATGGTCCATCGTGTACGATATCATTGTACATGTCCCATAACTGTAGCTATGGTCCATAGTGTACGATATCATTGTACATGTACCATAACTGTACCTATGGTCCATCGTGTACTATATCATTGCACATGTACCATAACTGTAGCTATGGTCCATCATGTACGATATCATTGTACATGTACCATAACTGTACCTATAGTCCATCGTTTACGATATCATTGTACATGTACCTTAACTGTAGCTATGGTCCATAGTGTACGATATCATTGTATATGTGCCATAACTGTACCTATGGTCCATCTTTTACGATATCATTGTGGATGTACCATAAATGTAGCTATGGTCCATAGTGTACGATATCATTTTACATGTCTCATAACTGTACCTATGGTCCATAGTTTACGATATCATTTTACATGTACCATAACTGTACCTATGGTCCGTAGTGTACGATATCATTGTACATGTCCCATAACTGTACCTATGGTCCATAGTGTACGATATCATTGTACATATCCCATACCTGTACCTATGGTCCATAGTGTTCGATATCATTGTACATGTTCCATACCTGTACTTATGGTCCATAGTGTACGATATCATTGTACATGTCCCATAACTGTACCTATGTAAGTTTATAAACATGAAACAAAATAATTGATACCTTAGGTATTGATCTTATTAAAGATTGATCCAGTCAGGTTTTGTGCCTGAGTGAAATCACACAGATGTATGCTAAACCTCTCTACCGACATAGCGCAGGATTACGTTCGAAATTGGAACTTCAAAGCGATGTCAGCGGTTTGCTATCGTCTGTTGTGTGTTGCAGTAAGTAATGCATATTACACACATATACTCATGAGTTCGATTGAATGTTCAGGCCTTTATTCCCTTGCAAGCATTTATTGCAGAACTTTAGTTATTATTAAATTTTAATCTATTATTATATTATCTTAATTTCTGAGAATGAAGGTATTAATTGTATGATATAATAATGTAATCGCTAATAAATAATAGATTAACTCGACTTAAGATGTATGAACATAAACTTGTTAGGAGCGTGGGAAGAATATCGGAGGTGGGGGTTTTTGTGTTTTTACGTTAATTAATTTAATATTTTTCTCTTTTTTTAAATAAAACTTCACTCGCTAGTTCACATGGGCCTATAGGCATCTGCGTGAACTTTATTCATCGAGTGAAGTACCGACCGTTGGCTCAGTGGAAATTCGAACATTGGACCAAGCCCTCCCTCCGCCGTCTATACCTTAGCCACTGAGCCATCACGTCAGCATTTAATTCTCTTTAGTGTAGGTTCGTCTAAATAGACCATACGGAAACTGTTGGCAAAGATTTGTATGTCGTCAAACGTCAGGAGTTGTGTGTAATGATAATCCAGACCTAAAGAGCAATTTTGAGGCTGAAGATCGACTTTAGAGATAGTGTAGTTAGAGTTGGTGGATGAGTCTAACATTTGACATAGGCTGCGACGTTCTTCACACAAGTGGAACAATTTTATACAGTAAACGATAAATATAAAACCAAATTAACAAAATACACATTTGTCACTTGTTTTGAATTATTTACTTCTAACCTTGTACTTATGTTCGTTCGGTTTTGTAGCACAATATTCCGTTTACTTTTCTTTACCCCACCAATTTAAAAAAAATACTATATAAAAACAAGTAACTAAAAGAAGTGCAGAACCATAACAGAACAAGATGTTAGTAAACAAAGATATATCAGTCAAGTCAGTTGAGTCTAAAACCTTTGTTTACAGTTTGTTGGCTTTGCAATAGTCGGCCTATAATGGTAGAAACAGATGTTCCACTATACATACTATTACATATTCAGCACAAGTAAAAGTACATATTCACACAACACAAATTTATTACAATATAAGCACAATATGTACAAATATATTACAATACAGGTACAAAATGCACAAATATTATGGAGATCGATCACCATTTTGTACTTGTATTGTAATATATTTGTGCATTTTGTGCTTATATTGTAATAAATTTGTGTTGTGTGACGTTTACTTGTACTGTATTTGTACCAACACGTATTATGCTAATTAAAAGCTATTTATTACATATTATAAAAACTACCACGCAGGCTACAACCAAAATTGTCACTATTGATAGCTATAACAATTTACCACAAAACAAACTGTTCAATGTAAAAACAACAAATTTAGCTGATTTTAACCACTTCCAGCGATTTACAGAAAAAAAATTTTTCCTTATAAAAGCTGAAAAAAAATTATTATATTGAATTTTTCTAATATATTAGAACCTATAGAAAAATAATATGGGGTAAAACAATGTCCAAATTGATTATGGTTTTTGGCCATTTTCAGTAGCAAATCCCCTAAAATACAGAAAAAGTAAGACAAAATCTTATGATTTCTAACAGGCCAATCCAGTAACTAAACGAATTAGGTACGAAGTTTCTCTCTACACCGTCAATACTTAGAACTACTCCTCCTTGGAAATTGTATACTAACTATCCCAGCAACAAGATTTAAAATGGAGCTTTACTTATTTAAATTATTTTTATGTTAAATATTAAGTGATTTTTTGCCTACCCAAAACATTTTTATTATTATTAAATAATATTGTTTAAAATATTTTTAACGATTCCAATAAAAGTATTCTTCATATAATAATTTATTATGATTTTGCATTTCCTAGTTTTTATTTGAATCCAGGAAAATCAGTGACTATATTTGTGTATATTAATTCATAATTAATAGCCCCTGAACTTTAATATTCTCATATTTTTGTGTCAAATGAATGCAGTTAGAAACACTATACTATTCTAACACTGGTAGTCGATCACATGCAGTAAACAGAGCGCATGCGCACTTTATCATCCATTGTAATCATAGACCTTATTGAATGAAGGAAAAATGAGAAATTGAATTGTTATATTAAATAAGCATTTTAACACATGATTTATAGTTTTTATTTATTTATTTTTTGTTGTCGTTTACTTGATCAATTTGTAATCACTTCCCCGTTTTATTCTCGACATTTATTATATGAAATGTTTAATTGAATGTATTTATAGTAATAACACTTTAAACATAAAACTTGTATACAAATAAAATAGTATGTCATATTTTTCATTTAATTTAATTTTATAAAAATGCGTCAAATCAAATTTCCCGTACATAAAAATTTGGTCATAATTTCACTATTTTTTATGATCTTTTTGGGAAATAATGTATATAAACATATACGGTACACATTTCCAATTAATAAAAAATTATAAATAATTTTCTGCCTTGAATTATGAGGTTAAGTTGTTTCATACAGATAATATAACGTATTTTTATTTTATATAGAAAATACTTTATTAAACATCGTACAGTGTTAAAATTGGCCCATGGTTGTTTATGATTACAATGACTTTTTTTAGCAACATATTTATGATTATAAAAAACACATTATAATTAATTATTAGTGACAAAAGCACGAAATTCATACTTTCCAAGAGGTTTTAGTGATAAGCTTAGGCATATATTAAAGAATTCAGAATAACTGTGTGATGACTTATAAAGGCCAGCAATGAAATACTGATTGATAAACTTTTATAACAGGCAAAACACATCTGATAATACGCACTCAAACATTTTACAAAGCAGTTTCTGTACGATAAACAAAATACAAAATTTAACTATAAATAAATTGTATACTTAAAATATGGGCTGTAATAAGTCCATAACAAACATAGTTATTATAAGTAAGTTGTGAAAACTCTGAAACATTTTCAAACGATGAAATATCTGATGAAGTATGTTTTAGGTTACTCTGTTAACAAACAAACAAACAAACAAAAAAACAGTTTTTTAGCTCAGGATTCGAAATGCAACAACTTCTACATTTAATCCATAATCCTACAAGCAAAGAAACATGAAATGAAACGTATTTTGCGATAATTTTCACTTTTCATATTGCGTACAATTATTCATATTCCATAAGTTTCATGGATTCATTATCGATTAATAAATATGCTCTATACATTATTATTTTTTTTTTTAACAGTATCCGTATAGAATGACAATGAGACCATAAAACATATGTAATATGTTTTATATATAGCATCATTCAGATCGTAATCAAACTTTAGGAAGTCATGTGTTTTCCCCCAGGGAAAGTTTTCAGTATGGTTTTATTCGTAGCTGAAAGGAGCTTGAAACGATCCTGTTATTGTATTATTCATCTACAGATTAAATGTAATAAAAACAATTTAAATGTGCCGAGTAACACGTATTAAAATTAAACATTTGATAACACCTAAAACTTACTGTTTATGCCCTGGCAAAGGGTGAACAGCTAGTTTATTGAATACAGTAGATAGAATCAGATTTACCTAAACACTTTGTGACAAAACTCACGTTAACTAATTTGGGAAATAACGCGCTATAAAAAAAGTTATATCAAAATTGTTTTTATTTGGTGTTGAAAATAATCGCATTTTATTACACTGGTCATTTAATAAAAATATAATTTTATCAAATATTTAAATAAATTAAGTAATTTAAAACCATCGACAGTTAAAAGTTTGTACGAAAGGGACAGAGAGTAACGCTAAAAGGCGGGCATTGAGGCGAAGGTTCCTAACAAGACTAATAACATAGTTTGGTACCAGTGATAATGAAGTTTGTGCAGTTCTCGGCGGATTGATCACACTTAATTACTATCTTCTCTTTCGTTAGGTGGCTTAAATAACGAGCTAAGCGAGTTCAATGCTTTAATTTATCCGTCAGTCATCATAGTTTGAAACATGTTATAACTACTTTGCAATTGTACAAATACGCCAAATAAAAAAAGACTATTTTATTCATTCTCTAAATCATTTATAAGGCAGAAGAATCTTTTTAAAATAGTTTGCGTCTTTAATTGAAGTTTTAAATAATTTGTGACGGCGATTAAGATGGAATGGATCACTTGAAATAAGCTATGTCTGATGTACATATATTACACTCATATTTTGTTAGTAAATATATTAAATTAAAAGTGGGAAAATTGTATTAACTATACAATAACAAAATAAAATACAATAATAAAAATTATTAGTTTCGAGGAACAATGAATGAGTTTTAAGATAAAAGGAAAAGTTTTCTTGATACAAATTACCACTATCGACATAGTAGTTTAAATGATTTATGTCGATAGTGCATAATATAGGTAGAATTGATATTAAATGCACTAAATTAAGACTCTGAAATAATTGACAATAATTTAGTCGGTTATTCCGATAGTACACTTTTGCTGTCGTAAAAACTGAATTTTAATAAAAACAAACTTTTTTTGTAAATCTTTTAATATTTTAGTAAATTTTTACTAAAATAAACTAATTTACTGCTATTTCTAAAGAAACTTTCATAACTTCAAAAATCAATTTATGAAGTAATTTTAAGACTCTTCGTAACATCGTCATAAGCATTAGAATTATGGTTTAAGAAATGAAAAGGACGAAAACTGATGTAAAATTACAAAGCAATATATTTGTAACTCCTTACATTTATGTTGAAAAAAAGGAATCCAATCAAATACATACATAATTTAGCTACTCTCCGAACTCAACCCATTTTCTAGAACAAGGTTATAAAAATATTACTTAAAAACGTGTTTTAAGCGTACACATTTCAATTATGGGAGTGACTTTGTTACTACAAAAGACAAATAGTGTGAAGTTGTAATATAGAAACACCGTTGTTAATAAATAGTAGTGAGATGAAAACAGGGACCTCCCCCCCCCTGCTGTCAGCCTTCATTTCACACTGCAGTGGTTGTTGATACATGTTCCTTTGTGTCAAGAGTCTCGAGGGCTCTATTATGTTAACTGTACGTTACATCATTGTTTATTCATTTCTATTTTTTTTCCATTACTGATTAAAACATTAAAATAAATTACAGAGAATTGGGTTGAATTTATATGTCAGTAATATGGAATATTGTAAAACTAGTCTAACTACAAAGCTTTTTATAATACATTTTAGTTAGCCCCTAAGTAACTTAATATTTTCATTTCATGTACGTGTACTTATATTTTACGAAATAGTAGAGTCATTTTTAATATTTTTATGCACAAATAAAAACATAACAGAAACAACTGACAAATAAAAATTACAAACCTTAATTATGTAATTGATTAATTCTCATTATTTAATAATGAAAAATTAGTTTATCAGGCAAGCGTTGTTACTATGAATCTCTCCAGGTGTATTTATGATCTTAAAAAAATAAAATTTCGACCATTCCTTCACGAGATGTCCGAATTGTCATCCGGCGAGTTACTAGACTCGGGGGATACAGGTCATTTGCTGAGCAGTGTTGTCCGGGTAGATTGTACCATCGGTCTAGGAAGCATCCCGCGACAGGAGGAAGCAGCACTCACAATGAAGGAGGAAGTTCCTATGGTGACTGGAATGAAAGGACCAGTTCAGCTAGTGCGAAAGATGGTAATTACCAGGAACAAGAAGAAGGAGAATCTTCTACCTCAGAGTAGTTGAAGTGAGGTAGAACCAGTGTTTTACCAGCATCACTTTAACATAAATTGGTAGATAGGAAGCACACTCTTTAAGACTATGGGTGCCAGTAAACACCATACCACTGTGTGATGATCCAGCGTAACATGATCAGTCCAACTCAAAGTTGGACTTGTCGTAGTAAGTCCTATGACCATTCAATAGTCAACAACCTAACCTGATTCACCTCAAGTGAATGTTTGAGGGAGGGAGCAACCCTCAAACATTCACTCGTGATATGAGATGGAGTAACCCTCAAACATTCACTCGTGTTATGGGATGGTGTAACCCTCAAACATTCACTCATGTTATGGGATGGAGTAACCCTCAAACATTCACTCGTGATATGAGATGGAGTAACCCTCAAACATTCACTCGTGTTATGGGATGGTGTAACCCTCAAACATTCACTCATGTTATGGGATGGAGTAACCCTCAAACATTCACTCATGTTATGGGATGGATGAGTAACTCTCAAACATTCACTTGTGATATGAGATGGAGTAACCCTGAAACATTCACTCGTATTATGGGATGGAGTAACCCTCAAACATTCACTTGTGATATGAGATGGAGTAACCCTGAAACATTCACTCGTGATATGAGATGGAGTAACCCTGAAACATTCATTCGTGTTATGGGATGGAGTAACCCTCAAACATTCACTCGTGATATGAGATGGAGTAACCCTGAAACATTCACTCGTGATATGAGATGGAGTAACCCTGAAACATTCATTCGTGTTATGGGATGGAGTAACCCTCAAACATTCACTCGTGATATGAGATGGAGTAACCCTGAAACATTCACTCGTGTTATGGGATGGAGTAACCCTGAAACATTCATTCGTGCTATGGGATGGAGTAACCCTCAAACATTCACTCGTGATATGAGATGGAGTAACCCTGAAACATTCACACATGTTATGGGATGGAGTAACCCTCAAACATTCACTCATGTTATGGGATGGAGTAACCCTCAAACATTCACTCATGTTATGGGATGGAGTAACCCTCAAACATTCACTCATGTTATGGGATGGAGTAACCCTCAAACATTCACTCATGTTATGGGATGGCATATTTAGAGGTATATCTGAGACATACATATAACTAGCTGTACCCGCCAGCTTCGTCGGTCATAATATTAAGTTTGATTATGTAATCAAAATGTGCAGCAATCTTTCAGTTTACACTGTATACAATTTATATTCAATCTAGAACAGCTGATGTTATGTATCATTTACTACTGTGCTCAATTATTTTTTATTTTAAAACTTTTGCATATCAAAATTTTTTACAATGTGTTTTTATTTAACAGCTGTTAATCAAATACATAAATTAATTAATATAGCTAAATAAGAATACCTTGGGAATTTTGGAGGCCAGTGGGACGGAGTTCTCTAGGGGCCAATATAAAATTATGTACGAAATTTTATGTCAATTGGACGTATAGAAATTGTAATGACTGGTTAATGGCTTTTATATAGTAGATGTGTATGTGAAATGAACATCGAGCACAACAGCTTTAAGTAAAATAATGTAAGCCTACTTTGAGAGGGAGCAAAGTAGGGCAATTGTGGCTGCATACAAACTAATATTGTAATCTTGATATTTCAAACAGAATTTTCTTTTAGTTTACAAACTTTGTCTTAAAAATTCTGAAAGTCTACTTTTAGAGGCCGTAAATTACGGCAAATGACTAAATCAATGAAAATTCGGTGTTCTCGCAAGATAAGCCAGGTCCAATGAACTGGCTGTACATGTGTTAAAATTAACTTTAAAATTTTCTGATTGAAATCAGTTTATTCTCTTAAATAGAAAAGTTTCAAAGTTTAGGCAAATCAGTAAGTCTACTTTTAGAGGGCACAAATTACTGTAGTTGACTCAGAATCTGTGAAACATCGGGTTTCTCGTCATATTTAGCCATGCCTGAGAACTGGCTATGCATTTGGTCAAATTAAATTGTAAATTTTCCGATTAAAAGAAGTTTTTTCTCTTAAATAAAAAAGTTTAAAAGTCTAGAGAAACCTGTAAGTCTACTTGTAAAGGGCACAAAGTACTTTATTTGACTCTGAATCAATAAAATATTGTGTTTCTCGCCATGTTCAGCCATGTCTTAAGATGTCCTACGCATGCTTTAAAACTAGATTGTTAATATTCCGATTGTTAATATCCGTTTGATCTCCTAGATAAAAAAGTAGACTATAAAAATCTATAGTCTACTTTTAGAGGGCGCAAAGTACGGCAATTGACTCTGAATCAGTGAAATATCATGTTTCTAGCCATGTCCTATGACCTGGCTAAATATTTGATCAGATAAAATTGTATATTTTCCCCTCGAATACAGTATGTCCTCCTAGATAACAACGTTTCACAGTCTAGAAAAATCTGTAAGTCTACTCTTAGGGGCCGTAAATTAACCTATTTGATTTACACGCACAAATTGAAAGTCTAGCTCTACCGAAGTATGAAGGAGGTGAGATAGAGCAAAAAGTCATAGGGGCAAAGTTGTAGATCGTCTCAAATCAAGCGCAGAAAATTGTGTTAGTTTTGCTGTAGAACTGTTCATTTAACCGCTACAGCCCAATTAGAGAAACACTGTTTTTGGAATTTAAAATTGTTGTCACCAAAAAGGTTGCCATCTTCATTTACTAAAAATGTTTCAAAATCCCTTCTTATTGCACATCTATAACATAAGATCTTTGACTCTTCAAAATTTCAGACTCGTAGGCTTAGGACTTTTTTAGTTACAGCGACGAGTGAATGAGTGAGTGAGTCAGTGTTATTTGCCTTTTATATTATGTAATTCTTATTCGTTCCCGGATATAACATTTTTAACCACATCAGTCTTAAGGTCTACGTTATAAGATTAATGCTAAATTTTCTAATTAAAAGTCAAGGATTTACCGGGAATAAAGAGGAGAAACATTTAACCACTAAGAATAAATTAGGATACAACGGGTTAATGAAAAGCCTTCTCCAATTAAAAGTTTGCCAGTAAGTGGTCTGAAGAGCTCTGTGCTTGTTGGCTGAAAACAACTGTTTGACGTAAATGTTAACTTAATCAGATTATATAAAATCTTAAATTGAAAAATACTTATATTTAATTGAGCGTTTAATTAATAATTCCTAAACATTTTTATTATTTATGGTATAATTAAATATGTAAGTATTATACTACGATTCCAAATTGATCCATATTCATGTTTCAAGAATTAATCATATACAAATATGATTAGATTAAATTCTTAAAAGATTATTTTACATTGCATGGTGCTACATTCGTTCACGGAAATTCATTCTTTTCAAGAAAGACTATAATTGAATAGTAATAGTATAGTTCATTAATTAAAATACAATTCCTAAGTTCAAAATTCCTGAGTTCAAAATTATGAAAAAAGTACTTCATATTTAATTACACAATTATCCTGAAATTTTTCCCGAAGAAAATTAATGAGCCCCATCTCTTTTTCTCATAATATTAACTTGTTTTAAGAAATACTAGTAAGTGTTGAATGAATATTGTTTTAAGTTTGGCACATCGTTTGTTGCAGTATTATTATTATTTTAACTCTACACGCTGGTTCATATGGGCCTGTAGGCCGGTACGAGTGAAGTACCGATCGCGAAGGTCAGTTGAGGACTCCGCAGTCCGACATCACTGAGCCGCCACGTTGATTTACCCCGTCATATACCATGGTCAAGTATACTTATCCAACGAGTGAAGTACCGATCGCGAAGGTCAGCTGAGGACTCCGCAGTCCGACATCACTGAGCCGCCACGTTGATTTACCCCGTCATATACCATGGTCAAGTATACTTATCCAACGAGTGAAGTACCGATCGCGAAGGTCAGTTGAGGACTCCGCAGTCCGACATCACTGAGCCGCCACGTTGATTTACCCCGTCATATACCATGGTCAAGTATACTTATCCAACGAGTGAAGTACCGATCGCGAAGGTCAGCTGAGGACTCCGCAGTCCGACATCACTGAGCCGCCACGTTGATTTACCCCGTCATATACCATGGTCAAATATACTTATCCAAAGAGTGAAGTACCGATCGCGAAGGTCAGTTGAGGACTCCGCAGTCCGACAACACTGAGCCGCCACGTTGATTTACCCCGTCATATACCATGGTCAAATATTCTTATCCAAAGAGTGAAGTACCGATCACGAAGGTCAGTTGAGGACTCCGCAGTCCGACATCACTGAGCCACCACGTTGATTTACCCCGTCATATACCATGGTCAAGTATACTTATCCAACGAGTGAAGTACCGATCACGAAGGTCAGTTGAGGACTCCGCAGACCGACATCACTGAGCTGCCACGTTGATTTACCCCGTCATATACCATGGTCAAGTATACTTATCCAACGAGTGAAGTACCGATCACGAAGGTCAGTTGAGGACTCCGCAGTCCGACAACACTGAGCCACCACGTTGATTTACCCCGTCATATACCATGGTCAAATATACTTATCCAAAGAGTGAAGTACCGATCGCGAAGGTCAGCTGAGGACTCCGCAGTCCGACATCACTGAGCCGCCACGTTGATTTACCCCGTCATATACCATGGTCAAATATACTTATCCAAAGAGTGAAGTACCGATCGCGAAGGTCAGTTGAGGACTCCGCAGTCCGACAACACTGAGCCACCACGTTGATTTACCCCGTCATATACAATGGTCAAGAATACTTATCCAAAGAGTGAAGTACCGATCACGAAGGTCAGTTGAGGACTCCGCAGTCCGACATCACTGAGCCACCACGTTGATTTACCCCGTCATATACCATGGTCAAATATACTTATCCAACGAGTGAAGTACCGATCACGAAGGTCAGTTGAGGACTCCGCAGTCCGACATCACTGAGCCGCCACGTTGATTTACCCCGTCATATACCATGGTCAAGTATACTTATCCAACGAGTGAAGTACCGATCGCGAAGGTCAGTTGAGGACTCCGCAGTCCGACATCACTGAGCCGCCACGTTGATTTACCCCGTCATATACCATGGTCAAGTATACTTATCCAACGAGTGAAGTACCGATCGCGAAGGTCAGCTGAGGACTCCGCAGTCCGACATCACTGAGCCGCCACGTTGATTTACCCCGTCATATACCATGGTCAAATATACTTATCCAAAGAGTGAAGTACCGATCGCGAAGGTCAGTTGAGGACTCCGCAGTCCGACAACACTGAGCCGCCACGTTGATTTACCCCGTCATATACCATGGTCAAATATACTTATCCAAAGAGTGAAGTACCGATCACGAAGGTCAGTTGAGGACTCCGCAGTCCGACAACACTGAGCCGCCACGTTGATTTACCCCGTCATATACCATGGTCAAATATTCTTATCCAAAGAGTGAAGTACCGATCACGAAGGTCAGTTGAGGACTCCGCAGTCCGACATCACTGAGCCACCACGTTGATTTACCCCGTCATATACCATGGTCAAGTATACTTATCCAACGAGTGAAGTACCGATCGCGAAGGTCAGTTGAGGACTCCGCAGACCGACATCACTGAGCTGCCACGTTGATTTACCCCGTCATATACCATGGTCAAGTATACTTATCCAACGAGTGAAGTACCGATCGCGAAGGTCAGTTGAGGACTCCGCAGTCCGACATCACTGAGTCGCCACGTTGATTTACCCCGTCATATACCATGGTCAAATATACTTATCCAAAGAGTGAAGTACCGATCGCGAAGGTCAGCTGAGGACTCCGCAGTCCGACATCACTGAGCCGCCACGTTGATTTACCCCGTCATATACCATGGTCAAATATACTTATCCAAAGAGTGAAGTACCGATCGCGAAGGTCAGTTGAGGACTCCGCAGTCCGACAACACTGAGCCACCACGTTGATTTACCCCGTCATATACAATGGTCAAGAATACTTATCCAAAGAGTGAAGTACCGATCACGAAGGTCAGTTGAGGACTCCGCAGTCCGACATCACTGAGCCACCACGTTGATTTACCCCGTCATATACCATGGTCAAATATACTTACCAACGAGTGAAGTACCGATCACGAAGGTCAGTTGAGGACTCCGCAGTCCGACAACACTGAGCCGCCACGTTGATTTACCCCGTCATATACAATGGTCAAGTATACTTATCCAACGCGAAAGTCAGTTGGGGACTCCACAGTCCGACACCACTGAGCCGTAACATTTAGTTAACCGTCATATGCCGTGGTCAAGTATACTTATCCAACGAGTGAAGTACCGATCGCGAAAGTCAGTTGGGGACTCCACAGTCCGACACCACTGAGCCGTAACATTTAGTTAACCTTCATATGCCGTGGTCAAGTATACTTATTCGATTTTAAATGGCGTTTAATAGTATGGCGTTTAGTAATAGTGTTGAAGAAGCTTTATGTAGTGACACAAAAACGTTCTTCAAACTTCATTCTTCATTCATTCTTCAAACTTCAAAGTTCATTATAAACACGAATCTCTTTTGGAAGTATTTTTGGTTATTTGTCATTGTTTACAATAGATTTTAAAAGCTTTCATTGCTATCTTAACACGTTTTCAAGTAACTAAAAGTGAATGGCAAAATTATTGTAGTTAATACAAAATGGTTTAGTTAAATTTTGTTACATTGGTACAACACTTCATACATTCCTATATGTTATTTATTTACCTTAATGAAACCAAGTTACTATTTATGACAATTAAGGTGACAGCAGTGTTCAATGGTAATTATGGAACAAACGAGTTTACCTTATTTCAGGACTTTAGTTTATAGTCAGTTTATTAAATCAGTTATAGTCTCAAGTCATATATGAAATATGACTTGAGACTATAACTGATTTAATGAAGATTTTAAAGTAAACAAGCGCCTAATTTTTTTTCTGTTCGTTCTAAATTTAATGTTGAATAAAGTAATTCATATGTTCACGGGTATAATTTTCAATATTGCTGATTCAGTCTTTTGTTAGAGAAGAGAACTGATTACAAATTAGAAGGAGAGTCAGTCAACGTAGATAAATAGCAAATTAATTCTAAATAAATGTACCATTGCTATTTAAGTTGGCTGGAAATGTTTGTTGGTAGCTTATTAGACCTTTAAAACTAAAAGTTATTGTAGTTTACTTCGTTATGTATTTATCTTACATCATATGTTACCCTTCAGAAACTTCTTTTCCAATATTTCAACAACAAAAAAACATAATAGTATTTATGGGTAGCTTTAGGGTTCAGAAGACTTAGAAAGTATTTTTATACCTACACAAAAATTATGTTTATTAAAATATTTATGTACTTGATTGAGCACATATCTCATACAATCACATTATACTCGTTGTTCTCCAGTATGGTGTTGTATTGGGGAGAAAGAAGGTCAGAGGAGACGTTGATCCCCCGTAGCCGAATGCACGACAACTATCTACTTTCTCAACATGCAATCCCGTTATAGTTCTTCAGTATGGTGTTGTGGAGGGGAGAGGAAAGGCTGAGGAGACACTGATCTTAGCCAATTGAACGGTGACAATCTACTTTCTTAACATGCAATCCCGTTATAGTTCTTCAGTATGGTGTTGTGGAGGGGAGAGGAAAGGCTGAGGAGACACTGATCTTAGCCAATTGAACGGTGACAATCTACTTTCTTAACATGCAATCACGTTATAGTTCTTTAGTATGGTGTTATGGAGGGGAGAGGAAAGATTAGATTAGACACTGATCTCCTGTAATCGATTGCACGACATTTATCAACTTTCTTGACATATATTCACGTTATAGTTCTCCAGCATGGTGTTATGGAGGGGAGAGGAAAGGTCAGATGAGACACTGATCTCCTGTAGTCAATTGTACGACAACAATCTACTTTCTTAACATACAATCACGTTATAGTTCTCCAGCATGGTGTTATGGAGGGGAGAGGAAAGGTCAGATGAGACACTGATCTCCTGTAGTCAATTGTACGACAACAATCTACTTTCTTAACATACAATCACGTTATAGTTCTCCAGTATGGTGTTATAGAGGGGAGAGGAAAGATTAGATTAGACACTGATCTCCTGTAATCGATTGCACGACAACTATCAACTTTCTTGACATATATTCACGTTATAGTTCTCCAGCATGGTGTTATGGAGGGGAGAGGAAAGGTCAGATGAGACACTGATCTCCTGTAGTCAATTGCACGACAACAATCTACTTTCTTAACATGCAATCACGTTATAGTTCTCCAGCATGGTGTTATGGAGGGGAGAGGAAAGGTCAGATGAGACACTGATCTCCTGTAGTCAATTGTACGACAACAATCTACTTTCTTAACATGCAATCACGTTATAGTTCTCCAGCATGGTGTTATGGAGGGGAGAGGAAAGGTCAGATGAGACACTGATCTCCTGTAGTCAATTGTACGACAACAATCTACTTTCTTAACATACAATCACGTTATAGTTCTCCAGTATGGTGTTATAGAGGGGAGAGGAAAGGTCAGATGAGACACTGATCTCCTGTAGTCAATTGCACGACAACAATCTACTTTCTTAACATGCAATCACGTTATATTTCTCCAGCATGGTGTTATGGAGGGGATAGGAAAGGTCAGATGAGACACTGATCTCCTGTAGTCAATTGTACGACAACAATCTACTTTCTTAACATGCAATCACGTTATAGTTCTCCAGCATGGTGTTATAGAGGGGAGAGGAAAGATTAGATTAGACACTGATCTCCTGTAATCGATTGCACGACAACTATCAACTTTCTTGACATATATTCACGTTATAGTTCTCCAGCATGGTGTTATGGAGGGGAGAGGAAAGGTCAGATGAGACACTGATCTCCTGTAGTCAATTGCACGACAACAATCTACTTTCTTAACACGCAATCACGTTATAGTTCTCCAGCATGGTGTTATGGAGGGGATAGGAAAGGTCAGATGAGACACTGATCTCCTGTAGTCAATTGTACGACAACAATCTACTTTCTTAACATACAATCACGTTATAGTTCTCCAGTATGGTGTTATGGAGGGGAGAGGAAAGGTCAGATGAGACACTGATCTCCTGTAGTCAATTGTACGACAACAATCTACTTTCTTAACATGCAATCACGTTATAGTTCTCCAGCATGGTGTTATGGAGGGGAGAGGAAAGGTCAGATGAGACACTGATCTCCTGTAGTCAATTGTACGACAACAATCTACTTTCTTAACATACAATCACGTTATAGTTCTCCAGTATGGTGTTGTAGAGGGGAGAGGAAAGGTCAGATGAGACACTGATCTCCTGTAGTCAATTGCACGACAACAATCTACTTTCTTAACATGCAATCACGTTATAGTTCTCCAGCATGGTGTTATGGAGGGGAGAGGAAAGGTCAGATGAGACTGATCTCCTGTAGTCAATTGCACGACAACAATCTACTTTCTTAACTAAATCGCTAAATCACGTTATAGTTCAATTCTAAACTAAATCAATACGTTATTAATCCTAATCCTACGTTATATCCTAATCCTAATCCTTAATCCTACGTTATAGTAGGAAAGGTTAGATGAGACTGATCTCCTGTAGTCAATTGCACGACAACAATCTACTTTCTTAACTAAATCACTAAATCACGTTATAGTTCAATTCAAACTAAATTAATTAACTAAATCACGTTATAGTTCTCCAGTATGGTGTTATGGAGGGGAGAGGAAATGTCAGATGAGACACTGATCTCCTGTAGTCGATTGCACGACAACAATCTACTTTCTTAACATACAATCACGTTATAGTTCTCCAGTATGGTTTTGTAGAGGGGAGAGGAAAGGTCAAAGGAGATAATGATTCGCCGTAGCCAACTAAACAACCACAATCCACTTTCTTCACAAGAAATGACGTAGCAGTTTGCCAGGATGTTGTTTTAGAAAACAATATGCACACTTGAAACATACTGTATTATAAGAAGAAATATATGTCAAGCACCAACTCCGGTAGTTTTCTCAAACTGTTATACCTTTAATATTGTGTCATCAAGATGTATAGTTCTTATTTACACCTTTATTATTTGTTATTGTGCTTTACAATGAGGTAGAGAAACAATAACAGTGGTCTTCTGATATCATCATATCTAAATCTTTGCGTCATTTGTAATTATTAGGCTGTCATCAACAACTCTCTGTGATCAATCTTACCTAAAGGTGTCACGTCAAAGTGTTTTACACATAATTGTATCCTTGTGCCTTACAAAGGGGTGATAAAACAATGCTACCATCATGGGAGAGACTTACTTTAATGCTTGTAGTTAGGCTGTTATCAACAACACTCTGTGATCAATCTTACCTAAAGGTGTCACGTCAAAGTGTTTTACACATAATTGTATCCTTGTGCCTTACAAAGGGGCGATAAAACAATGCTACCATCATGGGAGAGACTTACTTTAACACTTGTAGTTAGGCTGTTATCAACAACTCTCTGTGATCAATCTTACCTAAAGGTGTCACGTCAAAGTGTTTTACACATAATTGTATCCTTGTGCCTTACAAAGGGGCGATAAAACAATGCTACCATCATGGGAGAGACTTACTTTAACACTTGTAGTTAGGCTGTTATCAACAACACTGCGATCAATCTTACCTAAAGGTGTCACGTCAAAGTGTTTTACACATAATTGTATCCTTGTGCCTTACAAAGGGGCGATAAAACAATGCTACCATCATGGGAGAGACTTACTTTAACACTTGTAGTTAGGCTGTTATCAACAACACTGCGATCAATCTTACCTAAAGGTGTCACGTCAAAGTGTTTTACACATAATTGTATCCTTGTGCCTTACAAAGGGGTGATAAAACAATGCTACCATCATGGGAGAGACTTACTTTAACGCTTGTAGTTAGGCTGTTATCAACAACACTGCGATCAATCTTACCTAAAGGTGTCACGTCAAAGTGTTTTACACATAATTGTATCCTTGTGCCTTACAAAGGGGCGATAAAACAATGCTACCATCATGGGAGAGACTTACTTTAACACTTGTAGTTAGGCTGTTATCAACAACACTGCGATCAATCTTACCTAAAGGTGTCACGTCAAAGTGTTTTACACATAATTGTAGCCTTGTGCCTTACAAAGGGGTGATAAAACAATGCTACCATCATGGGAGAGACTTACTTTAACGCTTGTAGTTAGGCTGTTATCAACAACACTGCGATCAATCTTACCTAAAGGTGTCACGTCAAAGTGTTTTACACATAATTGTATCCTTGTGCCTTACAAAGGGGCGATAAAACAATGCTACCATCATGGGAGAGACTTACTTTAACACTTGTAGTTAGGCTGTTATCAACAACACTGCGATCAATCTTACCTAAAGGTGTCACGTCAAAGTGTTTTACACATAATTGTATCCTTGTGCCTTACAAAGGGGTGATAAAACAATGCTACCATCATGGGAGAGACTTACTTTAACACTTTTAGTTAGGCTGTTATCAACGACCCTCAGCCACAAAACATAATTGATATTTCAACTGACAGTATAGTGACGAACGTACCAGTACTACCGTTTCACCAAGTCACGTAACCTGAGTTCAAACTAAGCTTATCAGAAGTACTTGCGGAGTGAAAATAGTACAGGAGGCTGCTTCTGAATAATTGCACAAATGATTGTTGGTACCGATTATAAAGCATGGGTTGTAATATCCATAAAATGGATAATTATGACCCTAATAAAAAAAGCTGAACCTATGGTTAATGTACATACCCGGAGCACAAAATCCGTATTACATCCACAGTTCTCCTAACTACATCACAAACAATAATACAACAATCTAAAATTAGTAAGTATTATGTGAAGTAAATGGTGTTTCCTCTTGAGATAAGTAATCCATAAAATGTGTAGTACCCTATTTCACAATATTACAATGTGGGGTTATTATAAGGCCA
The DNA here is from genome assembly GCA_035578905.1 of Stictocephala bisonia. Classification (NCBI taxonomy): domain Eukaryota; kingdom Metazoa; phylum Arthropoda; class Insecta; order Hemiptera; family Membracidae; genus Stictocephala; species Stictocephala bisonia. The sequence continues at coordinate 597,478 of JAQJVL010000273.1, read as the reverse complement.
TACTATTGCACGAAGTCAACTTTGTAACTATAAATAATAAGTTAGCTAGACGAGACCTTAATTGGATCATTTCAGCTTGAGTGCCTCTGCCAGTGTATCGGCGAGTGTCATCGTTTTATTTCAATATACGCTCCTAGGTTAAAACCTTTTACAAGTTATTAGCTCCTCTTTTACCATGATTTTGCAGACTACTCAATTATTATTATCACTAGTAGTATTAATAGTTGTATATCTTCTTTATGGTTATTTATAAACCAAATATCAGTAGCAACAATTGAAATACAGATCAATAACATGTAAAGGTAATTAAATTATTGTTCAATCTTGATTTCTTGCTAAGAATTCAACAGCACAAGATTAGAACTGCAGGAACACTGGTCTATTTACGTTTTTTTCTCTTTTTTCTACACACTCATATATGTTTAGAACATTCAGAGAACAGAACATTTACAATATATGCTCTGTATGCAGTTCGATATTACTATTTGCTTTAAATAATATCGATATTAGTACTTTCTACGTATGGGTATTAATTTAGTAAGCATTGTGACTGAATGACTGTAAAATAACTGTATTCTGTAGTTGAATGTATAGCCGCCGAAACAACAAATAATAAAGTTGTTACAGTTAGAATCTCATATTAAAAATAAGGTTTTTTACTGATTTAATATAAATTTATGATATGTTTTCCTCAGAAACCACAAAGTCTAACAATTAACGTAGTCCCCAGTTTTTGTAATTAAGACGCACACTCTGGGCTCGACACATCTCCGCCGTGTTTTGCCGGAGCTGTCCACACAAGCCTTGTGATAAATGACCGGTGCCTTGCGGACAGTTGGTTATTAATGTGGAAACTTCCAGTGGTCTTCCTGCGTTACTTCACCGACTTGGAAGAAACAACTTCGATAGAAAGATAGGCTGAGTAACAATTCTGATAGTATATTTTGTACAGCTATAAAAAATATTAAAACAAACTTCCCAAATAATCAACTTTAATTAAAGCTAAAAATATATAATAAATATCAACTTTTAAAGCAGACGATAAATCCCAAATTGTTTTGAATGCCGATCATGTTATTATTTTCAACCTCGCAATTTCTATGTCTCTAAGGCTCTTATCAGCCCTTCACACAGAAGCTCGACGGATTTTTGTCCACATCCAAAAACCTATATGCCAAAAACGGTACAATACCGAGTATGCGGGCTAGAAAAATATTTCTGGGCTATAGGTATTAAAAATTAAATATCTCCATCAAGGGTCTTTATTCTTTTTTAACAAGAATAAATTGTTATCTTTTTTAACTACCAATAGTTAATGGATGGTCATGTATACATCGACTTACTATATATGATGAAACAGGGGTTGATTCTTTCATAGCATGTACATACCTGGAATTCGCTGTCACAGCATGTACATATCTGTAATTCGCTGTCACAACATGTACATACCTTTAATTCACTTTCACAGCATGTACATACCTGTAACTCGCTGTCACAGCATGTACATACCTGTAATTCACTGTCACAGCACGTACATACCTGGAATTCGCTGCCACAGCAAAGGAAATAGTTAGATTATACATTAGCTCTAAAATGTACATTAAAATGTTTGTTATAGAGATGTTAATTCAGATGTAAATATACTTTTAGAGTAATATATAACATTTATACAATAAATAAAACCACCTAAACGAAATCCTGTAAACATTATTTTTGCTCAACAAATTAAGAGAGCCATGGAACTGTACCCATAAATTCATAGACTCGGTAATCTAGCGTGTTATAGATTTCATTTTATCAATGGGACTCAGCAACAACCACAGAGAGATATGTTAACACCTGAATGTTGTTGTGTACTAGTCAGGGCTTTCTTATATATTATTTTCTGTTTCGGTTGCCTACAGCCTGCGATTCTTGTTCCTCATCTTTTTCAGTTAAATTAATTTGAAATAAAGTTGCTCAGTATGTGATTGTTGTATTTAATTGCTCTTTATTTTATCAGTATTATTAACAATGCTTTCTATGATATATTACATCTACAAATTCTTGTTATTTATTCTGTTTACCTAACTTATACTATCACTAAATTTTCACTTGGTTACTGTATTTAAATGATTAACAACATTTTATTGATTTGATCTTAGTATTTATTAAGGTCAGATTTTTAATTTTAGTAAACGCACAGTATAATGTTTCTACACTTGCACTACTCTTTTACGTACACTATTTTAAGGCTTCTATTATTGTATTTTAGGCACACTCTATGACTTGTTATTATAATATTTTTTAGCAATTAAGCATGAAATAGCCATCGATTGTTATTTGCTATTCAAACATGTTAAACATTTAGTCAAGCCTTCTGAATTTTTACTATTGTCTTATTGGTTTACACCATTAATAGAGTGTGTTTTTAAAAGATTTTGTAATAAGAAAATTTGAGTTAGTGAAAGAACATTGAGCAAGAAAAAATGATGGATGGTTGAACGACGTTTGACGAGGAGAACGCCTCAGTGGCTCAGAGTTGGAGATATATTGCTGCTAAATACGACTACATATATCTAATAAATTAACAATTGAAACTTCTTGTATTGTATATAGTGCGAGAACGAGGGGAGACAATGGATTTTGTGGGGGAGTTTTGGCGAGATTTCAAGGGTTCTGCTGGAAAGCAACCAAAGTGTTGACGGTTGGGCGTCCATTACGGTACTCAAAGAGGCCAATGGCGCAGTAAAATAACTTTAGGCTACTTCATGTGCTAAGGGAAACAATAGGATCAAACTGAAGCACGTCCATAGTGTGCAAGAGTAAACACACTAAGCTCATACTAGTACGTAGTAAGTCAGTGAATTACTATTGCAGTTTCCCACCACAGTGGACAGGTAGCTTAAGGTCTTAACACACAATTGAAAATACTTTAAACACTCTCATACACATCACCGACCACCTTATATACAACTGCTGTATTACGTAGCCAACCTCGTTAGTGTAAAAATACGCAAGCAATTTACAACATTCGCATGATTAATTTGTTAAATCTGTTATGTATTTTCATGATCTAGAACAGCAACAGAGCCTTCCACATATTGATGACATTATTATCACTATGTCGTGTTATTTATAAAGTAGTGTAGCTAGATTAAAAACGTCATCAGTTAAACTGTAAAACAAATTTAAATAAACTTCAATAGTTACAGAGATCATCAACTAAGGATACTTACAAAATGCGTTAAATTAGATTAAATCATGACAAAGATGATAAACATGATTATAATATTAAAATTAAACTTTTGCCAGTAATATTACTGATAACATTCAAAGAAATTGGCAATAATTTTTCTTCCCAACTAAATAAGCATCAAACATAGAAAATTATAAATACATAAAACTTCTGGGTGATTGGCCATTGTAAATGTATAAACTAGTTCACGTTAGGGCTACTATTTTAATAAATTAATGATAAATGTAATGAAGTACCCTTTTATTCATTTTTATAAAAATATATGGCCGGTTTCGGCTCTTAGGCCATCTTCAGATAGTAAATAATATAACCTAAAATAAATTAACAAACTATAAAAATAAAACAGATGAAAATAACATAACATATGATTAATATAGTTTGTGGGTAAGTTGAATTTTACTTTTTGATTCTTATGTTTTTAACTTCTCTATTTTTTTGTATATAGGATTGTTCATGTTAATTTGTGTATTTAAAATGTTCTTTGGTTCATTATAATTGTTTATGTATATGTGTAAATTTTCTGTTGTATTCATTTTTTCTCCTTTCTTCTCGTATTCTAAAACTGTAACATTTTCATTTATATTTTGATAACTGTGATTTGACTGGAGAATATGTTCTGCAAAGTTAGATTTATTTGATGTTGAGTTGTTGTTTCTTATGGCTTGTATGTGTTCTTTATAACGTAAATTAAATGTTCTTCCAGTTTGTCCTATGTAAAAAGAATTGCATTCTGAGCATTTTATTTTATATTTTCCAGATTTGTCATATTTGTTATTTTTATTTTCTTTGTTGGATAATTTGTTAATTAAAGTAAAAGTATCGTTCTTTGTTTTGTAACTGAGTGTATATTTACTGTGTTGAAATATCTTTCTAATGGCTTTATTCATTTTTGTATTGTAAGGAACACTGATAAATTTTTTCTTTTCTTTTTCTTCTATTTTCTTATTTTTATTTCTTTTTATAATTTTGTCAAAAATTGTCGGATTGTAACCATTTTTCTTCTTCATAATCATATTTTTGCATTTGGACGTTTAGCATTCTGTTTATCATTGATCTAAAACTAGATAGTTTGTACTTCCATGGGTGGAAATAAACACTCTTTCAAAATTTTTAGAAAATCAACCCAAAGTGACCTACTAATTCCATATAATTCTAACCACCCATGGAAGTACAAATTATCTAGTTTTAGATCAATGATAAACAGAATGTTAAACGTCCCAATGCAAAAATATGATTATGAAGAGGAAAAAAGAAAAATAAAATACTTAGCTTCGAAAAATGGTTACAATCCGACAATTGTTGACAAAAATATAAAAAGAATAAAATGAAATAAAAATAAGAAAATGAAACAAAAAGAAAATAAAAAATTAATCAGTGTTCCTTATAATACAAAAACGAATAAAGCTATTAGAAAGACTTTTCAACACAGTGAATATACACTCAGTTATAAAACAAAGAACAATACTTTTACTTTAATTAACAAATTATCCAACAAAGAAAATAAAAATAAAAAATATGACAAATCTGGAATATATAAAATAAAATGCTCAGAATGCAATTATTTTTACTTAGGACAAACTGGAAGAACATTTAATTTACGTTATAAAGAACACATACAAGCCATAAGAAACAACAACTCAACATCAAATAAATCTAACTTTGCAGAACATATTCTCCAGTCAAATCACAGTTATCAAAATATAAATGAAAATGTTACAGTTTTAGAATACGAGAAGAAAGGAGAAAAAATGAATACAAAAGAAAATTTACACATATACATAAACAATTATAATGAACCAAAGAACATTTTAAATACACAAATTAACATGAACAATCCTATATACGAAAAAATAAGAGAAGTTAAAAAACATAAGAATCAAACAGTAAAATTCAACTTACCCACACACTAAATTAATCATATGTTATGTTATTTTCATCTGTTTTATTTTTATAATTTGTTAATTTATTTTAGGTTATATTATTTACTATCTGAAGATGGCCTAAGAGCCGAAACCGGTCATATATTTTTATAAAGATTAATAAAAGGGTACTTCATTATATTTATCATTAATTTACATAAAAATTCATGGTAGAACTAAAAAATAATGTTTAGTAAAAGGTCTTTACTCAATCAAGGAATGCTATTGACAACTTTTACATTCTGACGGTTCTCTCAGGTATATATTTACTCTTTAATGTTATTAATATATGTTAATTTAATATAAGAATACAGTTATTTGTTGTTACTTAATTATAAAATTAATCAAATAAACAAAATTAACCATAATGGGTGAGATTTTAAAAAGAACGTTTTTAGAATAGTTCGTTTTATGATAAAATAAACTGAATAGTATGGTGGTTACGGGCATTGCAGGCAAAATACGTTGTACAACTGTAAATAGTATGGTGGTTACGGGCATTGCAGGCAAAATACGTTGTACAACTGTAAATAGTATGGTGGTTACGGGCATTGCAGGCAAAATACGTTGTACAGCTGTAAATAGTATGGTGGTTACGGGCATTGCAGGCAAAATACGTTGTACAACTGTAAATAGTATGGTGGTTACGGGCATTGCAGGCAAAATACGTTGTACAGCTGTAAATAGTATGGTGGTTACGGGCATTGCAGGCAAAATACGTTGTACAACTGTAAATAGTATGGTGGTTACGGGCATTGCAGGCAAAATACGTTGTACAACTGTAAATAGTATGGTGGTTACGGGCATTGCAGGCAAAATACGTTGTACAGCTGTAAATAGTATGGTGGTTACGGGCATTGCAGGCAAAATACGTTGTACAACTGTAAATAGTATGGTGGTTACGGGCATTGCAGGCAAAATACGTTGTACAACTGTAAATAGTATGGTGGTTACGGGCATTGCAGGCAAAATACGTTGTACAGCTGTAAATAGTATGGTGGTTACGGGCATTGCAGGCAAAATACGTTGTACAACTGTAAATAGTATGGTGGTTACGGGCATTGCAGGCAAAATACGTTGTACAACTGTAAATAGTATGGTGGTTACGGGCATTGCAGGCAAAATACGTTGTACAGCTGTAAATAGTATGGTGGTTACGGGCATTGCAGGCAAAATACGTTGTACAACTGTAAATAGTATGGTGGTTACGGGCATTGCAGGCAAAATACGTTGTACAACTGTAAATAGTATGGTGGTTACGGACATTGCAGGCAAAATACGTTGTACAACTGTAAATTACGAGCATTGCAGGCAAAATACGTTGTACAACTGTAAATTACGGGCATTGCATGCAAAATACGTTGTACAACTGTAAATTACGGGCATTGCAGGCAAAATACGTTGTACAACTGTAAATTACGGGCATTGCAGGCAAAATACGTTGTACAACTGTACATTACGGGCATTGCAGGAAAAATACGTTGTACAACTCTAAATTACGGGCATTGCAGGCAAAATACGTTGTACAACTGTAAATTACGGGCATTGCAGGCAAAATACGTTTTACAACTGTAAATTCTTGAAAACATCTTAGAACAGAGTTCTACAATTCTGATTTTCTCAAGATATTTACCTGAATATTTGAAAACATGTCAAAAAATAGGTCAAGAGCTATTCAGAAAAATAATTTTTTCATATTCAAAATAAATGATAAATTGTAAATTTCAGTTTATTGAAATTCGCATAGTACTGATCAGTTATTATTATCAGTTCATCAGTTTTATCAGTGATCATTTTACTAAGGATTTATTTTTTATTGAAGTGAGAACAACTGCATCTTCATTTCTTGTTAAAAGCTATACTGTTATTAACAGGAAATAAATAAATATTTAAACAAGTATACGATAAAGCTTCACAATATTGTGAACAATGATGTAATGTAAAATAGGCTCAGTCGGCTTATTGGTTATTTGCTGTCAGCTGGACGGATGTTTTACTTTGCTGGAGTTCCTACAAATGCGAAGCACGGGTTTGAAAAGTGTTATTACCCTATAGAAGACCTATTCATCACAACTGAGTCCATCCTTGAACAGAGAATTGTGGTAAGAATCAACTCATTTCACTTATTTTATATGGACGCGATTAGAAGACATGTCAAAGAAAGGCATATTCAAATTTATTATTTTAACAATTCTCGTAGTTAATAAACAACTAGCTTCGCCCCTAAACCTTCGTTGATGCCAACCCAAATTAATCACAGGTGCCTACCCAAGCTGATCATGGGTGCCTACCCAAGTTGATCACGAGTGCCTACCCAAGTTGATTACGGATGCCTACCCAAGCTGATCACGGGTGCCTACCCAAGTTGATCACGAGTGCCTACCCAAGTTGATTACGAATGCCTACCCAAGCTGATCACGGGTGCCTACCCAAGTTGACCACGGGTGCCTACCCAAGCTGATCACGGGTGTCTACCCTAATTAATCACAGATGCCTACCCAAATTAATCACAGGTGCCTACCCAAGATGATCATGGGTGCCTACCCAAGATGATCACAAGTGCCTACCCAAGCTGATCCCAAGTGCCTACCCAAGCTGATCACGGGTGTCTACTCAAATTAATCACAGGTGCCTACCCAAATTAATCAAAGGTGCCTACCCAAGTTGATCATAGGTGCCTACCGAAGTTGATCACAAGTGCCTACCCAAATTAATCACAGGTGCCAACCCAAGCACGGGTGCTTACACAAGTTGATTTCAAGTGCCTACCCAAGTTGATCACGGGTGCCTATCCAATTTTATCATTGTCCTCCTCTCTCATTTATGTGGTGAATTTAACTAATTAATTGGTCGGTATTATTCCACATATAAACTACCTTAATTTAGCTCTTTCAGAAAATATATTTTAAAATCCTCTCTCAGTAAGCATATAGATCCTATGCAGAATATCACTGCCGAGTTTCATAGTCGAAAGCTTTATTGATTGATTGCGATGGTTTTTGTCTTTTATATTTATAGTAAATTTTGTTTTATTAATTCTGAATTATAATCAGTTCTCTTCACACACATTAAAAGAGTTGTTGCCAAGCAAATAATAAGTGTAATTTGTATTGAAAGTAAACTATACTCTAAGGGTCCTTGTCACAAAAGTAATCCTTCGAAGTTACTAACAATATTTTCCACATTTTTATGTTTGTAATGTCTAATCTGAAATGTTACTATGCCACCTATTCACTAAAATCTCATGTTATGATGTTTGAAATTATATATTCAATAACATTTCAAAATCGTTAATGAACATTCAGACAAACAAATGATAATACAACGGACTCTATAGAAAAGCTGTAAATAAATCAATTTCTGGGTGCTAAACTGTATTAATATTGGATAGTAAAAATTATGTTTTAGTTCGTAAAATAAGTATTGATATATCTCGATTATTTTTCTAGATTTTCTGTACATAATAAAAAAACTCAAATGTAGCGTGATAGTACTTCACAATGTATAGTTTCTAGTAAAATATGTGGTATTTTAGTCATCGTTCAAAAATATTACGTTTTAGTTTTTTTATATATATATATATCACCTGACCATAAAAAAGAAAAATAAAGAATAAAAGACATCTTTTACAATTTAGTCTACATAAAAGAGAATCAGAACAACAATATATCCATTACTATCGAAGAATATTAAAACAGCTGTGTATGAACAAATAGAGTTAACTATAATTCTTGAACAGTGGCCAAATGAATTGGAATCATTATTGGACATTGTACTGGACAGTATTGGGCGGCTGAGAATCTTTCTTGGACATTGTACTGGACTGTATTGGGCGGCTGAGAATCTTTATTGGACATTGTACTGGGCATTATTGGGCAGCTGAGAATCTTTATTGGACATTGTACTGGACAGTATTGGGCGGCTGAGAATCTTTATTGGACATTGTACTGGACAGTACAATATTTACAAAATTGTTGTAACTTTTCATTTATTTGCAACTTGGATGCAGCATTTAATGCAGTATGACATTTATGTCTTTTGTTTCTCTTATCTCTTATAAAATCTACATACTTTATGTTATTTAACATCTTGTTTTAAAAAATATTTAATTTTATTGTAAGCAGCATTATAATGTACTGATTAGCATTATAAATACTTATTAACCGGTTTTTTACTATGTGAAAAAATGCTGACAAACATATGGAAAGTAAAGTAGTTGCAGTTTTATGCAAATGGGCTTAAACTAAATTCTGACAAAAGTTCATCAACTTTCATCAGAATGACGTAAGACCCCACCAACATGACTCCTCCCACCTTCAACTTAAATTAAGGTTGTAACGTCAGCTAAGTTTGTTATTTTTAGTAAGTCAACCAGTTGCTACCTAAGCTTAGCAAAACATTTTTCACTACACTACTATGAGTTTAGCTGTTTTCGTTATGTGTTTACAACCTGCGAAACATCATATTTTCAACAGCTGTCTATTTTTTACTACCGAAAGTAACATTGTTTACAACCGAAAATTTTCCACAGTCAACAACACCTGTTTTTATTCTCTGTTTTTATTCACTACACTGTAGTGTAGTGAAAAGTATCGTTCAAACTCGAGTGAAAGTATTTTGTATGTTCTCGACCATTCGAAGTGCTCGACAAGTCTAGCACTTCAAACATATGGTCTCGAACATGCAAAACCCCACTGTCCACTCTTGTTATGAAATTATACTATTCCAATACGTTCATATTTTCGGATTCCACGTAAAGCTGTAGGTTCCTTAGTTGCCCTGGCTGTTGGGCTATTAATAAATTGCCCTTTCTGAGGAATAGTTCAACTCAGTTAGTAACCAGACTACACTCATCCACACTCATCCTACACTCATATAATCATTCATATTCGCCTTAAAATAACAACAACATTGTGTCGGCGTCTCACATGTAAGAGTAAGAGAGTAAGAGTAAAATTGTTGATTCACACCCCTTCATCAGGTCATACATACCGTTTTCATTCTCTTTAATAATATGCTGTGATGTTTTTGTTGAAATATAGCAATTTATGTACAATTTTTCTAAAGAAAAAAAGAAGTTTACGAGTTTTGTCTGGCACTGCAGTTACCTATTCTTGCTAGAGACGTTTCCGGAATCTATACTTTCTTTCCATTCATTTTCTGTGCATTGTCAATGGAATAATGTTAATATGGATGTTTATATGACAAAACATCTAAACCACGAAAAATAATTTTTGGGATAAAAACACTATTACATAATTGTATTGTTCTATTTAAAAATGTTCGTAGAACGGTTCTAAGAAGTCATTTACCGTAATTATTTCGCACCTCACAGCCCTAAGTTCTACTACATAAGAACGGTATAATTATCTTAGTTGATTTAAACGTCATGCTCATTTTAACTATATTTTGCTAATTTTAATTTTGTTATTAATAAATAGTTCTTACTTAATTTGTTTTTAGTACTGTCATGTTATTTTCTTTTTCAACATTTAAAAATGTACAAATGTTATCGTAATGTTTGGAAATAAATAACTGTTATTATTATTATTTTGTAGATCTTGGCAAATCGCAATCACCATTGCATTTATGTATTCTATATAACTTAATTTCAAAATTCTAAACAATAAACAAATAAGTAGAGAAGCAATATTATTAAACTTCAAAAATTAGCCAGCATTATGACGTAAGTGACTAAGAATCACATAGCATTATATAAATAGTCTGTGTAAAACAGATACGATACTCAAGGACAGTCATCAATATTCCGGGCGACGTGATAATATTGGTCCATAGAATAATAATAGGTTTTATATTAAAAAATTAATTGAACATAAAATAAGATTAAAACATTATTATATTGACACGAAACTAAATGTGTAAAAAAACTAGGAGGTTATGACAATTAAGTCTTTCAATACACCAAATTAATAAACAATCAAAAAAGGAGGAAACAACTGACGATTTAGAAATACAATAAACTGCTTATTGCAGTGAATAAATTGTTTTATGTATCTTGAACTGTCTATAATTCAGGAATATTGCCACTCGACACTCAAGTGTTTTGTGCTCACACTCCTCGGGTGGATTGAGCACCCTCCATCATGTAAGCTGTTGAGGCAGTAGTGGCAAATCACCCAATTAACACCTCCAACATGCAGTATTACAAGAAACAAGTGTCTGCATTACCCCCAGTTCCCCATTCATCAACTAATGAGGGTCATTTAACTCCGTCCAAGCATCTTTTGACAATTCTATTTAGTCAAAAACAGGCAGATTTTAAAAGTGGCTAGGAATTTAATTAGTCTTAAAAGTACATCATAAAACTAATATTCTAATTTAACAATAAGAAAAATATTTATCAATGAAATGTACACAATTTACATACGTATTGGTATTTGGCAAACCCATCACTACAGGGTTTCATTACACAGTAATATTACTGACTATAGTCCCCGACTCAACAATGCTAACTGCCGAGTCTCAGCATTTGCTATTGACATAAACTGCCCGAGCCTCAGCATTTGCTATTGAAATAAACTGCTCGAACCTCAGCATTTGCTATTGACATAAACAACCCGAGCCTCAGCATTTGCTATTGACATAAACAACCCGAGCCTCAGCATTTGCTATTGACATAAACTGCCCGAGCCTCAGCATTTGCTATTGACATAAACTGCCCGAGCCTCAGCATTTGCTATTGACATAAACTGCCTGAGCCTCAGCATTTGCTATTGACATAAACTGCTCGAGCCTCAGCATTTGCTATTGACATAAACTGTCCGAGCCTCAGCATTTGCTATTGACATAAACTGTCCGAGCCTCAGCATTTGCTATTGACGCATGCATGTGCTGCTGTTTAATGATAATTCGTTTTAACCAAGCGCTCAGGCGACCGTGAAAAAACCTAACGAAACTACTTATATGTCTAGAGCATTGATACATTTTTAATACTTGTATGATACCCAGGTTTCATGAAACATGTACCGAGGTAAGAGAAGATCGTGGCTGGGTGTGGAACATGCTGATTGGACGAGTGCAGAAACGTCCGAAGAAGTTTTAGTTGCTTTGGTGCTTTCAACAAATTAAAGACCTAAATGTACGTGATACTTGATAAGGAACGGTTTTCAAAAAAAACCTTATTTCGACAACTTGCTTTAAATTAAATATTTCAAAAACTATTTACAAATTGATGACACTACATTTGTAAATGTATTAAAGAAACGCACATGAAGATCTCAAATTATCTACACTTAAATCACTGTTGTATTAGTTAGAAAATCCTTTTAATATAGACCATTTTTCTCAATATCAACAATTCAATTTTACTGTTTTGGAGGTCTTTTTTTAGTATTCCTTCCTCATTTTGTTGGTAAAAAATTGGAATTTATTTAAAACATTTTCCATAATTTCTGTTCAACTACTCATAATTATCAGTCAATACAAGCTACACAAACACGACAAATACAAACTAAGTAAGATAAAATAACAATAATAAATTATTTAAACAAATAAAACATTTAATAGCCTCTATGAACAACACAAACTGATAAAAAATAAGACGAAAATTACAAATGAACTACTAAAATTGTCCAGGTAAAACCATACTGAGGATGAGCAGTTGAACACGCTGAAACTTACAAGCAGTGACACCTAACACTGCAGTCCCTGGGATACCACCTGATACTGCAATCTACCACACACGATAATATCTGCTCCTGATGAGGTCTGACAGAGTGCAATCCGTTTGTAAAAAGCTGATACTGTGTTATGTAATGCATTTTCAAGAATTAGTGTAGTTTCTTGTAAAATCCGTTGTCTTAAACTGTGAGGTTTTGTTTTGTAAACATTATTTCTCAAATGTCTAAAAGAAAAAGTCAAGTGGTGACAAATCGGGAGATCATAGGGTTATTCTATACTGTGGGGGGGGGGGGGCAGTTACTGAATAAGGATGGTGGATTTTCATCAAAGTTTCTTATTAAATCAACCGTAGTTTTTCGATAAGTTATTTGTACCATTATGTCAATTATATCTTTTTACGCTCATTCACCATTTCTTTAATCAAATACCTAGCTTCATAAGTGACTTTTACAACAAGTCGAATTCCCACTCAAATATCACTGCTAAGAAAGATTAACCAGTCGCCATCTCTGATAGGGTCGTTCTTTTGACTTGATAATTGTAGCGTCTTATTCAGAAAAAAATAGTCTTTAAATAATGGCCAATTCATCATTTAACTGTTCATGATATCCTCCACGAGCCCTTCCCTATTAGGTTGAAAAAAATACAAACTGCATCAAAACATATAAAAAAACTTCCTAGAGAGGTATACTTAATCTCAATTATTTTATCTGGACCCATTTAAGAGAAATTAAGGTTGTTCCATACTTTTTCAACATCCTGTATATATATTTGACTGCAACCGAAGTACAAGTTAGGTTGTGTTGGTAAGGTTTTGGACGTTCTTAAAATACATTATTTCATTTGTTAGTAAAGCGAAAATCAGAATATTTAAAAAAATAATGATTCCATAGTCTTATGAAACCGTAACAAAACTGATGTATACGTGAAAGTAAACATGCACTCTTGAAGGGGATATTAACTTGTATTGAAAAAGCACAAGAAATATATCAGCAAAATATATCCGATATTCTAGCCCGAGGTGCCGATATGTTTAGTGTCTGGCCTTCCAGCTTTATCGATCATCCTCACTTCCCATGAATCTATTCTAATGTAATCCTCACAAGGCTGTTGGATAGTCATGTCACACTGTACATGTTTAATGCCTGCACTGACCCCGCTTCATTGACGATGCCTCACTTCACAATCCATTACTTAACCAAAGCCTGTTGGATGTATTCTTGATATACTAAAATATGTTGAGTGCCTAGACTGTCCTGACTCTATCGATCATCCCCAAATGCCAATCTATTACTTTGTACACGCAATGCGGTGTGGGTGAAAAAAATAAATGTTTTTTTTTTCAAGTGCTATACCGCGAAAAACTTGCATATATACTTCATAAATAAAATGCAACTGAGAAAAAAATTATTTTTTCAATATCACGGTAGCGCAATGCAATTAAAATAGTTCGTTTTTTGAAAAAAACTTGTATTTTTAAAATTTTTTCTCCGGTGTAAAAACTTTAAATAATCAATCGCTATAGTGAAAAAACTGTATAATTTGACTTAGAAAACAGAAATACACAATGAACCAGTTTAAAAAACAATGTTTACGGTAGCGCAAACAGCTTTAAATAACGGATAATTACGCTAAAAGGCGCAGTTTACAACACTGCCGTCCCGCGCGGAATGATTCGTTTTGTATGTGACTGTACCGTTTCCCCCACCACTCGTACCCAACCCACAATTCCTTGTGTTGTGTACGCTTGCTTCGCCATTTTGTGAGCTCGCGTCAGTGACTCGGCAGTGTTTGTCAGTGTCAAAGCTTCTGTTGTGTTACTTTTACTGTTACGTTGAGTGTGTGTTGAGTGTCATGGCTTTGTCCAACAAAATTACGCGTAGTGAGTTTGATTGTCCAATATTCGGTTACCCAAAGGAACTACCTGTAAGTAAACTGCCTTCCTATGAAGACGTTTTAAAGTGCTTCTTTCTTGAACATTACAATTTAGCTGTGGAAACCAACAACAAATTGTTGAACAACAACAGTTTTTCACAAATTTCTAATATTGTTGCACCGAAAGTTAAGCAATTATTTGATAAAGCCTCAATACCAACAGTCTCCCTTTACAGAATTGTTCAAATGATCAATGCCTACAATAACAGTTACAGAGGTCTTATGAAGTCCTACAAACGAGATAAGGAAAAAGACTCGTTCAAAAAAAAAGTTGAAGAATTCAAGCAAAAGTCCTTGCGACTGTTTGATATCTCCGCATGCAAATGCACAATAACATTAGATTGCAATTGCCGAAAGGCCATTGACTTGTGTGAGTGTCCGGTATCGATTGTTTGTACATGTGAGAAGTCAAAAAAAGTACCAGTCATTGAACTTAAGTTTTTGTACCTTCAAAGAGAACATAGTTTAGGCAAAATTGGTAACGTAGATGTGAAGGAGTCAAAAAAAATTATTCAAAGACAAAAAAGAAAAAACACTGAGTACAGCAGATGTCAGTCGAACGTTGACTCATTGTCACAGCCATCGTGCTCAAAAACTATGGAACCTACACAAATAGAAGACTTTAACTCAACTGAAATAAATAGAAATGAGGATAGTAGCGATGAAGAAGAGTTTGAACCTGTTGTAAAGTCACCATGGCAGATGCGAGTTAAATTGACTAATACTGCGCTAACAAGTGATCGTTTTGGAGTTTCTGATAGAGCAACAGCTGCTATTGCTTCTAGCCTTTTGCAAGATTTTGGTATTATAACTGAAACTGAACATTCTAATGTTATTGATAAAAATAAAATCCGAAGGGGGAAAAAGGTTATCCGCACAGAACTGCAGGTGCAGAATAAGGCTGAGCTCAACACATTTCAAGGATTGTATTTTGATGGAAGGAAAGATGACACCATTGTGATTGAGAAGGTAAATTCAAAGCATTTTCGGAGAGTGATTAAGGAAGAACATTATTCTATCATTCAAGAACCTGGATCTGTATATGTTGGTCATGTTACACCTTGTTCTGGATCTGCTCAAAACATTGCCGACAGTATAATTACTTATTTGAAAAAAACTGGACTTTCCCTTGATGATTTAGACGTCATTGGATGTGACGGCACCGTTACAAATACAGGGTGGAAAGGGGGCGTAATTCGAACAATTGAAGAAAAATTGAAAAGGCCAATGCAGTGGGCAGTTTGTCTCTTGCACTTCAACGAATTACCACTCCGACACCTGTTCCAGTTTTTGGATGGAGACACTACAGGGCCTACAACATTTAAAGGACCTATCGGAACAGAGCTCAATAACTGCGAAAAACTCCCCTTGGTGAAATTTGCTAGTGTGGAGTGTGAAATTCCAGATATTGACCGAAGCATATTGAGCAAGGACCAACAGTATTTACTGGACATAAGTTCTGCTGTACAATCAGGAATCTGTCCTATAGATTTATCTCACCGTGAACCTGGCCCACTCTCTCACGCAAGATGGCTAACAATGGCTAACAGGATTCTAAGATTGTATGTGAGTGTTGAATATCCATCAGACGAACATAAAATCGTAGTTCATTTTATTCTGATGTCATACATGCCTGTTTGGTTCAATATCAAAAAAAGCAAGTACTTAACTGATGGACCAGAACACATATTTCAAACTGTAAAATCCTCAAGATTCCTGCCTGAAAATCTGCTTCAAGTAATAGACCCCGTTATTGAAAGGAACGCTTACTTTGCCCACCCAGAAAACTTGATGTTGAGTATGATAGTAGATAAAAGAACTCACATAAGGGAATTGGGATTGAGACGAATCATAAAGGCCAGGACATCAGCACCCAAAAGAAAGTCAATTAGAGCTTTCCATCCACCCAAATTAAATTTTCAAGCCACAGAGTACAGTGAACTGATTGACTGGACTGCCACCACATTGTCACCACCACCATTACTAAGAAGAATCAGCGACGAAGAAATTCGTGCAAAAATCTTCACTGGGGACACCGCAGCTGAATGGAGATTCGACAAATTTCCTTGTCATACGCAAGCGGTTGAACGATGCATCAAACTTGTAACCAGCGCTTCACAAAAAGTAGTTGGTTTTGAAGCAAGAGATGGGCTCATCCGAACTACACTACAGTCAAGAGCAGCTATGCCATGCTTTGAAAGCAAATCAGCCTTCAAACTTCCTAAACAAGAATGATTATGGACTTAGTGATGAAATATATCCTACTAATCAAAATTCCTTTTTGAATTTTCAATAACAATTTTCATGAAAGATTTGTAATGCTATGATTTAAGTTGATGCTAATAAACTATGTTAAAAGGAATTTGAATTATTAATTTGCAGTCGCCACACTTTAAACAACAAATAAATTAAAAGAAATCTTTTTATTAAAAGGCATTGTGAGTAAACTGTCGCAGGACGGCAGTGTTGTAAACTGCGCCTTTTAGCGTAATTATCCGTTATTTAAAGCTGTTTGCGCTACCGTAAACATTGTTTTTTAAACTGGTTCATTGTGTATTTCTGTTTTCTAAGTCAAATTATACAGTTTTTTCACTATAGCGATTGATTATTTAAAGTTTTTACACCGGAGAAAAAATTTTAAAAATCCAAGTTTTTTTCAAAAAACGAACTATTTTAATTGCATTGCGCTACCGTGATATTGAAAAAATAATTTTTTTTCTCAGTTGCATTTTATTTATGAAGTATATATGCAAGTTTTTCGCGGTATAGCACTTGAAAAAAAAAAACATTTATTTTTTTCAGCCCACCCTAACACGCATGTTGGACAGTTACGGATAATAAGTCAATAATAAGCCAAATACTCTTAACACTATAATTTAATGTATTATAAGTATATAAATAAAATTTGGTTGTCCTATTGTATGGAATAAAATTTGGAACAATGATCAATAATCAAGTTAGAAAGGGTGGAGGAAGAAGTTATGGTTGTATGTCGGTTAGGCGAACCACAGCGCATCACTGACTAGTTATTATTGCAGCGAATAACCAAACTTTCAATAACTATTAACTTAGGGAAAATTTTTAAGAATTTAAATCAAATTATACTTAATTGATGAGCTCTCTACAAATAAATAAGAAGAAAATACATATTAATTGTATAGGCATAATACCAATAGGCCGTCTAGAAGTGGGAAACGCCACAAAGACCAAAAAGTACAAGAACATTTTTCCAGCTTACCTATAACCCAGAGTAATGACAATCCTGTATTTGAAATTAGCGTGTTTCAGTAAATACCATCGTATATGTTAATGGATAGTTTATATCCTTAAGATTGACTATATACAACAGGTTTCAATATAATATAAAAGATAAATGGCTCTTTGTGAAAGATAAATCTAAAATTTATAACTGAAGTGTCAAATAAAACCCACTTCCCATTATTGTCAAATACATGACTTCCCATTATTGATATCTTTCAAAAACATATATCTCAACAATTCTAAATATTACTTTTAAGCCTGGTGAAGTTTCATTATAAACAAAAATTGGTAATTATAAAAATAAATATGAATGTATAATTATATACAGTCTTACTAAAATAACTTTTAAAATATAGACTTTTAATAAATGAAGACTTTTTATTGCTACCTTTAAACAAACTTATGGCTCTCTGATCGCACGCCTTTGTCGTAAATAAGGTCGAAAATGAAAGGAATATCCAAGGAAAGCCACGCGGTGGTGTACACACCTTGGGACGACATATGGCAAAGATGGCCAAACTTCAATGTAACTTTCCCTTATGGTCGTAAAAAAATGTGTGTTCCTTTACTGATCTTTAAGTCACCATATATATAAATTACTTACTTTCTCCCGTGCCCATTTATACCCTAAGTGGTATTTGGCCTCGCCAATCACCTGCCTTCATCTCTCTCGACTCTCCGCATTCAGCTCTCCTAGTCCCATCCTTCTCATGACGTCTTCCACTTGATTCTTCCATCGTTTCTGGCGTCTTCCACGTTGTGTTCTTCGTTTTGGGTAACTGTTCCACATTTCTTTCTTGTACTTGTTCTCTTCCCTCCTTAGTTCATGACCTGCACACCACAGTCTACTTTTGACTTCTGTTACGATTTTAGGTTCCTTAAATAACTTCCATTGTTATGACTCCTTCCACTCCTTCCTTCGTCGAGCCAAATAGTTTTTTTTAACCTTGCTTTAAAAAGTAATTAGTTTTTCAGATCCATGTTTCTGAGGCATATACCAGAACTGGACGAATATTGGTTTTGTAAACTTTTATTTTTGTTCTGTTAGACAGCAGTTTTCACCTTAATTCTTTTTTGGTTGCAAATAGGCTCCTGGTTGCTACATTTATTCTACTCTGTATTTCTGTATGTTCATTATTTTTAGATTTTATTATTGTTCCTTGGTATTTGTGTAAATTTGTAATTAATTACCTCTAAACACCTTTATCCTTTTACAATTTTCAACTTCTGTGTACAATAAAAAGAATTTGATTCTTTATTACAGGACCAAAATGTACCTGTTTTGTTTTGTTTTCATTAATTTGTAGACCAACTAATCTTTTCTACTGAACCAAAAGTCTTGTCATTTCCTCTAAATGTTCTCTTGACTATGCCATAATTATAATGTGGTCTGCATAGGCTAACACCGATATATCTCTTCCAATACTAACGCTTAACCAAGTTTCTTTCAATTTGTTTAAAGATAATTCTATCGTAATATTGAAAAAAAGAGGTGATAGTCTATTCCCTTGTCTCACACCAGTCCTGCCATCAAAACCTTTTAAATAATCTTTCTCCACATTTACTGTAAATTTAGAGTCTCTGTTATACTTAATTTGACTAGTTTTAACATCTTCTTTGGAAT